>QLTV01001796.1:770138-787759 GCA_003457575.1 Thermophis baileyi | reverse complement strand
TATTATTATTATTATTATTATTATTATTATTATTATTATTATTATTATTATTATTATTATTATTATTATTATTATTATTATTATTATTATTATTATTATTTTGCTTTATCATGTCCAATGATGCTAAGATATGGATAGGACCTAAATTGCAAATCTCTTGGAGGGAATAGCATAGTTAAAAAGAGGAAACGAATGCCTCAAGATATGCCTCCTGCAACCCTCAGAGGCCAAAACAATATTTCCCCAAATGTAGCTCCCCCTTCCCCGTTGCTTATTGTTCCTCAATTCTTTGCAGTTGTATCAATGTCACTACATAGCTGCACAATAATTGCTAGACGAGGATCTCAAGTGAACTGCCAGGGATAAGAACATAAACAGTGCCCTGCTGGATTGGACTCCTGACCTATCTAATCCAGCAGTCTGTTCTCACAGTGGTCAACCAGCTGCACAAGGAAATCTTTAGTCTCCCAGCAGATGGCATGAGAGTTAGTCACGCTGTCCCTTAAGGCTAATAGAATTGGTCCAACCCTTGGCTTTATTTGAAGCCAACCAGGCAGATAGCCGGCACCACATCCAATGGTAACAAATGCCAAAATTAAATTATATGTTGTTTAAAAAAAAATTCCAAAAGATAAGCTGGCAATCGTCAAATCTCAAAAGACTCCATTTGAATTGAGGCTCTGTGATCAGGATCTCAGGCTTATCTTTTTTAAGGTGAATGCTGAGCTTAAATTCAAGGAATTGGAGCGTATTAGTTCAGACCCCATAGTAATGGCCTTTTGTATTGTGAAAAACAATTACCCCATCCACCTTTAATTTAATCTCATTAAAGAAAAAACTATAATCATTGTACGTAATCCGTCTGAGGTAACTGCATCTAGAACAAGTTGAGAAATCTCCGAAGGAAGTCAGATGAAGGCAGTCTAATCTAACCAGATTGCCATAGATGGAAAAATAAAACAAAACACTATGATCTTTTTTGCGGAGGAACTGAAACATTAAATGTGCCTTTATCTCCCAATGGATATGTAGAGCTACTTCATAAGTATTGATAACCTATTATTTTTAAATGTGCAACTTTTAAAATGTTTCCACCTTAAACACTAAGGTTGGTCTGTACACTCTTTCTTTCTTTCTTTCTTTCTTTCTTTCTTTCTTTCTTTCTTTCTTTCTTTCTTCTTTCTTTCTTCTTTCTTTCTTCTTTCTTTCTTTCTTTCTTTCTTTCTTCTTTCTTTCTTTCTTTCTTTTTTTCTTTCCTTCCTTCCTTCCTTCCTTCCTTCCTTCTTCTTTTCTTTTCTTTCCCACCTATCTATCTCACAAAGGGACTCTAGGCAGTGTACAAATTCGATAATCCCATTTGTGGTGTATTCCATATATAAACATAAACAAGGCATGTCTTTTTAATAATAATAATTCCAATCAATATACTTACAGGGATGGAGAATTTGTACAGGCATGGGGAATTTCCTTTTAATATTCTCCTATAAATATTAAATGAGAGCTGAAGAAGCTTCTTGGATGAGAAGTGAAATGTCTTCAAAGAAAAAGCAGAAAGTCCAGTTGCCTCTTGAAAAAAGCACCTTTGGGACAACCATGACCTGGATGACTGAGAATCTCCATAGACACTCTCCTAGAAAACTGACTTTATTTTCTATGTACATCTGAAAGGGAGAGGATAGCAATGAGAGGGAAATAACATCTCCCATTTATTTCTATCATAAGGTGATCTAAAATTTCCTTCCAAGCTACCTTTCATTAACTGATTCTCTCTCTTCTCCCCAGTCCCCAAACTTGAAAGGACATTCAAGAACCAACTAGTATCCTCCCCAATTTTGGAATCAGAACTGTAGGTTATTTTGCTGTGGTTCCTGACATCTTCATATCCAAAATGGAATAATGTGGTAAAGACAGAAGAATTCTTCCTTGTGCCATCCAACATCCCTCTGTTTTGTTTTGTTTTGTTATGTCTGTGCTGAATCTATAAACATCCTAAATCAACTATGTAATCCACAGAGATTGTTGCTTGGTAACAATCTTCTTCTTGGCAGGGCCGCTGGTTCTCCCTACTGTTTGAGGTTTGATTGGCAGCAGGAAGAAAAAGATTTTTATCAGACCAGAGAGGTCACTGAACAAACAAGATCATGCTGTTCCTCCAAAAACACATCTGCCTTTTCCAATCAAAGCTGCTGGTGACTATGACCAAACCAATATCTCTTTTTCTGCTTTGTTATATAAGATTCCGCCCCCCCCCCCTTGATTTCTCTTCTAATCTGCTCTAGTTTCAGGAATAGGATCCAGCCCAGCCAGCATAAATCACACAGGAAGGGGGTGTAGGCTTCACCGGTTAGATGCAGCTACACAATGTATCTGCCTTGGCTTAGCCTTCATTCTGTCAACTGATCCTGCTAAAGCCTGAAGGCTTATGATGAGGGGCACTGAATAGTGGTGAACAAAAGCATATCCCTCACAATTAACTTTAGTGTGTTTTGCAATAGTGGTTGAAACTTCACAAAGGATAAGTTGGGTGGGTAGTTAATCATTTACACATTACTGAAAATGAACAAGGGTGCTGATTCAACATACAGAACCTGGTTATTGCAGATGGCAACCTTTCTCAACTTAATATCTCCAACTGTGTCAGAACTGTGTCCTTTCCAACACCAACAACTAGGAATTTGGGTGGAAATTTAGAGACAGTTATGGAAAGCACTAAACTAGAAAAAGTTGATGGATGGTACTTGGAAAAAAGCTTAATCTGGAGAGTGACAGAAACACGCATGCATTTAAGTATGGAACAGGACTAAGACCAAATGATGAACTAATTATATTTGCTTTGAATCCAAATTGGAAGGTCCCAGTGAGGATTCTAATGGATTTTTCTGGTTATGTGGTTTGCATAATGCTAACTTCATTTTAATGTGTAATGCCAAGTAGCAACTAAAGACAATAAGAATCTATTAGTGTATCACAAGGAATCTATTACCTCCAGATTTTGGCAAACTACAAGTCCTAGTGGTCCCAGCCAGTACAGTCAAGAGGAAGGATCCTGGGGGCTCAGTAATATATGAAGGAGTACAGCTCCCACAATCTGGGTGTCTCTAATGAATGCATTCCCAGTTCCTGCTTTCTGCATAGTTTTAAATTTTCAACTGCTTTTCTATTTATCTTTTTATAATCTGTAAGCTATCCAGAGTCATCCTACTGGGGAAATGGACAGCAAATAAATTTAATAAATAAATAAATTCCCACCATTAGATGTGATTAATAGAAAACAGTTCAGGCAGTTGCTCTGTACACAGACTGATAACAGCTTTCCAGAATATCAGAGAGCAACCCTCTGCAGTTTTGTCTGGGGTGTTCCAAGAACTGAAACCAGAACCATTTGCATTCTAAGTATATGTGCTGCTACTGATTTATAATACATAGGTCAGAGGGGGATGTCTATCAGTGACCAATCTCCAGTTCCTAATATATGTGGCCATAGTGGGCTGGACACATGTCTTCTCTAGCTCATCAGATTCCCCCCCCCCTAGTTTGTGCAACTATTAATCTCAAAAGCCCATCTACAATGCTCTCACTTCCCTGTTCCTGAAGACAAAAGAACAGACATCAGAAAAACAGCTTTTCCATGTGTGTTTCACTGCTTATTTGGTATTCAGGACATTTTTATGGCATAAGGAGTTCCCCCCCACCCAGGTTTCTGATGTCTAAATTGATCTTACTATTCCTGGATGCTTTTATTACTCAATTTAAATTCTTGATTGTTTTCTTGTACTGTTATTCTGTAACAATTTTGAGAGCAACTGTACTATATGTATATTTGGGGTGTTCTGTAATGGACTGAGGGCTGGGCTATAGTGTAGTGTTTATGAAGTTGGACCTGAACTAGGGAAACTGAACATCAAGTGGAGTTCAACCAATCAATCTCAGTTTTCTTGTGGGAACAAAATTAGTTAAGACTCCCCCACCGGAGCCATCTTGAACTCTCAGAGAGATATTGGTATAAAAATGCATTTGACGGTGATGATAGTTAATAATAATGTTGGAACTGGATTAGTGTAAAAAAATGTTATTCTTCACAAGTGACAGATTTTACCCATAATATTAAGACATAAATTGAATAAGCTACAATTTAATAAATCATAGCTCAGTGTGTGAACTCTGCCTACATAAATCTGCCACTTCAGGATAACATTCCACATATCTGATGAAATGGATTCTTCTACACTTCACCAAACCTAATGTTGCCATAAATCTGTTATGTCTTTATATTTTACGGTGGTTAGCTTGATATTCTTTAACACTGAGCTGTAATGAGCGACTAAAAGAGCCAAGGCACCAGGGCAAATGAAATCCTACCCATTTTGTTCAGAAGCTGGTTACATTCCTCCTCCAATATTGTGGTCTTGAGAGATATTGGACTACATTGCCCATCTTTCAAGTCAGCATTAACATTATGGAAGATGGATTCCAATAGGTCTGAAAGGAACTTCACTGGGAATGAGGGTGAATTGCATGGGCATTTCATAGGCTATAACATGTGAAATCCATTCCCAGCTCATACCTGGCTTATTATTTTACTCTATATCATGCTCCTTTTGCACTTTGTAGGACTTTAAAAAAAGAAAAAAAGCTTCCTGTAATTATAGCCTGGCAGATGCAAGAAAGAAGTTCACCAATTTCTGTCCTCTCTCTGATCTCGTCACTCTCTGGTCTTCAAAGATCTGAAGTCCACATTAGCTGAAGGGCTATATAGCTAGAGAAGGCAAAGGTCAGAAAGGCCATCCTTTCAGAGAGACTTTTCTGGGTGGAGAACAGATCAGGTATCAAATCTACACAAGATGTCAATTTATATCTTTTATCCCAGCAAATGCAGTGATGGGAACAGTAGCTATTAGTCAATTTGGTTTCTGTTCTTGCTTTTTTTCTTGTTTGGCCTTCCCAGGGGCCTCAAAATGCTCTGATCTCACCTTCTGCAACCTGACACTCTCCAAAGGGTCTAAAGACTGGGCTTCCTAATATTTCCAGCCATGGGGAATTCTGGAAGTTGCAGCCCTCACACACACACACACACACACAGAGTTCCAGGATGAGGAAGTCTGCACTAAACCACTGACCAAAGAAGTCTAAGCAAACAGAGATGGGGTGAGGAGGAAGTGTATTTTTTTCTTCTTCCTAAAGTCTGCATGAAAAATCCACTTCTGGAGATCCATTCATATTAGAGCTGAGGTCATTCAAATATTAAACCAATTACTGAAGTATATGCTTGGCAGTAGCTGGCTACAGTCACAAAAGGAGTTTTACATCCAAAAATGCCTTGTTGAACATTAGGGTAAATATATTCCACTAACCAAATCTGAAAAAAAAAAATATTTTACCCTTCCTTTTTTTTGAAAATAGGAATTGCTTCCCCTACTCTTTAAAACAGTGGTTCTCAACCTTCCTAATGCCGCGACCCCCTCCCCGCCGCCGCAACTCCCTCCCGCCCCCTCCCCGCACACGATGAATTGACAAAGGGGACGTGGCACCAAGATGGCGGGCTAGCGCGCGCTTAGGCGACCCCTGTGAAAGGGTCGTTCAACCCCCAAAGGGGTTGCGACCCACAGGTTGAGAACCGCTGCTTTAAAACAAGTGGGACTTAAGGTAGACATAATGGCACTGGGGTTTACCTTCCCCACACATTCTACTTTAGCCATTCTGGGGATGCTATTCTCTTGGCAGTCTTTGCTGGTTAGCAATAGATAGAGACGTGAATAGTAGGCTCAGTTATGGAAGCTATCAGATAACACACAATATAGCCACAACAGAAAGCTGCCGGTAACTTTCTCTTCAGTCCTGGATAACAGGCCATATAAAAGCCTGATTCCAATGATTTCAGAGCCCAGAGACTATCTGGTAAAGGTACAAGTTGACTACTTGATGTTGAATAGCAGCTACACTAGAAAAAGTTGGCATATTCACTGTACCTTTTTTCCTCCTCTTGCTCGCTCTTATCACTTTTTATGCCTTCCCATCCTTCAAAACCTTTTTGAAGACACCCCCCCCCCAAATGTCTTTATTTTAGTCAAGAGAAATGCTTAGAACCAGAAGTGAAAATGAGTGATTTGGCCAGGTTCTGCAAAACAACCTCCCAGGCTCAGTCAATGAGAAATGGAGGCAAAATAAATCACTTCTCCTCCTCCAGTAATCCATACTTCCTGTTGCATTTTTCTAGCTGTCTGCCAAAAATTCATCTTCGTCATTATGATCATGATGAAGTAACTTCTATTAAGAGGAAGCTGAAAAGCAGTTAAACCCCTTTTCCCTTGAAAGACCTAGTGGTACAGGTATAATCCAAGAACTGAAAGGCAGGATGAGGCAAGAATTCTTCAAATGGGGGGGAGGGAAGGAGCAGCATTTCCAAAAATGAACCACCTTTGCAGCGGTTTTAAATATGCCACAACTGAACTAGTAATACATTGGCTCGTCTGTTGAGCAGAGATAAAGTGGTGTCATGGATATATTCACTGTTTTTTTCTCTCATATTTCTCAGCCTCTCCATCTTAAAGTTTCCTCTTGTTTCCCCATATCTTCTTTACTGCAATCATGTTTTAAATCAAACCATGTAACCTATTTAATTGCTTTCAATCAGTATATTGTACAGTGATTGGAGCTCTGTGTTGTTTTTAAATAAAATATTCCAATGTAGCAAAACTGCAATTCACAAAAATAAACTAGTCCCTGAGCTAAATAAACAGACCCTTCTCCTCTTTCACCCCTGCCATTTTAATGGGTCTTTTTCAGGAGGAAAAATGGGTGCAGATTCTGAAAGATCTTTTCAATACAAGAGTAACTTAAAAGACCACCATTACTCTTGCTTTACCAACAAGTGTTGGGAATGATTTACTGGGACTAATTATATAAAGTGACGGTGTTATCCTACAATAAGAGGTATTCATCTATTTTAGACATTTCCAACATGTTGGCCTCCAACAGTGTTGAATGATAACTTGTGTCATTTTCAGCCTAGTCCTATTTCATGAAACATCCAAGATTGCTTGATTGGAACAAGATGAACTCATTATTAATTGGACTACTTTCTTTTAGTCTATTTCCAGGATGAATGATTTTTACTTATCCTTCTTCATTCTTTTTAAGATTCATTTCAATCAAAGCATTTTCACTTTTCTGGCAAATATTTAGTGGAATTCCATAGGCATAGACATTGCAGGACAGCCATATTTGTCAATGGTAGAAAAAAATCAGGAATCTGACAGCTCTTTTTCCAAATAAAAGTATTTATTAAGAGCTTTCATGAGCTGCAGCTCACCTCATCAGATATATATATTCAGAAATCCTCCATCGATGGAGGATTTAAAGGAGAGAGATGTGTGGAAAAAGACTGGAAGATAGGTTGGTTATGCAAATGTTATGCATATGAATTGCTCTGTGAATTTAACAGATGTTTTCAGATGGTTGGCATCTAAACTAAAAAAAATGTTTCAGATATTTTAGTTCATACAAAGAATGGGGCAAAGTTGGTTTGTTCTGGATATAGACGAAAGCATGATTCTTCTGGATAGAAGTGATTCAGAAGAAGTACGAGGAAGAAAAAGCCAAGGACATTAGCAGCAGCTATTAGGAGGGAAGGGTAGCCATACAGAAGATCAGAAATGGGTGGACTGCTTGGATACGCTATGCTGGAGCTACTAGGGAGAAGGGAGAAGAGAGGGCAACACAAACCAGTCTTTCCCAATCATCACACCAGAAAATATCTTGAACTGGTGTTTTGCACAGAACATTAGGCACAAACCCCATGAACCTCAAAGAAGTCCTAGTTGTGTGACATAAAGGGACTGTTCTGTGTGCCAAGAGAATCTAATATATCATTTGTTTATTATACCGATACTCCATTGATGGTGAGCAATGATAAAAATGGATTCAGAGGAAAAACAGATGAACTGACTTTATGAAGTAGTTCTGTTTGTTTTTTTCTGGTTACATGTCGTGATAAGAATCGTGCCCATCCCACCTACAATGGGAGTCTATTCTGCTTCTAGACCCAATAGATACCTTCATATGAACCTCCAAATCATGTTCATTCCATTTAGTCCATTCTTTTTTAATGGGACAATGTCGAGTAGTATGGTCAATCGAGATGTTAGCAGTGGAACCTAAAGTTTACAAAAGGCTTGCTTGATCATTGAAGGGACTCTTGGCTTGTTTTGAATGAGCTATACATTAGAACTTAAGGAACATGTCACAACCTTGGCAAAAGAGAAATCCACAAGTTGGTGTACACAAATAGAATAAGGGTTGGAAACATACCAGTGGATTATTGCCTTAGCGCCAGCCAGGCTCTCTGATCTGCCTGTCCTTTTGTTACATTTTATTAATTAAACATATTCATGCTGACATATTACAGGACAAAGCACACTATAGCGTCATCTTTATTTCCAAGAATGTGTGTGAGCCAGATGTTGGTTCTATAAGCATTCTCAGGAGTAACAACGACTGATGGTTGCAGCCCAATGCTTCCTTTGAAAACGTGCCCATCTGTTAGGAAATAGTCAACCACATGCAACAGAGTAGATAGGAGGGGCTTGTGGAGATGGTGGGTGGGAGTAGAGGACAAATTGGAACAGCCAGAATCACCATGGCAACCATTTCATGGAATCGTTCCTGACATAGGGCTATTCCTTCTGCTTTTCTCAAGTCCTTGAGTCAGCACAAAAGCATGAAGGCACGAACTGCGCTGCCCTAACAGTCAACTACAATGATTGCAAGGAGCACTTTTATCGCTTTAATGTGGGACAGATTAAGGAAAGCAATGGGTGGAATTCCTGTTGATGGGAAAAATCACTCTCCCTCACATGAGATACGGCTGAAGCTTGGGAAGGAAGTGAGTTTTGATAGATGGCTTGACCCATCTGTCAGAATCTGCCCGTCAGTCCACAAATGGAATCAAATCTCTCTGCTAAACAATATTGTGATTGTCAAGAAATAATATGTTTCTACTTGGCAGTCACTTTTGTTTCTTTCAAGCCAATGCTTTGAAGTGCCAACTTCTGAAACCCTTCTTCCCTCAGTGAGATGACCTATCTCATGGGCTGGGTCAGTCCCCCCCATGTTGGGACCTTCTGTTTTAGAATCTATCCCATCGCAACTTTGAGGAAACAAACTGGAAACTCTACACAGTCTCCTGTCTTATTTTTATTATCTATTCTTGGAAATTACAGTGCCAGGGGCCACTCAAATCAAAGGAACCCATGGGATTTAAAGCTATTAGTGGGCAGATGTCCAGACAAAACTGTTTCCTGAAAGAGTTGTTATGAGGCTGGACAGCTATCCTGCGTCAGCATTTCCCATTTGACAAATGTTACAATCCAGGTCTCTCTTGTTCTCCCACTCTCCTTTGCTCTTTTTCTATACAGATAGTCCTCAACGTAAGACCACAATTGAGCCCAAAATTTCTGTTGTTAAGTGAGACATTCGTTAAGTGAGTTTTGCCCCATTTCACGACCTTTCTTGCCTCAGTTGTTAAGTGAATCACTGCAGTTGATAAGTTAGTAACCCGGTTGTTAAGCGAGTCTGGCTTCCCCCATTGACTTTGCTTGTCAGGTCGCAAAATGGGATCACATGACCTTGGGACACTGCAATCGTCATAAATATGCACCAGTTGCCAAGCGTCCGAATTTTGATCCCATGATCATGGAGATGCTGCAAAGGTCGTAACTGTGAAAAACGGTCATAAGTCACCTTTTTTTCAGTGCTGTTGTAACTTTGAACTGTCACTGAATGAACTGTTGTAAGTCGAGGACCACCTGTATAAGAAGGGCAGATGCTGGCAGGGCTGTTGATAGGTTCTAGCAATGAACACCCCACTTCTCCTGCCACCTTCCCAGCACTGCTGCTGTAGCTTCCCTTCTCTGCTGCAGCCACTGCCTGAACAGCAATAAAAAAGACGAAGCCCTGGTCAGTTGGTAAAAAGTAACTAATATGGATATATATTATTCCAGGCATATCAATAACAAATGTTTGAGGGAGCCAGCTAAAAACCTTCTTCAGAAGATTAAGGCCCTCATGCTGTTGTCAGAGCTGAAAAGTATATTTAAAAGTCCTTCTGATACTGCTTCTCCCCTTCACCCCACAATATCTCTTTGCAAGAAAAAACTTTTAAGAAGTTTAATATGAAAAGCAGCACTCAGCACTGGCAACCCGAGAGAGGTACAAAGATCTTGCAGACTAGGAGAGAATAGAAATCCATTCCGCATGTCCCATTCGAACCAGCCTCTCCTTGTCTGATAAAAGTTGTTCCAGGCACCCTTGCTTTCACCCCCTCTCTTGCTCATTGAGGAAGCTGTCCCTATGGAAGCCAAGAGGCCAAGCCAGGCCAAGCCAGCCATGAAGGGCAGTGCCAAGTGACTAAATGAGAGGGGTGTGTCTTCGCCAGCCCAAAGTAGCCCGTCCCAGCTTGACCGTGTAATCAGCATTGTTAGTGAAGTGTCCTAGAACATGACCATAGCAAGAAGAGTCAGAAAATGGAAATCTCTACATTTAAATTGGAATAAAGACACATGTAGGCTCCCTTCATAGCAGGCTGGGGATGAAATGAAAGCACCATCATTGGGGACACATCGTCTAATAGCAGTTGGCAACTGTTAGCATCTTCATCCTCTAGTTAGAAAGACGTGAGGATGAGCTCATTGTCTCCATATGTATCCAATAGCCCCTGGAAATAAAATAAGCCAGGATGAAGGTAGCGGTGATGATGATAAGGCTTTCAAGATGAATTTGGAGTGGAAGCTTGAGAGGTTGCCCCAATTGCACCTGCTGATCTGCTTTATAGGAATTCCTCTTTTCTTCCTATTATACTGTCTTTGTATACCTACAAACATGGCAAATATTACTCAAATATTCACTTCGTTTATAGAAAGGTGGGTGCAGTGCCCCTACAGTTTTTCCTTCTTTCTTTGATATGCCTATAAATCCCACATGATTCATATTTCTTGGAGGACGGGAGTGCTCGCCCACTTCGAAATCAGCACCATCTGCAATAAGTCATTATCTGGAAGGAGTCCCAAAAGAAAAATGATCTGCATCAGTATCTGTCCATTTGCTCTGGAACAGGTCACCGATATTGGCCAGTTTGCCTAGAAATTGGTCACCTAGTTTATACCTCCTAGCCAATTCACTAACTTACAGCAACTTGACCACTGTTTTCTGCACTCTAGATCAGTGGTTCTCAATGTGGTCCATCAGGGGACCAGGCCATATTTCTACGGGGCATCATGCTGTTGCTGCTACGTATTGTATATTTTTGTATATTTTTTTTAAAAATTGTTGGCAATTACAATTATGTCTGCATAGAATTAATCATTTTGGCAGCTACGACCAATGACTTTGTCTTAATGTTATAAAGACAATTATATTACATGATACAGTTCAGATTAATAAACATTGCAGATGGTAAAAATAGGCAGCTAACGGCGACCGTGAAAGGGATTGCAGAGGTAAATTGTACTCACGAGGGGCCGTGAACAACAACTGAAAAAAGGTTGAGAACACTTGCTCTGGACTAGTAATACTAGGAAGAAATCAGTGCGCTACCTGGTAACCGTTTCAACGAGACATTTCAATCCCGGGGCCAACTTGTCCTGAACTATTCATTATGCTGATGAAAGTCAAGAAACAGGTGTAAAACTACTCCCAAGTCAGAGCTTGCTATGTAAGATTTAATTTATTTGTTGAACAAACTTCTAGTTTTCATTTAGCTGTCAATCTTTAAAACAAAGGAATTAATACAAGTCTATGAAGGCAAGGCTTATTTAGGGCAAATGCTCATGTGGGCCTCCGGTGGTGGATGGTGCAGCCCAAGAAAAAGTGGCCAGCAATGAAATAGTCAGAAGTGGTGCAGAGAAGTCAGGCTTTCCTGGACAGGATAAGATATTGGCAAGCAAAATATAGGACGCTCAGGAATAGGTAAACCAAACTACAGTACGTTATGTGGCCAAGGTTAGCCTAGTGATTCCTCTGCTTTTCGACAGAAGTTGTGGGGGGACACAATTACAGAGGAAGAGGGGGCTGAGGAAAACAAAAGCTTAGCTGCTTTTCTGCCATTCATTCCCCACTGAAATATCTGCTGAGAAAAATCTAGGGAGGTAACGGGAGCTGCATAGATATATGTATTTTTTGGTCTGGTCCATGTTACCCCTGAGGTTTCTGTTTCTTTGTTTGCTTGTTTCTTTGTCAGGTTTAGTTTCGCCTCCAACTGTTGGTTATTTGAAAGAGAATGCATGAGAAGGACACATGTGGCATAAATGAGCATTAGAGTCAAATCATATTGTAAACGTAACTGGCCTTTTTAAAACTCATATGCAATCATGCCCAAAGAATTGACATTGCTTTTGACCTGTTGGGCAGAACGAGGAAAAGCATGAGGCTGGAAGTGCTGTAACGATCTCCTTTGCACCTCCAGGTACCATGATATGCACAGTTCAGTGGTCACTGAAGGGAGAATAAGTCACTGGAAGCAGCATCTGTTCCTTCAAAGGGGTGACTGTGTTGCTTGTTATCTACGGCTGATCCTTGTCACCTCCAGAAGAGCATGGGTTATATATATCCATTCTTTTCAGCTCCCCACTGTTTCTTCTCAGTCTTGTAAGAGGAATGGGTACTGCTGTTCCTTGGTTACTGGTAACAGTCTCCCAACCACATAGTTAGATCTTTACGGCTCCTTTTCTGAGTCATGTAGCTCAGCCGTACTGAACATGAGGCTTCAGGGATAGCGGCATTTAACACACACAATGATGAGTGAGGCCACGTCCATCCTTTCTTAGACTTGATACCGTGTGAGGTGTGATACAACTCACACCAAGGTTGTCAATACGGGACACAAAAACAATACTTTGGTATTTGTTAAATCTCCAGCATTTTGACAGAAGGAAGGGATGTCAATAGGCTCAGTTGTTCAGCAAGGGCAAGGGGGCCTCCATCAGGGCAAAGGCAGTTTTAGAAGGGTGGATTTTAATTCATGGGATGCTTTTGCCAAGAGTTGCCTCCATGTCCCCTTCAGTGGCCACCGCTTGCCTGGGCACCCGGTTTCGGTCACCGGGCTGCTTGCCTCTTCCCTTTTTGCCACCCTCCAGCAGGTTCTTGCTCTTCGGGAGTTTGCCTTTATGCCACAGTGGGCGATCTCCGCACCACACACGCTCACAGTACTCCTCCACTCTCTGCAGATTGGCATAGCCGATCAGATGCATGATGTCTTTGAACCACAATCGTTGTCCATGCAGCAGGCGGAGATTGGGGACTCGGCACGGAGGCCGAGACAGCTCCTCCTCCTGCTCCCTCTGGAAAATTTGTTCCAGCTGCTCATTCTCAACCACTTCCAAAATGATTTTGGTGACAGTCTGAGTAAAGCCTTGCTCCTGAGACCTGCAGTAATAAGTTCCAGTATCCTGACGAAAGAGTTTCCGAAACAACAAGCCGTATTCTGTCTTCATGATCCGTTCATCTGTTTTCACCTGGAAGAGCCAGGGGAAAAAACAACAACATTAGGAAACTAAAGAGTTTTCAAGAAATTCAGTTTGATTTAATCAAGATAACACAGGATGTCAAGAAGTGGGCAATGGCTGGGCTGCAAACTTTCCCACAAAAGTAGACCTAATCTTTCTTAGGGACAAAAAACCCAAACAGATTTGTGAATATGCTATGATTCACATCTTTTCTGACATATATTATAGTACGCTTGAATTGATGCAGCAGTGTATGACAAAGTGATAACAGTATGGGTATGTGTAGAAATTCCAGCGGTGCGAAATGCATCTTGCTTCACCCCATAGTCAAGGCAGAATTTTAAAAAAGTAAATGCTTATTTCACGTAACTGATGTGACTCTGATAATCCAGGGATTTTTATAATTGATTTAAAAAAAAGAAAGAAAGAAAGTAGAATTACACTTTCTAAATACTGAAGATACTGGTAAAGAATGGGCCCAGAGACTGGAACATTCAGGCAATCTGATAGATATATAAAAGATTGCCCTTAAGATCAGAGCTGTTCAAAAGAAAGCTTCCACTTCATTTCCACTATTTCATCTGTCTTTGTATTAGAGCTTCTGAAACATCCAGTCAGGCTTTACATTTTTCCCAAACCATGCTGCTTATCCTGACCCAGAAGTCTTGTCTTTCCCTCAAATTGCCAGACTCCTTTGGTGGCTGGCAATTTTCAATAAATGAAAACCTTTCTCTAGTTTTAAAATGTTCCCATCTATAAAAATGTTCTAATTCAAATCCAATCCTTTCTCTGCCATTAGGTTGTGAATCCTTCAGGTGACTTACTCCTAGTTGTATGCTGGGTAATGATAGCAGTAGTACCTAGAACAGGGCTGTCAAACTCCCGGCCCGCGGGCCGGATGAATCACGCGCTGACCACACCCACGCCCGGTTTAGCGAAGGGGGAAAAAGTCCCGATACATCACGTGAAAACGCCGTGACGACATGAGTTTGACACCCCTGGCCTCGAAGGAATTTTTCTAGGGAGATAGCAATCCCTAAAGCCAGGTGTGCTACCCCAAAAGCCTGCCTAAAACGCTAACAATGCTCAACTACAGCACTTTTGTTCAACGGCTCCATCTCCAAATGGCCTTCTCCTGCAGACATCTTTCACCTGCAAGAATCTATTCCAGCTGAGTTTCCTGACACAAGCCCCACCTTATAAAGGAAAACACCTCATACTGAAACTAAATAAAAACAGCAGATAGATGTACAACTTGTTAATTTCTTCCCTTCTTTTTAACGATTGACTTGTATTTATTGTTTTATACAAAGAACAAGGAGCCCAGCAGGAACAGCACATTCCATTAATCTGTGTGGTCCTTCAGAAAGTTGAAGGGAGACATGGGAGGAGGTCTGACACCACTGCACCCTCAGGAGATACCAGCGCTGTCCTTATTAGCAAATGATGGTTTTGGAACGGAACTCAGCAGCTGTGTTTACTTATCAGTTCCCACCTTCTATATCCCAATTGCTCAAAAAAGAAAAACCCTCCTCTCCAATCATTGTGTATTATCACTTCACTTCCTGGGAATTAGACTTGCCTGGGAAAAGAGGAGAAAGACCTCACACAGTAGGGGGGGTGGACTTCCCTATTTTCAGTTAGTTAAGAATTCCTCATCACACTCCCTGAAGTAGCAATTCCAAGAACCAAAAGTTTGGTGTAGTGGTTAAGGCCTAAAAACCAGAAGACCATGAATTCTAGTTCCACCTTAGGCATAAAAACCAGCTGGGTGACTTTGGGCCAGTCATTCTCAGTCAACCCATCTGACTAGGTTGTTGTTGAGGGAAAAAAGAGGAGAAAAATGAAGCACTGGGTATCTTTGCTGCCTTGAGTAACTTACTGTATAAAGTGATAAAGGTGGGATAATCTACTAAATAATCTACATCAGGGCTGTCAAACTCACAGCCCGCGGGCCGGATGCATCACGCACTGCCCACGCCTGGTTTAGTCGCGATATGTCACGTAATGCCACCATGACTATGCGAGTTTGACACCCCTGATCTACATGCAGATAACATCAGGAAGAAAACCCTCTCCTTGAAGGCTAATTGCCATTACAAATAAGTATTTAGTGTGTAGTAGAATTCAGCATGAAGTGGTAAAGTCAATAACATGTAATTTACATTATGTAGAATAATTCTTGGGCTTTTTTATTTTAAATATTCACAGACTGTCCTTCATTTTGCTTGCATGATATTTCTCTGGTTTCCACAGTACTCACACATATTGTAAAGGCAACTTTATTAATAATTTTGTAATTTTTACTCCAGCTTCTATGTTGTGATTTGATATGCAAGTCTGCCTCTTAAAAAATATTGTGATTATGGCAAAATAATTTGTGGGAAAATATCCCCCAAATCGTCACACCCTGAAGCAACAATGAAAGCTACAGAATTTTACTGAGAGCCACTCCCTAATATATATGTATTCCAAACCACTGAAATCAGGCCTGAAGATTTAAGAAACCATAGCAGGGAGAAGCGAGGCTGTGCCACTATTTCAGAGACCTGCTTCAAAATTAATTAATTGGAGAGTCTATACTTCCTAAATTATTATTTTTTTCCTATAAGGATGGACCACCATTTGCACAGAAAGAATGTAAGTTTATCTTCCATGCTTTGAGTACAAGTGAAAAATAAATAGAATTTTGGATTTAATAGTGGGGGGGGGACATTAATATGTCATTTGCTATGATTCAATATTATAAGAACTTGCTGGATAGTTCAGTCTGTTTTATTAAATATTTTACAGTATGTATTTAATGAGTTCATCTTTCACCCACATTTTTGTGTATTATTTTTTTTAAGAATTTGCAATGAAAAAATAATATATTAATAACACTTTAAACAATTATTCTGAAAGTAATCTCTGTCAAAGTATTTTCTCAGATATTTCACTGCCCTCAAATGTATACCCTTTATCACCAAATCTATCACCAAATATTTCTTAGCTGAGAACTGCACCATAAAATTTAAAGAATAATATCTGAAGGACATCTCTTTCCTTGGTCACCTATGAATTTAGGACAAAATTAATTTATTTTTTGAATATTCAAGCAATGGATAACAAAGTATCTTTATTAGGAGTTTAATAGAACTAGAATTCAGTGGATCTGAACATCAAAACATGTCAGCAGAGAATGACACTTCTTGTGAGGTGTCATTCTGATCACCAGAAGATAGATAGAAAAAGAAACCCAACCCCACCCTTCCTCAGTTGATCCTTGACCAGGACTTATCCCTGTAGGTCCATTCCCAGATGTCCAAACTTTTTGAGAATACTCCCATCCATCCATCCATCCATCCATACATCCATCCATCCATCCATCCATCAATCCATCTATCGTCTATCTTTCATATATGGCACTAGGGACCAGCTACGTCCTTCGTGATGTGAACCATAGACTCCATATGTAAAGTTGCTCCTCCCTCACTGAAGTCTCTTGCGTGAGACCCTGGGCCACTGTAAAGTCAGTAGGGGCAGACTGCAGGGGCATTTAGGATAGACAGGGCTGTTTGCTGCTCCACTTCATATCCCTTATTTCTGATTTGTGCTTTCATCCTGCACTTGGAATATTTCTCAAGGCACAGTCCCCTTATCATATGTAACACATACTACCAGTATTTTTTATTTCTGCCAAAGCATTGGGTTTGTGTGTGTACATGCATGTATGTATAATTTAGCCCCAGTTGCAGAACAAATTGTACTGTGTTACCTTTTTCAACAGCCGCTTGGCCTTTTTCCAGAATATTCTCTTGTCTCTTGCTTGTGTTGCTTTTCTTCTAATAGTGAGTCAGTGTTCTATTTTGGTGGACCATGCATATTTTTATTGTGCTATTTTGCAAGTTCCTTCCTTTTAGTGCAGAGAATTGTTGTCTCTCAAACATGCTGATTTCTCTGTTTTAAGTGTGGATAGTGCGTTCAGAACCTTGAATGAAGAATTGGTATGTAGATACGTTTCTGTGAAAATATTTTTCTTAATGAACTACTCTGCTTGCTGAGCATAATTCACTGGACCCATTTTATGATTCTACAGGAGGGGAAATTACATGGTGATGAAAAGCTTGAAACATTAATTGATTG
>QLTV01001796.1:757437-769918 GCA_003457575.1 Thermophis baileyi | reverse complement strand
TACATACACACACACACACACACACACACACACACACACACACACACACACACACACTCCTACAATGAGCTCTGAATTAAGAGTTCTTCATTCTTCATCTTCTCTCCTTTACTTCAACTACTGTTGCTGGAATACTTGTGTTGATACTCCTGAGGTCCCCAATGTCTATTTCCTTGGTTTCTTCTAGTAGGAAGAAAAGCTGGAATATTACTTTCTAGCCTGAAAGGCAATCAATCTTTTAAGTATACGGTGTTTTCCTTCTTAGCTGCAGATGGCAAGTACCTCTTCTTAGTATACTCTCCACCAACATCACAACAATAATTTTCCCAAACAATTTCTTCCCCAAAGAGGGCTTGCCTGCCAAAGTAGTTCTTGACTGATGGTCAATTTGCCAATGTCTGAACCCCAGCCATCTGCAAATTAACACTCTGGTTGCCATAGACTGCGGTTGCATCAGTAATCAATTCAGCTGTTTTAGCAAACTCACTGAATGCCTCCTTAAGGAGTTCAGGGTCAGTTAGTAAAGCCTTAAACAACTCACATACCCATATTATCAGAGCTGGGGTGTGGGGAACAGCTATAAAAATAACTTCCAAGACTTGAAGGCCCACAACAGCTGTTTCATGTTATTTAAGCTCTATCCATCTTACATTCAGTAGGATCCATAAGAACTGTACTTCCTTCTCTTTGGACCACTGTCTTGGCAATGATGGCCATGAGTAGTTTATTGATAGAAGACATTCCAAGCTATTGTATTGCCTCCTTGAAAAGGAGGTACAAATCAAGAGAGGAAAATGCTTTATATTTAGTAGGCTCAGTTACATGATAATCTATTTTCTTTTATTCAAGTCCGGATACAAACCACTTTTTCCCCCTAGCCCAGATAGAGCCAAGAATTTGAGAAAAAATCAGATTGAGGAATGAGAGCAGATCATATCCACCAGATGCAAGAGTAGCTCTGCCTTATGACTGGAAGAGGTTGAGGAGACCTTTCTTATCGGTTCATCTTCATTAACCAAGAATTCCATATGTACTTATAGCCTGAAGAGAAGGCAATTTTATTCACAGACATGGAACAGAATGGGAAGGGGTACATTTGGCAAAGATCCTCAGCTTTTACAGCTGTGTTGCAGACTGAAATTTAGTAAATAAAGATCTCCCAGACCCCCACAATGCTCTATATAACCAATATCTGTTGTAAGAAAACAGTCAAGACAAAAAAAATGTGATCCTTATGCGGCAGAAGCAGCAGGAACAATCATGTGCTAAGATGACTCGTATATTTACTGTACATGAGAGAGCATATGTTTGTGTATAGTACTTAGAGGGAGAAGATATAAAGAAATTTGCCATTAAGAAAACAAAAGCAAGAGTGCCTCACCTCATCTCTTAGCTCCTCTGGAGATCTGCGCACAAACCATTGCACTGCAGCTTGGGATGACTTGGGGATACACTCTAAGAAGGTACTGTTGTGCTCCGTCCCATACACCACCTTCTCCTCAATGCTGTCAAAGTCATCCACTACAAAAACATAAAAATGGAAGTTTTTAAGAAGAGATTGGACAACCATTTGTCTGAAATGGTATAGGGTTTCCTGCCTGAGCAGGGGGTTGGGCTAGAAGACCTCCAATGTCCCTTCCAACTGTGTTTATTCTATTCTATTCTTCTATTAAATTCTATTCTATTCTATTCTATTCTATTCTATTCTATTCTATTCTATTCTATTCTATTCTATTCTATTCTATTCTATTCTATTCTATTCCATTCCATTCCTATTCCTATTCCTATTCCTATTCCTATTCCTATTCCTATTCCTATTCCTATTATTCCTATTCCTATTCCTATTCTTCCTACTCTATTCCTACTGTACTCTACTCTTTCTATATGCTATTACCAAAGATCAATCATTCGGAAACCACCCATTTCCATAAAAGCGGTCACAATAGTCCAGGATTGCTTCTGAACATGTGGGAGGTAGGAATGGGTTTGAAGCCTGGTCCAACCTGATACTTTGCTCTTTGGTATAGAGAGATATGTATTTCCCATCCAAAACACTGAGTACCGAATCAAAGTTGCCAGAATGTTTGCAGGATTAATTCAAGATGCCAAAGACTCCAAGGTCTCCTCTCTTTCCCAATATTCCAGTGAAGATTATGGGTTTCTGTTTATGTTTTCATAAAATAGGTGCTGTCCAAAGCAAAAATCTAACCCATGCCCCTGTGAAAATGTCTGTTTCCATGTACACAAAGGTCATTATTAGTGGTAACACAGACGACCCCTTACCTATTTGTAACTTATCTTAATGCTGCCATGTTCACACTCTCCAGTGTTCTTGAAAGCCAAGAATATGGCAGGTACCCCTCCAGAAAAGCCATCCCATTCCACCCCACTGCTCTAAACGTATATTCACAAGTTTCTTCACCTGTTAGGTTTTGATCCAAGCACTGGTGCATGGGGTTCCCATTCTGGATGTCTTGCCTGCGAAAGCGACGTTTGCCCGATTCCTGGTATCTGGTGCAAGTGAGACCATCCCAGGCACAATACGGGTCCCGTGCCAGGCAACATTCTGCACAGGCGGTCCCGTAAGTCTCACACTGATGCAGTTTCACTTGGGCAACACCGACCCGTGAGCCCACGTAAAGCATTTGCTGTCAAAGCAAGCCAAAGCAGGGTTAATCAGAGGAGCACCAAATCACCTTGGAGCTGGTATTTTTAGTAGCAGCCTCATGCTGATGAAGGGAATAAAGCACACAGTGAAATTGGTGGGGATTTTTTTTTAAACAGGGAGCAAACCTCCCACTCACTAACACTGATGATATTACCTGGTTGGGTAATGAAATGTCTGCAAGTAAATAACCATGCTCAGAGAGTACCCAGGATTCCACACTTCAACTCTGAGCTACAGATATTCTCTTCTACTGGGACATCTTTTGTCTCTATCAGAATTTCCTCTGCAATTTTCAGAAAAGAAAACTGGAGTTTAGCTTGCTAAAAGCACCTCCATATGATGATTATGACCCTACTTGGAGCCAACTCCAAACCTGCCTAATTTCAGGAGACCGGCTTATATGGAGAGTAGGCTGCCTTACTCCTAGCGGTGTTTTGGTTCAGTAAAATGGGAATACATGTGTAGTGTTTGCTGAAATGCGCTGCTGCTGAGTGGGAATTGTGAGGGGGGAGGGAAAACTCCCTGGCTCATTTCCTGGGCTCAAGTGAGCCTTCACTCATTCCTTCCCCCATACCAATGAGGGTCAATTCCTACATCCTCAACTATGTGTTTCTTTCCCTTTCTCGCCCCCCTCCCATCCCAAAACTCTTACAGGTCCTGGAAGAAATGCCCTGCCACAAACCTGATGATATGCTTTTGTTCTAGTTATGTTTTTAAATTCAAAAAACAAATGATGTCTAGGCTATCTAGATAATTTCTTTTTATTTTTCAGTTCCACCCCTTGCTTTATCTTAAGTTCCCATAATAGTAACATGGACATTGGAAACAGTGAGAGGCAGTTTTCCTTTTGCTGTGAAATGGGGAACTGGAAATTTTTGCTCCTTTAGGACCCAGACAAAGTTAGGGAGCAGATCCTGACTGAACTATTTTTTCTAAGCTACCCTACTGATCACCGGGCAAGAACACTGATATATATTGAACACAGGACCGATCAACAAGAGAACCAATCAGCTGCTCAGAATTTAAATATAGCTCCAAACGAACAACCAATCACACGACCAACTGACCAACCTGGCACACAAGACATTTATAAGCTAAAGGAGAATAGGACAAGAAAATCCTGCTGCTGATGTTACCTAGTCTGGTAATGAAATGTTCAGAAACTAAATTGAAACAAGCTTGGAGAGCAAACCACTGACAAAATCATGCCTATCTTTTACAGGTAAGATGGCAAATGCCACACCTGCCATCTTGCTGTAGAAACAAGTGCAGAAGTGTCAAATTTCTTGGGAACAATGGCACTGGGAAGGACTCTTCAGTCTCTTCCCCTCACCTCCATCCCGCGCTATATTTTCCTGATCTAAATTGCTGTCTTCCTTTTTCTACTGAATTTGGTCCTCTGAGTGAAAATATACGCAGCTGTGCCATCAACCTTCTTAAGTTACAGCATTTGGAAGAGCAATAAAATGAAATGGCTTTGGAATTCCCACAGTTTCCTGGATATGTTATGACATTATTTATGGCCATTCAGAATTGAAACTGATCGTATATAAGTTCATGTCAAAGAAAATCTACTCGGTAACGTCAGAGGTCTTAGAAGTCAAGACATACAGAAAGAAGCCACATTACATATGCCTTGAGATAATTAATATCTGCAGTATGGTATCAAACTACAGTTAACATTTTTTCACAGATCAGATTTAAAACAGAAATTTGTGATTTAAATAATGATTTCATATTTCTAATTTGCATATCAATGACTATTGGAGAATAATTGGGAAGTTGTCCGCTGTTTATAAAGCAGGGACATGTTTTCCCCAATGTAGCGCCCATTGAAATGTTGAATTACACAACCCATGATTTACAAATAGGATTCCCAGTCTATCTGAGATTATGGCTACTGAATTCAACAGAGCTGGATAATGCTAGATTGGAGGAAGGTAAATTATATTATGATGGTTCCCTGTTTGGTTATAAATGTTTGCTGTGAAGTCAGAGATTCTTTTGGAATGGGTATCTGAACTTTCCCTGGTCTCATTAGAACTTAATATCTTTACTGCATTTGTTTTACCCTAGCTAACTTTCAACAAAAATCACCAGAGTCTACAATAATCTAAAATCTGGGAAGTGTTTTGTTGGACTTTAGGCATGGTGGTGATTGAAAGCTGTTTTTACTACTACTGTATTCCCATAAAGCACCTGTTTTTTGTTTTTTGTTCCTATTTTTAAATTTTTAGTTTAAACAATCAACATTTGGATTGGCACTTTACTAATTTAGCACCCACATTGTCTCATTACAGATCACATTATGATTTCCTCATATCCCCTGGGTTAACAGAAAATGACTTATTATTGTTTATAAAATATAGTCCCCCAGGTCCTGTAAAATGAGTTTGCCATTCTGTTTCCTTAGCGCATTCATCTTGTAGTTTTTCAACTAAAACTGCTGGCCAAATTTTATTATGAGCCATCTTACTGGTGAGAGGAGAGGCATATAAATAATTAAGTAAATAATGCTATTTTCACATGATAAATTATTCAAATATAAAGCTGAGCAATTCATGATTCAACTGAGAAAAATAAAATTGTAATAGTTTTTTTGCTACTTGATTCTATATTTATCACATATACTGTATGAAAGATTCTAAAACTGAACTCTTTGTTTAGTTATACTATTCAGTTCATCAAAAACTTTTTCTCCAAAAACTGATCTTTTTCCACATGTGAATCTAAGGTGGAAAAATGTTAAAGCTGATACTTTTGCAAACTTTTGCAGCTCCCTTTTAATATGAAACAAATGTGCTGTGTTTGAGTATCCATCACATTGCCTGCAAAAATTTAGTAAACACACACACACACACACACACACACACACAGAGTGAATTATTATTCATGCATAATGCTTCTGTATAGCTTCTGTATTTAGATTAAATAGTAAAGAGATAATAGACATTCTTGTTTAAAACCTCAAAATAAGAAATTGTCCGCTTACTCATAATTATTAATTCTTATCCTAGTCTTTGTGGGCTTATGAATTTGATCTATTATGTCTAAAAAAAATGCCAAATTTAAATTTTTGTAAACTTCTTTTCACAAATAATCTTTGTACACAATCAATATATCTGATTAACATATTAATAGCAATTTGATTTTACAGATGAGTACAATATTTACTAATTTTCTAATAGGGCTGGCTATGGTTCTGTGACTAAATCCAGACTCGTTTGGATATATAATTTTATTTATAATTGAGGGGATGGGTCATAATTTAATATATAGTTTATAATCAGTGCAAAGTAGAAAAATGGGTCAATATAAAATTACATCTTGTGGTTTCTTGCTTGGTTTGGGAATAAGGATAATTTTGCAATTGTACCAGAATGAGGGAAGATTTTTCCCTTGAATGCACTAAATTACATATTAATAAGAACTCTTGTATTTAAATATCCTTGCGCTGTTCCTAAAATTCCTTACTGAGTCTGATCCTGTTGATTGCCATTCAGTACTATAACATTTGTAATTTAGATTATCATTAATTTCATCTGCTATAGAATTGCCTGAAGGTATATATTTTTTTCAAAAAATCATAAATTAATCATTAATATTTTAGTCTGGTAACAATTTGACCTTCAGAGATTTTTCAAAATCTTTTTATCTTGATTTGTATTATTGTATTCATAATATTTTTGTTTTAGATATAAAAGCTGTGTGGTGACTTTATTAATCTCCAAAATATCTTATTCTTTTTTCTTTTTCTTTTCTAACTGTTCATATACATATTGACAGTCTGCTTACTGTATTTTGCCAATATATTCTTGATTTCTATATCTAATTTATTTGCCGATGATGAAGATTCGTTTTCAATTATACTGATCTGGTTTATACTGTATATTAATAATTATCAGATTTATGTACTAATATTAATACTTTCATAGATTCCTATCTTATTATCAGTATATTGCCAAATATGAATAATTGCATAATTTTCTTTAAAAAATATTAAAATCTGAAATAAATGTTATTTTGCTGCTTCATTACAGGTTAATGACAAAAATGAGTATAGGTTATATTATTATCGGTATCTAATTTTAACTTTAATACATTGGTAATTGGGAAGTCATGGTTCCCTATGACTAGATTAAACTCTGAACCTTCATAATTTTCTACAGGCTTTTATAAAGTGATTTTTGGATTTACATTTTTGAATAGCAATTTTTGTTCAAACTGTTCCTGAGTTTATGTTTACCATTTGTCCCAGCAGCAAGTTCTCTATGTATGTATCTTTTCGAATGTATCTTTTCTTTTTATGTACACTGAGAGCATATGCACCAAAGACAAATTCCTTGTGTGTCCAATCACACTTGGCCAATAAAGAATTCTATTCTATCCTAATCTAATCTAATCTAATCTAATCTAATCTAATCTAATCTAATCTAATCTAATCTAATCTAATCTAATGTCAAATCCATTTAAACACTGCATTACATTCTGAAGGAACCTTGTTTGTTAATTAATTAATTACTTTTTTTGTCCAATTTCCTTTAGTAAACATTCATCTATAGCAATGCTGCAGGAAATTCAACCAATAGAATATTTTGGAAAACTACAATTTGTTGGAGGGAATGAAAGAGTGAATGGCCATGCCTAGCTTAAATATTAATTTGAGTTTTATAGTAAAAACACAAACAGATAGAGGTGGATGATTTATTTTTATAATTCATGTATTACTTACCCGTTTCACAGAAATTTCCATCTCAGTGATAGGGACTGGTATCTGGAGGACATGAAGACATGGCGATTCAGCTAAAGTATGTCACCAAAATGACCCCCAACCCTATCCTATGACTCTACATTTATGTATTTTTAATAGTCCTTCGGGAGTTGGGCGGCATATAAATTTTATAAAATAAATAAAATAAATAAATAAATAAATAAATAAATAGTCATAGACGGTCATTACTGTCCCAGCTATTTTCTCACAAAAACAAATGTGTGCACACAAATGGCAGTTGGACAAATCACTCATTTGAAAATTAAACTTTCAGTAAATCTGAAAATTAGGGCTAATGGAGGTATACAACCATTCTCTTTCCCAGGTTATTCAATAGTTATAAGTATAAATAAGTATACTTTCTATGGTCTTTTTCTCTTTTATCCTGAGAAAACCTGGATCCAACAGAACGGCAAATTCCAACAAGCAAGGATCTTGGGCTATCTAAAAAGCAGGGCAAGGTCCCATTATCCATGAAAGTTCATTAGCCACATAGGAAACCAAGCCTAAAAGCAGGCTTAAATAATTACTGCAGTATTCATATTATTGCTACCTTTATCATACCTCCTTTATGTAGTGTATATATACAATACATACATATCTGGATTCATAAAATACAATTTTTCACTTTCCAAGATAGGCTTCTAATTAATACAGATTTTTTTTTAAAGAAATGGGGTATCTTTTGTGTTCAGGATGATGACTGTCTTCATAAAACACCTTACAAACTTGGAATTATACAGCTAAGTAGTAATCAGGCACAAAAGTGGTCCATGTATGACTATTACCGCACATGTGCCCATTGATATTGTAAGACTTTGTCAGAGGAACACATGTAAATACTATGCAAGAAAACAGTGAAAGCCAAGCAATGTGCAATATAATCAAAATTAGCCAGCCAGGATTGCTCCTTTGCTGATCTATATACATGAGGCTCACACATATACTGCTTTTTTTTACTGCACCTTAAACACCTGAAGCTCTTCCAAAACAACTTCTTCCACAGCAGCAAAATTTCCTCTTTGTAGGGCTATGACCTTCAATATGGAGCCAGCCTCTAAAAGGGAGGAAGGAGAGAAAGTGCATTGAAACAAAGCCATCCCTGGGGTCGCCTAAAATCCTGGCAAAACTCATTGGGAACTTTTTTCAAAAGCTGCTCTTGAACAGCAAGTAGCCTAGAATCTGACTCCTAGTTTTACACTATGAGATACACTATGCTACTAATAAGTGATTTTGGATCTTTCCTTTGCATCCCTGAATCATCTTTATTCTTTCTGTCCCTGAATCTTTTACATTTAAAAGTTATTGTGGAAATGCTAATTTAAAAAGTGACTATTTTTCAATGCTCAACTATCCACCTTAAAAAAATGAAATGGTAATTTAACCAATTCATTTTTTTTTCTCATTCTCCAACCTTGACTTGGAAAACATTTCTTGTAGTTTGCCAAGCTATTGTTTTTCTCACCGTTGAATGGGGCCTACATTTTGAAATACAACAAGCATAAGGACACAATTTCTAAGAAAGGCGCCTTAATGGGAGACAAATTTGAACATCCCTCCCCCCCCCACAACACTGTAATTGGAGATTCCCTGAAGAAGTATTTTCCCTGAAGAAAACACATGTGTGACTCATTCAAATCCATCCATCTCCTTCACCATTTCTATCCTCCTGAATAAGTAAAAGCTGAAAATATTCTATTTTGCTGGTATAGGGCAAACTTCCTATAGTGCCAAAAAATGCCAAATCATTCAGAGCGCCTCATGGTGGTCACAATGTAGTTGTAACTGCTTCACAAATTGGTCCAAATGGCTCACTTCTATTCTGAATTCAGCCAAACGTGATGCACAGGCCTTGTTTCAACGCATAGCAAAGTTTGGCTTGTCCATTTATCAGCATTTTACCCAAGACCCCTTTTCAATGTCAGGATGTAGTCTGAAGATTTGAAAAGTCAGGAGATTATCTTCAAACCCACAAATTCTTCTACATAATGACAAGTAACTCCATATGCAGTTTGGAAGAGATGTTCAGGTACTGCTGAACCCCAATACATCACATGATGAATACTGTACCTGTGCCAATAAACATGACATCGTAATGCCCATCCTCAGCTTCCACACGGTCCACCACTAACTGCCGTAGGCGATGCTGCAGGTTGGTTTTCACCAGCACAGGCCGCCGTTGTAGTGGATACACAGATTTGCTCATCAGGGGGTGAGCACGTGCAAATTGCAGTACCTCATCTGGGTAGTCTTTGGTGGAGGAGTACTGACGACTTGGCTGGTTGGTGGTTTTGCTGGGGCACTAGGAAAAAGGAAATCATTTTAGCAAATAGCTCTATTCATACTATTTATCAGGAATCAAAGCCAAATCTTTCCCCAATTTCATTATGTTCCTTGATTCTTCCCATGCTTGCAAAATTTATTCCAGAAGTTGAGGAAATTGTTTTTTTGTCATTTCCACTGACATGAATAGTTCTGGCAGCTTTAGATAATCACACAAAACATTATTTTGCATGTTATTTTTTTAATTTCTTTGTTTTATGGCAAATTGCTCTTCCTATACATTGTTCTTTTCTTCTTCTTTTTTTCAGGAAAATCATCATGTTTATTCTTATACTTACAACTCCTGGCCTTGGGTAAGGCACCTTGCCCTCATAAGCTGCCCACTGATGATCAGGACCATCTTTATGAGCAAATGGTCCATTAAAAACCTCCCAGATATCTGCCATACGATAGACACAGATGGCGAAGCCTTGGAAGACATTGCTGTAATGAGAAAAATTTGCCCAAATATTGCTTGTAACACAAGATTTAAATGTCATTGAGATTTGCTTGTTATCTCTCTAGGCTGCAATTCAGAAAGAAAGAAAAAAAATGCTTTTAGGTAAATAAATGACTAGAAGATTACAGTTTTTTGGAAAAAAGAATTCATACTGTATGAATCCTACTGAAGTTGACTGAAGAAGAATTGGAGAAAAAGCAAACTACCGTATATTGGGTATAAAAAGAATTATAAACTCATTATTAAGGACATTTTTAAAATATTCACTGTTAAAAGTAACTACAGACAGAACTACAAACCACAGACGGAAACATCTCACCTGATGGTGCTAAACAGTGCATAGACTTCAGGATTCTTGCCATCTTTAGCCCTCAGAAGAAAGACGTCCTCTGTTGAAAAGTGGATGATCGAATGAGTTCTGCAACTGTTCTGTCAATATACTCACTCTACACAAACATTGTTCTAAGTGTTTTTTCTAATATCTTGGCTGGCTCAGGAATTCTGGGAGTTGAAGTCCACAAGTCATAAAAGGGCCATAGTTCCCCATCCCTGGCCTAGAAGATATTTGTGCTGTCCATTTTGTTTCACTGCTATTAACTCCTCTTACACTACCACTGCCCAATCTAAAAGAAAATTGCATGGCGCCACACTCTAGCATAGGAACACAAACTTTTTCTGAAGTGAAGGTTGTGCTAGTCTGTAGGTGCTGTGCTGGAGAAGAGGCCCCTTTCCAAAAGTTGGGCAGTTGGGCAGAGCCAGAATAAGACTACAATTGATTTCATTTGTATGTAATTAAACATCAATATGATTACTCTTCATCCATGCATTTAATAATTTCCCCTTTCTCCTATACCAAAAATTGTAATTTTTCTTTGGAGGTTGCAGACAAATTTTTTGGGGGGCTGCATAAGGCCATGGATCTCAGATTATGAGTCCCTAACACAAGGATGTATCATCGACTTTAAACTCCCAGTGATTTTTGATCAAGCTCTGATCAAATCTCCACTGGCTTAGTTTTAGGATTAGTATAGCATTAAATGTCCCTGGTCATTCCTTTGGTTCCACTTTCCCCATTCTGTAAATATAAATTCCTAATCCTCTACAAACCAACCAACTGTGATTATGGAATATAAGTCACACCCAGTTCATCAAAGTGTGTGTCAATGCCATCTGGTCCTGGAACGGAACACACAAGACGGGCTTTGTTGAAAGTGCTCCATTTGTTGACCAGGACTCGTTGTCCACCAGCATCATTCTGGAGAAGAAGATAAATAAATGTTGTTCAGAAGTGAAAGCCACTGACACATAAATGTTTTTGAACCTTTTGAATTTGTAATATTTCGGCATAAATATGACTTAAAACATGATCTTTCTCCACACAAGTCCTGAAACAAGATCCTGAGGAGCTAGTTGAACAAACAAACCAAAAACATTACATTTGTTTATTTATTCATTGAGAGAAGTGACACAAGGGTACTCTTAAACATGCTTCCCCCCCCCAAAAAAGCAACAGGACTGTATTTCCTTGAGGAAGAAGAAGAAGACATTTCGCTTCTCCTCCAAGAAGCTTCATCTGTTCTGGCAGGTTGGTGGGGGCTATAGAAGTATTAGTTCTCACAGGATGTGGGGGGGGGGGTTGAAAGGATCATATTTCTTTGCAGTCATCTGGTTGTTAGCATTTTGAGGCCACTGGGGGTTTATCTGTTCCCTCAGGGTCATCTGTATCAGAGTGCAAATGGGGGTGGAATCTTTTTGGAACTGCTGTCACGTATTTGAGCTTTCCCTAGGCAGCATCTCTTTGTCCTGTCCCCCAAGGTCTCCCACATCTCCCCACTTCCTCATTAAGAAGGAGAGGAGCCGTTGGCGGCCCCTTTGATACTTTAAATTACGGTAGTCCCTACTTGGCCTTAGCCTATGGCCAGCTCTTGTCACAGTTCTGGGAGAGATCAGGAGGTACTAGTCCAGAAACAATCCTGTGTCATGGCTCAGATTTGGTGAACTCTTTTTCCTCCAGAAGTTCACCAGGCTGGCAAGACCATTTTATTTTATTTTATTTTATTTATTTATTTATTTGTCAAACATGTACAAGATAGCAGGTATAGGTATAAACATAAACATAATCAAAGTGAATACAGATAGATGAAGACAATAGGACAGTAGGACAGGGACGGTAGGCACGCTGGTGCGCTTATGCACGCCCCTTAGAGACCTCTTAGGAATGGGGTGAGGTCGACAGTAGACAGTCTAAGGTTAAAGTTTT
>QLTV01001796.1:717570-756133 GCA_003457575.1 Thermophis baileyi | reverse complement strand
TTTCTTCTTGATTAATGTGATAATTGGTGCATTCAGTCTTTATTTGGTGGCATAGATTTTTGTAGCGGCTTTTAAAGTTGGCAATGCAGCCAGTTTTATTTTTTCGCCAAAGAGATCTTTTTTTGGATTGAAGTTTCCTTATTTTTATGGGTAATTTGTTTTTCTTGGTTTTGGTGGTTATTAGTGGTACGTATAGTTTGATGACTCTTTTGATTTCGAGCAAAAAGATATTGTAGTAGTCTTCGATAGTATTACAGCCAGAGAATAGTATTTGCCAATCAAGAGATGAGAGCTCAGTGTTTTGTCTGAGTGGGCTTTGGAGAAGTGGTTTGACTTTATTGATTTTGAGATTTTATATTTTGTTTTAGTTTCATGGAGATTAGGAATTGGGCAGGACAGAAATTTATGTAATAAATGAAAAAAAGAACAAACTTGGAGTGACAGACATTAAGAAGAATGGACAGGAACTTTAAAACTAGATAGGAAAAAGGGGGAAATAAAAGGAAAAGAAAGACAACCATATATAATGTTAAAAGAAAAGGGACACTGATGGCTCATCTAACATTGTAAACTGTAATTCTGCCCATACGACCTGAGTTTTGATAATGTACTTCTAAACAGAAGTAACTTGTACTAATTCTACACAATGTTACTATTAATTATTTTGTTTATAATTAACTGCTCCCTTGAGAAACAGAATAATCCTTTCCCACACACACACTTAAAATGTTACACTCCAAGAAAAACACTGATAAGACTGAAAGTAACAACCAACTTTATCATTTTGGGAAGTTGGTGGCAAGATTTTAAACTATATTTATTTCTCCCCCAAATAAACTTTAGACTTCTGACTAAAATAAATCTCGTTTCACCACAGGAAGCATAAAGAAGTAACAGTATACATATTAAAATTATTCTTTGCAACTAGAAAATGCAAAGAAAAATACCCCAACAACCCCAGAACCCCAGGAAAAACACAGAAAATCCTCGTTCAGCCTACCCATGTAATGTGACCCTACCTACTTTTCATCACTGCCCTGCTCAATGTGGTTTTCATTCTCCCTCCCAAATATTCAATATAACCCCTAACTAACACATGTCTGTTTTTCTCTGCCATAGAGGAACCAAAATAGACTCCAACTATCTTCCCACAATTACCAGCACTACATTTCAGGTATTGTTCTATGACAACTGTTCCTTTTCCTTCACAAAAGCAGCCCTTACAAGATCCAGAAATCCCTCTGGGATTATTGTAGATTAATACTCTCAAGCGACTGCAGCAGTTTAACCCGGCCATCGTGTGTGTGTTTTGACTGCCAAAGAGGCAAAAGGACAAGGCCATAGATTGTCTTAACTAAGCAGGGTACTTACCTCCCCTTCCCCGCCTTGATTTATCTGTGCCCCTGCCAACTCTGCAAATCAAATTAGATCCACATCCTGGATGTCTCTTAAACACAAAATCCCTCTTTGTAGAAAGGCTGGTTAATCCAGCAAATAATTGCTTCATCTCTATGTGTTAGTTTTTATTTGTAGGATTAGGATGAGAACAAGGAATTCACAGCCAGCAGAATTAGTCTATTTGCATGGAAATCTGCCATCTCCATTTCTCTGGTCCATTGTAGTACAATGACTTTATGACTTGTTGCAGGGAGTTTGAATTATTGCAGGCAGGCGCCACTAGGATAATTTCCAGCTGACAAATACTTCTCCTCAACAGCTCTTTAGGCAGAGAGGGGTGCGGTTTTTTTTCTTTTCAATTTTTCAACAGCAGTGATAGAGACTGAATCGTGTCTTGCCCATTAGGCTGGCTCTTAGCTTTGCAGAGGCCAAGCTCCGACTTCTGCTTCACAAATATGGCAAGCCTTTGAATTGTTAGCTATAGATGTTTCCAGATGTGTTTTTAGAATGCAGGCACTCTGCCGCAAAGGCAAATATTTAGAGTGGATTGGATGATTTTCTATTTGATACCCTCCCTCATTTTCCACTTCTTATTTAATGTAGTTTTCCTTTTCTCCCTTTCTTTTCTATCTCTCTCTCTTACATAGACACATACACGCAATTAAGAGGGGAAAGATGGTTGACTACTGTCCATCTATAACAGGCCTGTCAAACTGGCGGCCCACGGGCTGGATGCGTCATGAACAGGCCACGCCCACCCTGGCTCCACAAAGGCAAAAAACATCACGATACGTCACGATACGTCACATGACATGATCGAGTTTGACCCCCGTGATCTACAAGGATTCTCTGGAAAAGTATCTCAAAGAGGTAATTTCCTAATATATGTAGATTTTGAATAAGCATCTATGTTTCCCTGTTCAGGGTTTTTTATTTATTTATTTTTGGTACAGGTTGTCCTCCACTTACAACAGCGGTGGGTTGCTGCCGGTTCGGACCAGGTCTCTCGTACCGGTGGCAGAAATTTTCACCTGCTCGCCGAACTGGCAGTGATGGCCGGCTGTCCACGCCCCCGAACCGGTTCTCTGGTCGCTGCGGCCCTGCAAAGAACGCTCTGTGCATGCACAGAGGGTTCTGTGCATGCGCAGAGGGTCATTTCCGCAAAGTGATGTAGGCGCACGAGCGAGCGAAGTGAGTACGCGTGTGCAAAATGCGCACTTCTGTCGCAATGCGAACTGGTAGGGAAGGTAAGTGGAGCCCACCCCTGACTTACGAACACAATTGACCCCAAAATTTCTGTTGTTAAGCGAGACATTTGTTAAGTGAATTTTGCCCCATTTTACAATCTTTCTTGCCACAGTTTTTAAATGAATCACTGAAGTTGTTAAGTTGTGAAGTGAATCTGGCTTCCCCATTGACTTTGCTTGTCAGAAGGTCACAAAAGGTGATCACATGACCCGGGACACTGCAACCGTCACAAATATGAGTCAATTGCTAACCGTCCACATTTTGATCACGTGATCGGGGATGTTGCAACGGTTGTAAAGTGTGGAAAATGGGCATAAGTCATTTTTTTCAGTGCCATTGTAACTTTGAACAGTCACTAAATGAACTGTTGTAAGTTGAAGACTGTCTGAATTTGCTCTATTCCTCTGGCTATAAAACATTAAGAGAGAGAAAGAATATACTGGCAAACATTTCATACAGAAGAACAGGAATATGTCTGAAGCATCCCCCAAAATAGGAACATGTGTGGAACACACCCAGGTTCAGGCCAAGCATCAAATTATAAATTAGAGAAAATTCTTTGCTGCCTGTTGTGCAGCATATTGGCTCATCTGGCAATAGCCTCTCTTTCCCTGATTTAAGAGACAGTAGACTGCTCTCCGTTTTAGTTGAATATAAACATTTAAAAAATAGGCTGTCCTAAAATATGCTGTGAATAATCCAAATACATTTTATCAAGCTGTAATATGACAGACTGCACACCCCAAAGCGCCTTATGTACCACACCCACTCTGCAGAGTCTAGGGAGCTGAGTCTTAAAGATGAGGCTAGCAACGTATTAATGTATCCCAGTATGGTAAAAAACAATGACAATAAATTACCAAAATCAAGTCACAAATGAGCTGGCCAGTTGGAGCACAGAAGAAAGGAACCGTAGACTTGAACAAGCTTAACTTTCTGGAGTTCAGTCTCTTTACACACGCATAGACAGCTCCGTCCAGCATTTTTGGCCTTCACTGTTGCCATGGAGCATCCATAGCTCTGAGATATGGTGAGATGGAACAGTAGTACTCATTCATCAAAATGTTAATGCTCTAGCACTAAGCGTAAGAACGGATGAATCCCAAGAATGAAGGGGGGGGAGGCGGCTAAAGAGATGAATGTATTTTATAAAGTGCTCAACCAAAAGTACTGGAACAATTTCAACCAAGGATGGAATTGTAGGCAGGGGTGTAAGACCCTCCACTTCCCCACTTGATGGAGATGCTCTTTGACATTTCAAGTATACAACAATGCTATCATGTTTGCTGGATACCTATTTCAAAGAGGGATCCTCTCTTAACAAGTAAGAAAATCTATCTGTGGGGTCACCAGGCGTTGAAAACGAATGATTGCACGTAACTATCATGGAACCAGCAGTCAAGAAATATGTCACAGACTGGCACTGGATGAAGGGCTTGGAAAAGATATTCAGATGCTGTGGTCTTCCCTGTGACACGCTATGAAAGTGAAAGTTGGACTATGAAGAAGCTGGACAGAAAAAGTAATGATAGAAAATTCCCAAGTATACCATGGACAGCCAAAGAAACAAAACAAAACAAAACAAAACAAAACAAAACAAAACAAAACAAAACAAAACAAGATCATCAAATAAATAAACCCAGACTTCTCACTTGAGCCAGAAATGACCTGGTTAACTAGTTCCATAGCTTGCATAAGAAAAGGTGAAGCTATCTGATACTGAGTCAAACCACTGGTTCTTTCAAAGCCAATAGAAATAAATCTGGGCAAATGATTATCTCAGGTCTCTACCAGGCAAGCCACTCTATCTCTATGAGCCGCGGTGGCGCAGTGGTTAGAGTGCAGTACTGCAGGCTACTTCTGCTGATCACCAGCTGCCAGCAGTTTGGCAGATCGAATCTCACCAGGCTCAAGGTTGACTCAGCCTTCCATCCTTCCGAGGTGGATAAAATGAGGACCCAGATTGTTGGGGGCAATATGCTGACTCTGTAAACTGCTTAGAGAGGGCTGTAAAGCACTATGAAGCAGTATATAAATCTAAGTGCTATTGCTATTGCTATCTGCTGTCTGAAAAATGGAGATGCCAGAATTGGACTGAAATGTGCTTTCTACATTTACCAGATATTTCACCACTGAACCGCATCATCTACTCACAATTTTAAAGTCAATAAAGCATTGCCTTTCTTGGGTAAGCCATCCAATGTGGGCCCTATCATTAGTCATTAGAGGCATCTTGGGCAGCAGATACCAAAATATGGGAGAGAGAGTTATTAAGGGAAACTGTGTTCCTCACAGTCTGTCTGCACTGTATCATCTAAGCTAACTTAGCTCCTCCAAAATGGCTAGAAGGTCAGTTTCTGTTCATTAAAATCTACTCTTGATGAGTGAGATTCAGATAACTACTTTTTCTCAGACGATGTGTTTTACTGTGAGTATACAGAATATTTCCATGTGCTTATTTTTTCCCCCAGATTTTTTTTATCACATCTTTATTATTTTTAGAAATATCTCAAGGCAATGAAACAGTTTTGCTTCCTAATCTACCCTACGGTTTAGATTTTCCTGGTGACCTCTCACTCAAGTATTAATGCAGATCGGACATTGCTTAGCTTTTTGAAAGCTGACAGATTGGTTAGATGCTGAACTTAATCTGGGATAACCCAGATTGATTTATTTAGATGTTTGTTTTAAATGGATAATTTGGTCATGATCAATGGCATCTCAGAAACAAAGCATCTGTTCCAGGTATGCTGCCAATAGCACTTAACAATAACACTTATATGCCGCTTCATAGCGCTTTACAACCCTCTCTAAGCGGTTTACAGAGTCAGCATATTGCCCCCAACAATCTCATTTTACCGACCTTGGAAGGATGGAAAGGCTGAGTCAACCTCGAGCCTGTCAGGATCGAACTCCAGATTGTGGGCAGAGTAGGCCAAGCTAGAGCATATAATCTTCCCTTTTCAGTTGCAGCATCCAACTTTGAAATGCTTTCCCCAGTAAAGTACGCCTGGCATCATCTTTGCTATTTTTTGGTCCAAGTAAAAACATTTTTATTCTGCCTGCCTTTTAATAATAATTCTGCTGCAACTTTAACCTTCTGCTGCTGCTTTTTCTTGTTACTGCCTTATTATTTTTATTCTGTGTATATTTTATAATGGTTTAACTTTAATATATGTTTGAATTTCTTAAACTTGTAAATTGTTGTAATTGATTATCTCTTTACATTTTTAAAAAAAATGAGTAAACTTACTTTAAGTAAGTTTAATGTTGTACGTGTGTATGTGTTTTACATATACATAAAATCTTAAAATACTTAAAATTAATATGTATTAAAATTTCATGAATATTGGCATGTAAAAATGTTCTGCTGATTCCAGTTCTAGATTTAGCAAGGGGCTGCAGCTGAAAAGAACCTTTTTAGATATTCATTTTTAAAAGAAAAACTATTCTGCTACCTGAAAACCTTATGAAGAGAACTGAGTCAAGATAATTCAAAACATTTTTAGTTGGGAAGAGATCCAATCCCAATCCCTCCAGGAACCTATGGAAACTTTTCTCTATTTTATTGGAGAAGCTTGGCAATTGCCAAAGTTACAGAGAATTGTTCAAGCGGGCATTGGCTGGGAGAGAAGAGGGGGGCTTCCAGTCTCAGAAAAGGGTGCAGGATTTTATTTGTGATGCATCAAGCTCTCTGCTTTCAATGATGGGGAGTGCCATTAAGAGTGGTATTAAAAAATACAGCTCAGCTAGGCTTCAGATCCAAATATAAAAAGGTGTTTCAGATAGTGGAGGGGGCCCTTCATATAGCACTTATCTGCAATTCCTTCAAACAACGGTGCTTTTTCCTAGAATCCCGCATTTGCTTTCCACAGCCAATCAGTAATCCCAGCAAAGACATGTTTGGATTAAGGAGTTACATCAGGTATTACATATACGCCCACATGAGCTCCAAAGCACCGATTTGGCTTCAAATCTGAAGCACTGTATATCCCTATTAAAAAGTAAGCTCATCAGTGCTCCAACAAGAAAAGGTTCTTGGTCAGTGAGAACGAGAAAATTAAGGAGCTAGGAATGTATTTGCAATAGATCCATTTTTCTCAGTTATTTCTATGGCTTTCTACATGAGACAGATGTCATAAAATACAAAGGGGAATATTAAAGAGTTTTGTTAATGACCTATTACTCCAATTTATTTATGTTGTGCCTTCACATCAGTTTTGACTCCTGTTGGACTGCCTGGACCCAGTCCCTGCTGTCTTCCAGGCAAGATTTTTGAAGTGGTTTGCCATTGCCTGTTTCCAGGGCTGAGACAATGTGACTGGCCCAAGATCAGCCAGCTGCCTCTCTACCTAAGGTAGGACCAGAACTCCAAGTGTTCTGGTGCGTTAACCAAACTGGCTCTCATGTTACTCGAATGACATAATCAATTACAATACCATAGAAGTTCAATGAAGAGGAACTTTTACGAACAGCACCTTTCCTGTTTCTACAATTAGCCTGTTTCCTTGCAGAGTAAGTTTTTCATTACATTACACTTCGTGCATGCATGATGTAGAGAGATCCAGGAGGCAGAACTGAAGCTGGCATCAAAATGGCTTTGTGGAACCTTTGGCTAGAAGGAATTGCTCACAGGAGAAGTGTAAAAAGAACAGTTGAAGAAAGAAGGGAGGAAGTGAAAAAGGCTTGAACAAAAATATTGGGGCATTTCCATTTGGAAGAACAACTGAATTCAAAAGCTTTAAAGTATTATCTCTTCCTCCCATACAGCAACACCAGTCTCCCCCCAGTCACTTTTGGGGGGGAAATCACAAGAAAGAGAATCACCAGAAAGAAAGGTTCATAACTTGGCTGGAAAAGAAACAATTGTGTCAGGCAAGATTTATACAGCCTATGAGAGCCAGGCCCTACCAAAGAGGAGAACTTGATAGGAGAACTTAAGGCCAGCAACTTGTTCCAAACAGACCTCCTCCATTACGTCACTCGCTGATCTTCTTTAGGAAGCAGAGGCAAGGGGACAGCAGGTTTAACTTCAGTACATATAAATCAGGATTTAGTTCAAGATAAACCAGAATCAAGTAGGCTCACCTAAGTTTCAGATACATTTGTCAACATTTTCTCCCCTCCTATTTCAAAACATTTTAAATCCTTTTTTAAAAAAAATATTTCGGATGGTTCTATTTTTAGGTGGGTGATTACTGGAAGCCAGTGAACATACTGTAAATCGAAGAACACTATCGGTAATGGTTTTCTAAGCATTTTCCAGCTTTAACTAGCTGCATTTTCAGCTCTGGGTGTTAAAATAACCCCGTTACAAATCCCAACAATGTTAGATTACCCCATCATGAAACTGATCACAAATAAACAATTGTAGTGAACAAGGAGGGAGAAAAGACACTGCCACATAAAGCTACCGTGTTTCCCCGAAAATAAGACCCTGTCTTATATTTTTTTGAACCCTGAAATAAGCGCTTGGCCTTATTGCCATGCACTCAAAAGCCCGATTGGGCTTATTATCAGGGGATGTCTTATTTTGGGGGAAACAGGGTACATACTGTGCCAAAGATATCAAGAAGTCTTTCAGTTACGTATCTGCTCTTGCAACTTCCTTTCTTTTTCATCATATGAGAGCAACTGCCTCGAACTTCCTTGCATGAAACACTGCGAGACCTCATCTTTTGGGATGTAAGGCCCTTTGGTGAAAGGGAATTTATATAAGGAGTGCAGATGTCCCAACAGTAGAAAAAGAAAATACAACATGAGAACCACATTGTCTCCTGCGGGCATTTTAAACTTGATTTGGGTTTAGCAACAGATCCAACTTTGGCTATTTCACTTTTTGTATATATTTTTATTTATTAAATTGATATGCTGTCTATCTGACTGCCGAGCGACTCTGAACACTTAGGCTACAATAGTCCATAAATTCCTACTTGATCACCTATACCATTCACCAGAACCCATACATAGTGATAGCATCTTCCCCAAATTCTTTAGCGAATTTATTCAGCCTCTCCCAAGTTTTGTGAGCTGGGCTGGACAACTTTGTTTAATTTAAAGCAGACAAGACCTCCATGATCAGAGAGAAACCTTTTAAAACGTTTCCATGTTCAGTGCATATGTAGTAACATTGCCAAGTCCTAGAGGCAATTTTTGTTTACCAGCAGAGCTTAGGGCTTCAACGGTTACTACTTGATTTTCATTTGGACCTTTGGCTGCAGATCACACATGCCAATCCTTTCCCTGGAAAGTTTTTTGTTCCAATCTCCAGAGGCCATTCCTCTGGAGTCTAATTTGATTTGATTATTTCTTCTGCGTAAATCCAAACTATCAATTCTTGGGTGTATTTTTTAATAGGGAAGCTGAGAATTCACATAGGGTCTTACAAAGCAAAAATGAAGCTGAAACATTTATCCCTTCTGGTGTGGAAATCTATACATTGTGGGTGCAGGTTTTGGTCTAACCTCTGCTGTCTCTGCATAAAAGTATGCAATGCCATTTAAAGTATGCAATGCCATTTAAGCCCCAAACGAAACCTATACAGCACCATTTCTGCCACTGATACCAGGAGAGGATTCATCTTTAAACATATATTTTTAAAAAAATCAATAAAATAAATGTACACATTCAGATATTCTCATTTCTCATATTCTTATTTGACTCACAGAAAACAACCCGATAATGTTATATATAGATTACTATGTATGTTTATTTGATATTGATGTAAAAATGTACGTTAATACTTGATGTTATGGTATGGTATATTTGTAGATGTATATGTGTGGAGAGTTAAAAAAAATTCAAAAAGAAAGAAAAAAGAAAACAAGTACCGGTAATCAAACAGACTGAAGGCTATTATTGCTTAACAGTTTTCATAATAACCAGCAATGCCATAAATCACAAAATGGCATGCCCTTGTGCTATAAAATGGCCTTGTATCTATTAATAAATCTCTTTAAACTCACCCGTGAAATATAATTAGGCACTAGTCAAAGACCAAATGATCCATTTCAGTTGTGCATAAAGATGTCAACTGAGTCGTTTAATTTATATTTATGATTTATTTATTACATTAATTTATATACTGTCTCCTTCTAGATCTCTAGGCAGCTTGCAATAACATCCTCAAAACACATTACAATGTACCACTAAAACAACAGAGCAGCAATAAAAATAAAATAAAGACACATCATATGGCCTTTATCTTCAAGTACCATACAATAATTCAACTGCTTCTCCTAAATTAAATCCCAAAGGCCCATAAGAGCAGCAAGCAACCACTTCACAGGGGATAAGCTGTCCCAGGACCTATAGATTTTAAAGTATGATATCCAGAGCTGCAAGCTCCCCCCCCCCCCATTTTTAGATCAATATCAGCACACGTCTCTAAGGGGCCATCATTATGCCCGGAAATGATCTGAGTAAACTCACCACACAGATTCTGCCCACACGGCTGAAGATGGCATGCCCTTTGCTGTCTGACTCTGCTGCCTTCTCCGTGAAGAAGAAGTAGACTTTGTCATTGTCCCGATCATCATTCTCTGGGATCATATAAGCAGCAACAAATTTGGGAGCTGAGAAAAAAAGAATCATTGGACAGATTAAGAAAAAAGGTCCCCAGAAGCAGTTTGTAGCTTGGTGCTGGTCCTAAAAATTTAAAATCTTGGCAGATTCTGTCTTGGAACAGTTAATGAAGGTTATTGCCAAGAGAGATAACAGATAAGTACTCTTCTTATTAAAACTATACAGGGTTAGTTATATAAACACTTCCCCATCTCCTCCTCCTTTCCCATGTACAAATTTAGAGTGATCATGACCTCCATTTCACCTTTTTCCCCCATTCTTATTTTCGTGGACAACACTCCCTTTTTCATTGCTTGCTGTGTACATTATATGGGTTTCTGTCAGTCACTTTTCTTCTGACTATCTCTGAGCTGTACATGAGCTTTGTTTAATCCCCTTTATACCCTTGTCATGATCCAGTGCACAAAATTCATGGAACACACACCTATTTCATTGTTTGCCTAAAATGAAGCAATCCCAACTTCTCTAAGACTGCATATTTACATGTTCACTATGTGCCTTTTGACTTGATGAAGAGTCATAATTTTTCCCTACCATTAAGCAGCCTCTGGTCCATCTCTGTACGTAGAGAAGAGCGATGCCCCATGGTCCGGAAAATCACAGAGTCCCTGCCCAAGAAATCGGCTGTTAGCCCCGTATACAAGTCTCCACCTAGGGAATAAGTTCAATTAAAAACAGTAGCTGTTTGTACACAAGTTTTGTGTTTGTTAACACCTTTAATAATAAAGGCACCAGCACATAGAGATGCATCCCATTATATTTAAAGAACTTCATGAGTATTCTGATTGCCTGATAACATTCACAGATGGTTCAAGGTGAGAATGGATAGCTTGTCTAAAGCCATCAATTGCATTTATGGCAGAGGTCAGATCTAAACAGGAGATTCCTTGGCTGCCATTCTTGACAAGTCCGTTCTATCAATTCTCAGGATCTTTCTAGATCAGCCCTTTATTATGCAACAGCCCATGGGATCTGATGGGGAGGGAAGTCCAGATGATTTCATCTACCATTTTTAATCCTCCCATCTGTTCCTGTTACTTTTCCCATCATTTTTCTTACCATAAACAATTCATTACCAAAGGCAACACTGAAATGTGTAGCACAATTTTTATGTGAGATGAGGAAAGAAAATAATTGAAGCACAGGGGGGAGAGGTTGTCCCTGGAGAGAATGAATGGGGTTTTGTAGCTGTCTTTTCTTTTTCTTTTTTTAAAATTACGTGGACTCAAAATCACACTGAAATTCTAAATACAGTTACAGTTGACTTTATTGATTAGCCCTTGGGCCATATCAAAGTGCAGAGTTCCAGACACAAATTATTACTAAAATCTGATAAAAACAATTTAAAACTCTAAATGAATGTGACTATACTGAGAAGGAGCAGGCCTCACATCCATAGGGAAAACTCATCAACATAATAGTCTTTAAAAAGCCAACCCAGTGTTTCTCAACTTTAGCAATCTTAAGATGTGTCAATTTTGGCTCCCAGAATTCCTCAGTCTTAAAGTTGCCAAGGTTGAGAAACATTGGGTTAAACAATCCTTGTCCTCGCCCTGGTTCTTCCCACATATTCCACTGAGCATTAAAACATGATTTAAATATAAATTAGGAAATTGAGAGTAGAAGAAGTGGCAGTCTTTTATTTCAGCAAAACAGCAACTGTTTTCTTCCCCAACCCACAATACTGCTGGCTGTAGCTCCTGCTATCTGGATTATTTGTGTTGCACTCTCTCCTAAGATCTCAGAACTTGTCCATTTATAATGGTAGTTTAGAAAAGACAACAGAACCCACATCTATTATAGAATCATAAATTCAGCAATTGCCTGGTGGATTTTGCATAGGAATTCAAGAAAGGCCTTGGAGAAATACAACCTCAGTAGTTTATTATGTTTTTGGTTTTGTTGAGCTTTTTAATTTTGTTCATTATTGTTATTGGGGTTTTTTTTTTTTTTCATTTTGTTTGCCACCCAGAGTAACAAATGGTGAGAGAGGAGGCTTTCTAATACATGCTTACAGACAAATAACCTAAGTTAATGATTCTTGAGCAGAGTGACCAGCAACAGCCCTGGAAGAATGGTTGGACAGATTCTTTCTAGACTTTTCTGAATCCACTTGAAGAACTGAATTCTCTCTGGAGAACAGAAAAACACCAGGCAAGGAAGCCTATAAGATCAACTCCTGAGAAGTCCACCTGAATTAATGCATTTCTTCAATTATTTCCAGCACTTATTTGCTGAATGTCTTAAACAGTAAACTAAGTAGCAGAAAAAATAATATACACATAAAATAATAAAATAATAAATATCCAGGTACAGCTATTAGGATACAAGATTCAGATTAATTTACTTTGGCACCTACCAAAAAATGTACTTGCAAACGCCCGATTAGGCTCATGTGGACATCTGCCCCGGCCACTTTCTATACTGGTTGGATCCATGCTGAATATGTGCTGGGAAGAGAAATGGGGGGGGGGGGGAATTAGGTGCCCACATCAAACTAATAGAGTCAAAGGAAATGTGGAAATGTTTATGTGATAAGAATGAAGAGAACCCCAAAAGGCTCTCAGATCATAGGATGTGTAAGGAAACCCTTGTCATGATAGCAGAGATTCACCAAGAGGAAGTAAAAGCAGTTTTTTGTTCTTAATGTAAGCAAAAATCAAGTTACTAAGACTGATGTTCATCCCATTATTAACCCTATGGCTTTCTCAGTGCCAATAGATCTTGGAATGTTTACATCTTTATGAATTAAAGGTCGCAGTAGAGGTTAAGGAGAAACTGACTTGGGTTTAAGAACTCAGAGACTCAGGAGGGAGGGAGGGAGGGGGGAGAGAGAGGGAGAGAGAGAGAGAAGAAACAATGCAAGCTACATGCCTCAGCATTGCCAAAAAAAGGTGTCAGGTTCATTCTAGGTTCAGATAAACCAGCATGGAGCCACAAAAATGCTGACTCATCTGTTCAAACAAGCTGACGTTTGATTTTAGTACTGTCTGCAACTGTTGTTGGTCAATGACAAAATAAATGATGATCAAGCTCGCAATATTGGGAGGAAAAGGCCACAGCCAATCCTAGAAAGGCATTAAACGTCCTTGCCACGGTTAACTGTTTGGTAAAATGTTTTTGGTGCAGACAGTCTTCACTATCCTGTTTAGTTTCAAGAAATACCCCTCAGCATAATGAAACTGTGTCTTTTGAAAATTGCAATGCTGATATTATTTCTGCAATTTTTGAGTGTTTCTCTGGAGTCATCTCCTTGGCTGGACAAAGCGATCTCTTCAAATCACCTAATATGTGGGACCTTCATTCAGGCTTTCTGCACACCCACACTCGAGGCGGAACACAGGGCTCAGATTGTGTTTCTGCTTTGCATGGCAAACCAGGGTGATGTCAGTCTGAACATTTGGGGAGGGCGTTGCATGAAATGAGAAGTCCAAGTGATCATCCCAGGGGCTCATGATAAACAGCTGTGCTGAAAGGACTCTTTCTCCCACAGGCTTGGTCATAAAAGCTTCTGAAATTGCCAGAGCCAAGAGGGGTTATGAGGTGAAGTTGGGCGACCTTCCTGCTTAGGCCAGCTTGATTAATGAGGAAAGGACAAGAAATGCCACCCACAGATTTTATATCTGGTTGTTGATCGGGGTGTTTTTCATGAGAGGCCAGTGGGTCAAATGGCTGCTAATTGGTTTTAACTCTTAGTTAGTTTTGATTTTATTTGTATTAGTCCTTTACAGAGCTAGACTGAAGTTTTAACCGAGTTTGAGAGAATGCAAAATTTTATTAATAACTTATTACACCAAATGTTTTATAATTTATATATATATATAGAAGGGTGTTGCATATGGGCGTACACACACACACATAGACACGAAGACAACCATACATTTTTCAAGAAGTAGCCCCCAATGCCTTCTAAGAGATTGAGCTAATAATGGATATAGGTATCAAACAAACAGAATGATTTGGTCCTTCTGGTTGCAAGAATTTTGAACAATGTGATCAATAGGTGCAAATTACAGAGAGTAGATTGTTATTTTCTACAATATTGCTTCCAGACCTGGGCATTTGTAGGTACTTAAGCAAAATGACAAGAAGTACAAGGGGGTTCACAAGGCAGTGAAAAAAATCAAGATAGTCGAGTCTGCTTGTCATCTCAACTTTTTTATCTATTCACACGCTCCCAAAAGTCCCTAAAGATAGCATTACCAAAATACAAAATGACTAGTTTGGGGAACATAATCAGTTACAAAGTATCAAAATATCAGATGGATGTGTAGGCTCTCTCTCAGCAGATGATTTCTATTAATTTTACCTCATTCCTGAGCAGGTGTGTATAGGCCAAAGGTCCAGATGGCAGCCATCCACCATTTTTGTTTTTAAAAAAAGATTATGGGGTCTAAATCCAAAGGCATTTTTGAAAACTAAGACAACACTGGAGACTGTTGTTTCATTTCATAGCACAGTTATTTCCTAATTTAAAAGTTGTCTTTAAAAATGTGAGAAACCACAGGGGAGGCAGGGAGGTTTAGCAGCCTCCATAATAGATCTCACAGTTCCAAAGGAATCCATCCTTGGAAGCTAGAGTACTTGTTCATATCCCAGATCCTATATATGCCTGTATTTGTGCTGTCTCCCAAACACAAGACAGATGGCTTAATATTAATGTAGACTATTATACAGTTGCAATTTCACTGCTTTTTATAGGTTGTTAGCACTGATGATGTTGCCTAGGTTAGGTTATGAAACATCTGCAGGAAAACAATCAAGCTCAGAGAGCACCAAGGACTCCTTCTTCTTTTTTAAATCTGTCCACATCTAACATTATTTCTGCTCTCTCCATGTAAGTACATCTAGGAGTGAATGAACATCAGTGGTGAAATCCAATTTTTTTTGAGCCGAGGTGGCGCAGTGGTTAGAGTGCAGCACTGCAGGCTACTTCAGCTGACTGCTAGCTGCAGTTCAGCGGTTCAAATCTCACCGGCTCAAGGTTGACTCAGCCTTCCATCCTTCCGAGGTGGGTAAAATGAGGACCCAGATTGTTGAGGGCAATGTGCTGACTCTGTGAACCGCTTAGAGAGGGCTGTAAAGCACTATGAAGCGGTATATAAGTCTAAGTGCTATTGCTATTTTACTAACTGGTTCTGTGGGCGTGGCTTGGTGGGCGTGGTATGGCTTGGTGGGCGTGGCAGGGGAAGGATACTGCAAAATCTCCATTCCCACCCGACTCTGGGGCCATCCAGAGGTGGTATTTGCCGGTTCTCCGAACTACTTAAAATTTCTGCTACCGGTTCTCCAGAACCTGTCAGAACTTGCTGGATTTCACCCCTGATGTATTCATCAGGGGTTTCAGATGGAATATAAATGGGGTTTAGTTTGGTTTGTTTTTTTTAAAAAGAAAGCAGACAGGAAAACAGGCAGAGGAAGAAAGCAGTATAAGTAGGAGTTAGATATGAATGGAGCAATGCACTGATCCGCTTGACAGCTTAATATATCCTACATTCACTTCTTAGAATGCTGAGAAGGCTGGACAAATTCCACAATGGCAGTTATGTTTAGTTGCAACAACAAGCAGGCTAAGTGCACTGAACTGACAAATCAAGGGTTTTTTTTCCTATCTGAGAAGCATAAGCACATAAATCAACCTTTCTGAATTTAATACAAGATAAGACATTTAACACAAAGAATTGCAAACCTAGTTGCTCAAGTCTGCATTGATTCCTTCTTGGAAGTGGAAATATCACGGTTTAATCTTTCTGCATTAAGTGAGTAGATTAGTACACATACAAGAAAAGCTCTGTTGAAACAATCAAAGACTTGTCCAGTCTTCTCTATGGTTTCAAGAGATATCTGTCAGCTAATATAACAAGATGCTGGTTTGATTAAATTTCTGTCTGATCCAAAAGAGGTATTTTTCTTCTTTTATTTGCAAAACTGTAGTTTACTGTATTTAATACACTGAATTGCTTTGAATATGACAGTACATCATAGTTTACTATTTTATAACAATGATCCTTGCTTCCTCTCATGCCAGCATTCTTCTCTCTCCAATATTGTTACATTCATTTATATGTTTGTGTAGCTACAACTTAATGAGTCAGGAAAACCAGGATAATTGTAATTATTCTTAACAATGATTAAGGAAAGTGAATACATTTCAGTCCAGAAGTTGAGTTATTTCTTTTCACCACTATTAAGGCCAGTCATAATACTACCCCATTGTCTGAAACCAATAGGCATCTATTGATTTCTTTGCAGCTGCCTTGGAAATGGTAAGGGAAGGAAAGGCAAGTACAAGGGGGAAACCAGATGGGATGTAATGGTTGAAACATTGGAATGGGACTGGAAGGGCATGGGTTCAGGTCTCACTCAACTGGGACACCATGGGGCAGTCACTGCTTCTCAATCTTGTAAGGATCAATGAGGGAAGCTCCTTTCCCCAAGGACCCTGCCTTTATTTCTATAATAATGGGGTGTGTGTGGATGCTATAAATATAAGAACGAATAAAATAAAAGAGTACCATTTTCCACAAGAGAAGGAAGGGCTTGGGAACTCTTGCCTCATCAACAAATCTTCCTTCATCTCCTTTATTTGCTTTATATCCTACCTTTATTTTTTGCAACTCATCTTTCTTCTTCTATTTTCCATTTTCCAATCTTTCTGTGAGATGAGTTGGACTGAGAGAGAATGACTGACCCAAAGTCACCCAGCCAAGTTCAATAAATAAGGGAGGTCTAGAGTTCAAGGTCTGTAGAAGGTTTCTAGTTCAGCATCTTAGCTACTAAACCAAATTGGCTTCCCCCAGTAAAAAAAAAAAAAACTCACTCAAAGAAACATTTTACAAACAAACAAAAGCCACCACATGCCACCACCCCAGAAGAGGTATTATAGGTCGCAATTGCTCTTAATAGAAAAGGGTCTCGATCCTTCACTATAGTACTTATATGGTCTGCCTCAGGTGCACGTTGTCTCCTTACCTCTCCTCTGTGTCCCACATAGATGAAAGCACAGATGGGATGAAAAGCTCCAGTCCCGCAAGCTAAGAGATGAGTCCGGTTTAAAGGATAAAGAACTCGGATATAGTTTGCACACTCCGTCTGGAAAAGAAATAGCAACTGGTATTTGCAATGCTTTCTATGTTTTATGTTTCTATGAAATAACTTCATCTGGATGGTCACAGCTAGGTATTACGATTAAAAGAGTGTATTGAGGAAAGGATGACACAATTAGAAGGAGGGTGGATTTCTGGTTCAAGGGATAAAGTACCATGAAGAGATACAGAGTTATTGGGAACCAAGCTCTATAGCTTTGGTTTCTCAACACTGACTTTGGCTAGTCTTTTTCACCCATTCTCCATGCTTTGGAAACCTTCCCCATAGAGATCCAGGAAAGCACCTGCAATCTAATCATTCAATCTATCCCAGGAGGAAGGCATGTTGCAATGGTTAGGTCACCTGGTCAACACATGGCTTAGTATGTTTTCTTCTGCTTCTATACAACTGTAAAACCATTAGTTCATTTATTACTTTCAGGGGAGTTTTCTTGTTTTATGATGGTTTTGATTGTTTGCAATGAAGAGCCTTTGGGAATGAGCAGCTTAATAAAGAATAAATAATCAAAACAGTAACGTGATATGTTGAGCATAATGAACCAAATAGCATTTTCCACTTGCCAAACACTAATGTTATTTTAGATCCAATATCTATACTGAAGTACAGAGAACAAATCCCTTCTCATATTTAAAATTTTCACATGTCATTCCCCAGGGTCATAAAAACCTTTCTTCTCGTTGAGATCATATCACCAACTATCACTGTACTGCTTTTGATCAGACAGACTTTTCTTGTGACTTCCAAAATTGATAGCAAATTCCTGTTTATATCTGTAGGTTGTTAGGTACATTACAGTCCTCCTCCCATGTTCCTGTCACTTCAACTGAACCAATGCCGATCTTTCCTCGCCTCAGGCTGCCTGGGCGACTGATGTGACTGAAACCATTGTATTATCATTCATAGGTCAGGAAGTGAGGTTGTCATATTGCCTTGTGCAGTGATATCCTGTATTAGCCTAAGTACATACAATGTAACACTGCTGTTAAATCAGAAGAAAACAGGAAGAAAGTACCACAATGGGTCTAAAAATAGAATTTTCATTTAGAAATTCAAATGGGCATCTTGACAAAACCTTATCCAGAAAATAAAATCTATCCTGGAGAGAGAGAGAGAGAGAGAGAGTCTATAAGGAAGAGAGAGAGAGAGAGAGAGAGAGAGAGAGAGAGAGAGAGAGAGAGAGAGAGAGAGATATGGCTGGATATGGTAGGTTGGTTTGGATGGGAAAACTCCTCCATATAGTCCCCTCCCATACCTCGTAGGAGGGAGCAGTAATTGGGTAAATGGTGCTACATTTCCCCGAGAACAGATAAAAGGCAACCGCTTCTCTTGCTTTCTTCCTTTTCTGTAGCTTAATCTATCATAGAGATGTTAGAATCCTTTCAGAAAGAGAGAACTGAAGTCTTTCTAAAATAATTATAGAAAACAAAGGATAAAGAGTGGGGGAAAAGAAAACATCAAGGGTTCTAATGGGATCTCAGCTACTTCTCTATCAGCAAAACCCCAGACATACAGTACTAATCCCACATCTAGTTTGACTAGATTTCCCTATATTCCTTATATCTCCAATGCAATTCCTGAATTGAAGTTCTGCCTTCCTGGATTTGATCCCAAGAAGTGGTCAAAGGGCAAAAGGCAAAAGGCAAACAGAGAATGGAGCTGCCCCTTCCTTTTTTTAAAATCCTACCTGAAAGGAGAATCTGTTTGGTTCTTGCAAATTTTGGACATTTATATCCATATTCCTGGATTGTTAGACCCAGGAATTGCTTTCAGTTGTCAGCATCAGTGCCAGGTTTAGACCTGGTGAGGCATTAAGCTATATAAAGTTTGGAGGCCGCTTGTTAAAAATTTAAACTAAAAGGCCTCACAATGGGGCATATCGAAACAGGACTTTGGGTCACCACAAAATACACACACACACACACACACACACACACACACACACACACCCCTACCTTTTAATTATTTTAATTGTTTAATAGCAAGGCATTCAAAGTGAAAAATACAATTTATTTTCAAATGAATTCTTTACTGCTAACATATTTATCATTTGGCTGGCTTAATATCTCTCATAAATTATAATAATGTAATTTCTAAAAGCAGAAAGAAAACAAATATCAAACATGTTGTGAGGTCCTAAGTTGCAGCTTGTTTGCCTTATGTCTGAATCTAGCACTTCTTAAAACAGATTCTCCCAATCACTTTTGGGTGCTTTGTGACACGCCATATTTCCCACGAAACTGCCAAGGGAGCCATTTGGTGAAGGTACTTGCTCTATTCTCAAAATCTCAAATGTGCCCCCAGTTTAAAAGTATTATCTATTCCTGATTGTAATTGTTAGAAAGTTGACTTACAATAATCAAATGCTACTTTAAACTCCAACAGTTATAATAAAATTGATGGCAGACATTCTCAAAAGGTAGCAGTCTTCCAAACAAAGAGGACTTGATTTAGGAAGAGCTGTTTCCAAAGACAATAAAGTTAAGAGACTCACTGATTAAAGGGGAAAAAAGAATACGTATGATTTAATTGTTTGCTTTGTTTCCTACATGTAAGGCAGGCTATGCTATAGAAATAAATTTGTCCAGCGAGTTTCATAGAAAAATGGGAATCTGAGTGTCTGAACTCCATGCTCATAATTTAACAGTTGTAGTACACAACTTCAAAAATACACTTTCAGAGCTACAAGTTGATGAAAAAGATTTCTTCTGTTTTAGGAATGAAGAGAACCTGGATTGTGTGACAGCCATCCCTACATGCTGGATTCCAGGAACCGACATTATGGGAGATTATAGATCAGAATCCTCCATGCAGAACAGAATACCAATGAAGTCTGGACAGTTGACACTGACTAAGCCAACTTGGTCCTATAGACATAAGGCAATATATAACAATTTGGGGCCCATGAATAGACATAATGGGAATGCTTTCATCTCCAGGGTCCAGCAATCCAAAAAGCTATTTTGGGCTTTTTTCTCTGCTTATGGAAATTTAGGGAAATTTGAAATGAATTGGCTAATGGCCCTAATAAGAAAATGGTTCACTTATAAGCAACCACTCTATAGTGCTTCAAACTAGATCGGCCTTCCTCAACATGGTGTCCGGTAGTTGTGTTAAACTACAATAGTTCAAGCCAAAGGACTAGCAGCTGTGCTGGATGGAGATTAGGGGAGTTGTAAACCAATGTATGCAGACAATACTAGCTTGGTGGAGAGTGCATAGAACAATGAGGCACGTAATTGTCCCATCTCTCTCTCTCTTTCTCTTGGAACAAGACCTCCTCACGACTTCTTAATCCATTTTGCTTTTTCCACCCAAAGGGAAAATTAATACTAAAAAAGGGGATATTAGAATCAGAGCAAGGGCCTTAGATTCAGTTTTGCCTGCAAATTCCAGTTAAGATGTAGAGCGGGGGGGGGGGGGGATAAAGTATTGCTGGTAGGGAGACAATTACAGGAAATGAAGGAGACACACAACCTTCATCTAGCCAAACCAGTCATTTAAAAAGGAAGTTTAGTTACATAGCAGAATGACAAACGACCACTCACAAGTCTGACCTGGATTAATTGTTGACTTTTCCGGAGCAGAAGTCATTGGCAGATAAGCAGAAAGAAGCCATGGAGTCTCTTGGAGGCACCACCAGATTCCAATGGCCATCACACATAACAAACTACGTGTATACTGCTGTAGAAACCCAAGGTCTTACCCTCCCTTTCTTACACTCGTCTTTCCCTCTGCAACACATCATCAAACCGGACATGCCACATCCCATCTCTCATTTCTATTTTGAACACATCACTTTAACAAAAAAAAGTCACTGGATATTTCCAATAAACTAAATAGTAGGCTGCTCTTTTAACACTCAGTCTCAAAACAGGCAATAGTTGGTACCCACTTAAGACTACCCACTCAGGGGTTATATTAAAATGGGAAATCGTATTGATGCTAAGGAGACATCACATGTTTTCATGATAAGTTCATGATGAGTTTAAAGACTGAAGTTAATGGTGCTCATAATACATCAATTCAACTTCTAAACCATGACTATACAGGCAGTCCTTGACTTATGACCACATTGGAGCCCAAAATTTCTGTTGTTAAGTGAGATATTTGTTAAGTGAGTTTTGCCCCATTTTACGACCTTTCTTGCCACAGTTGTTAAGTGAATCACTGTAATTGATAAATTAGTAACACGGTTGTTAAGTGAATCTGGCTTCCCCATTGATTTTGCTTGTCAGAAGGTCGCAAGGGGATCACATGACCTTGGGACACAGCAATCAGTTGTCAAGTGTCTGAATTTTGATCCCCTGATCATGGGAGTGCTACAAAGATCATAACTGTGAAAAACGGTCATAAATCACTTTTTTTCAGTGCCGTTGTAACTTTGAACGGTCACTAAATGAAATGTTGTAAGTCAAGGACTACCTGTATAACCCAAGAATAGCCTCGCAGAGCCTAGAAACCTGCAAAAGTTGCCAATTTGTGATTTTAACAAGATAGGAGAAAAAAATGATACAGCTTTCTCAGAAGAAAGCAATCATATTCACTATAGAAATAGTCCTTGACTCACAACCACAATCTGGACCAGTTTCCGTTGCTAAGCAAGGTGGTTGTTAAATCATGTCTGGTTTTACACTGTTTTTTTTGTTGTTGTTTTTTTGCTATGGTTGTTCAGCTAATCACTTTGTTAGGTGAATCAGGTGGGTTAAGAAAATCCAGCTTCCCCCACTGAGTTTGCTTGTCAGAAGCCAGCCAGGAAGGCCGCAAAGGGAAATCACAGGATTCCGGGGGACACTGCAATCATTGTAAATGTATTGTAAATACATGCCAGTTGCCAAGTGCCCAAATTTTGATCACATGACTCTGGAGACGCTGTAACAGAATGACAGAGTTGGAAGGACCTTGGAGGTCTTCTAGTCAAACCACCTGCTTAGATAGGAAACACAATACCATTTCAGACAAATGGTTGCTCAGTCTCTTCTTAAAGACTTCCAGTGTTGGAGCATTCATGAGCAATGGTGGCGCAGTGGTTAGAATGCAGTGCTGCAGGCTACTTCTGCTGACTGCCGGCTGCCAGCAGTTCAGCAGTTTGATTCTCACCGGCTCAAGGTTGATTTATCCTTCCATCCTCCGAGGTCAGTAAAATGAGGACCCAGATTGTTAGGGGAAATATGCTGACTCTGTGAACCCCTTAGAGAGAGCTGTAAAGCACTGTGAAGCAGTATAGAAGCCTAAGTGCTATTGCTATTCACAATTTCTGGAGGTAAGTTGTTCTACTGATAGTCAGGAAATTCCTCCTTAATTCTACAGGCAAGTTGTTTCTCTCGTTGATTAGTTTCCATCCATTGCTTCTTGTCTTGCCTTCAGGTGCTTTAGATAATAGGTTGACCCCCTCTTCTTTGTGGCAGCCTCTCAAATATTGAAACACTGGTATCATGTCACCTCTAGTCCTTCTTTTTATTAAACTAGACATACGCTGTGATGGTTGTAAGTGGGAGGACTGGTTGTAAGTCACTGTTGTAACTTCAAATGGTCACTAAATGAATGGTTGTAAGTCAAAGGCTATCTGTACTTAATTTTAATTAAATATACATCAATGAAATCTTACTTTTACTTTTGGAATATGTCTTCCTACCATCCTGCCTCTCAAACACTGTGTGGTGCCTCCAGCTGGGGAAGAATTCTGTATATCCATCCAAATGGGATCTAATTCATCTCCATCGTATTTATTTGGACAGGGATCCTTCTTGTAATTCAGGCATGTCCAACACGTGGCCTGCACGCAGCCCTGTACTGCTACTAATGCAGTCCCACAAGATTGTAAACTTTTAACATTATTATTTGATTTTTAGCAATATTTATATACATTAACTCTATTATATACTTTATATGCAGCCCAAAGACAATTCCACATAATGCAGCCCGGGCAAGCCAAAAAACTGGACACCCATGTTGTAATTCATATTATAATACCATCAATTATTCCTTTCTTAGTCTTTGAGCCAATAATGACATTGCTGGTGCTGCTAATTGCCTTCGTGTATTTTTCCTGCTCAAGAGATAGAGGGAAATTGAGGAAAAACAGCCCAGACACACTGAAACAGGCAGCGTTCCCCAGCTCGGTATGTTCCAGGCACATGAGCAACTCCCATAATTCCCAAAAGGCACAATTCCTGGCCCTGCTGACTCGGAATTCTGGGAATTGTACTCCTAAAGACATCTGGTCGGGCATGAGGCTGAAGAAGGCAGAGCAACAGTAATTCCCATGTTTCTCATAATAAAATGTGTATTCAAAAAGAAAATTATCTCATTTCCAAAATATAATTAAAAAGCCAGCCTGCCCTTCAAGTTATTATTTTCTGCCTTGTTACTCTTCTTCAGTTTCCAAAGAAGAGTCATTTATTTGAATTCTTTCATAGCTTGATAATCAATTCCATATTTTCAGCTTTCAACTTTTCCCTTTGAGGACCTTACCAGAATAAACAGCAGATAGATCTCAACCAGAGATTTGTGTTTCATATCAGGTTAATGCCTTTTAATCCGAAAATGTTATTCTTTCAAGGAACAATAAACAGGCATAACATTTTTTTATCACATATGTAATAGCAGAAAAAGAAGGCACTTTTTAAAATATTTTGTATTAAATTATCCTGGTCTGGATGGCAAAAGTGCGGAAAACGCATATTTTAAAGCATTTTAAATTTTGTCGTATCGGGTTTTTATTTTATTTTTTTCAATACTTTAGGAACTGTAATTTAGCACAAATTTGCAGGTCTAATATGCTAGATTTATGACTGTATTTATGCATGCACTGAAATTTGAAATTAATTTCTTACAGAATGATGTTTTTGTTCGATTATTTTGCCAAATTTTTAAATCTATAACACTTGAAAATCCTAGACAAAGAAAAATAAAAAATCAGTGCAATTATTCATTGGATTTATACCCCATCTTTTTGGCAAGAGCTCAAGGCTGCTTACACTGGGATTGCCTTTCAATTTATCCTAAGAGTAGCATATCCTCGGAGAATCATTGGATTGACAGAGAACGGTACCAATAGAAGAGAATATTTGTAGCTCAGGGTTGAGCTATGGAATCCTTGGTGCTCTCTGAGCTTGGTTATTTTCTTGCTAGCATTGATGATGTTATCTAGTTGTTAATGAAATCTCTGCAAGAAAACAGAGAACGCCAAAGAGTCCAATGACAAAGAATGACTACCACAACCCAAACCAACTGGGTTCCATGGCTAAGGATGGACATAACCTGAATCTCCTTGGTGCTGGTCCCAACTATTAAACACACTGGCTGTCTTTTTCATGTCCCATTATGACTTAGGAATCCAGAAGTTCAAGGTCAGATCCCAGCTTCAAAGAGCTCCCTATTCCTCAGACTAGGCTACAAACGAGATTGCAATTATAGATATTGTAAAACTAAAATAAAGACATCTGCATATACACCACCATATCTAACAGCAAGGGATTATGTGAGTTATAACTCAAAACATCTGGAAGGTACCAAGTTGACTGGCCTGAACTAATTATTTTCCTGCATCCAACTCTCTCCCCATGAATTAGCTTCCTTCTTCTTTTCTCCTTCCTCCTTCCTTCTCCCACTTCCTTCTAGTACTACTGCTATTTTTCTATGACATGGAGAGTTCTAATGAATCTGTCGACTATGATTAACCTGTTTCCATTTTGCTGATTTGTGGTGTTTAGAAAAGTCTTCTAACTCTCAGCCTTTTAAATATACTTCAGGAGAAACTTCTTTTCTTCAGCAAAGATGGCACTAGAATTCAATGGGGAAAACAGCAGCACCTTAAAATAAGATATTTGTTTTCCTTATCCATCTTATTATTTCATCTTCTTTCCTCTTTATCCAATAGACACCTGGTTGTTTCACAAATCTTAAAACAGAGAAGATGTTCAGAGTGCTTACAAGCATATTCACCTACTGATGAACTAAAAGTCCAAATAGCTGAGCAACAGTGCCTAAGTAAAAAGGGAGAAAATTTTAAATAATGGCTTTGAGTAATTGTTTAGAAAACAAATTGCCATTTCAGCTATAGAGTTATTTATATAATATTTGTCTGCGGTCATACAACCAAATTATGATGGATAATTTATATGATTGTTAAAAGGCAATTGAAATGTAAAATCAGATAGTATTAAACTCTAATAAAACAAAATGCATAATAGCCTGGAATTACAAATGCAGATTAATTGTGGTCTTTCCCCTCCTCACAATATCTGGCATCAAAATGCCTCTGCTCAAATAAGCTGTGTCTCACCTCCTACAGGGGACAGATCAAAGCAAGAGCTGCAGCAGGAGAATTGTTCCATTCCTTCTCCTACCCCAAGAGAGGCAAGAAGCAAAGTTCTTTTTGCACTGTTATCAGATCCAGTACCAACACCCAGTTCTTCAGCTCCATCCACTGAATAGCACTGGGCATAAATATGGATAAGTAAAAATAAAAGTTCCTTGAAAAACTAAAAATCCAACACTCCTTAATGACTCTTGGTGTGTATTACGTAAGCCTTCATTTTATATAAGTGGAAAGACTATAAGCTAAACCTAGAATGTGTCTGGCAACAAGCTGATGGAAAGAGTTATCGGACCTCTAAGCCACAGTCTAAAAATGTACTGGAGAACTGGATATATTTTCCACTTTTATTATTCTAACAATGCTTTTAACCAACAAGGAGGATAGTGAAGACAAGGCATTTTAACTCAATTACATTAGTGGGTCTTTAATAGCTGGTGTATTCTATGTATAATCATTGCTTCTATTGATCTATTCCTTCTGGATAACATTGGTCAAGTTCTCATGTATCCTATTAAAAGCATAAATGCTGGGAAAAGAATCCTTTTTTTCTGTAGCTAAAAGAATGGATTTTTTTCATTTTGTGTTTGTAAAAGCAAAGAATGAGCATTTTAAGACTCTCCTCAAAGCCTGCAGCTTTTTTTGCAGACTGCAAAATAAATACCATAAGGCTGAAGGGAGTGACACTCACTCTTGGGAACCATTACAGTGAGATAGACTGTCAACAAAAGATCCCAGGGCCCTTATAGGCCCCACATTTCTCCCCACCCCCTGTCTCAGATTATTGCTCGCATGATGTAGAAACAAAGAATAGGCACTACATAGTAATAAGATCTATAGTGAATCTAACACCAAAATGCAATCCAGTAGACAGCTTGATGTCTCCTGAGAATGTGCTCTACAATCAATACCTAATCAGTTCTTGCTTCCCCTATCTGCAAGGAAGATGGAATTTCAGTAATAAGAATCCCAAACTTCAGAAGTAGAGAGTACAGTACCCCAAGGAATAAGATCAGAATCAAGATGGGAGCTCATTCTGATGACATTGTACTAATGCCTTTAAACTGTGGTGCTGGAGAAAAAGCTGAGAATATCCTAGCCCACATATAGAACAGATCATTCAATATTAGATTAAGTAAGATTAGACAACTCCCTAGAAACACTAATGATGGAGCTATGCTATTTTGAGTGTATAATACAAAGGTTACTGGAGAAGATGCTAATGTTTTGGAAAACTGAAGCAATCCACAGGGAAGCCAAGAAAAGACAAGAGCGTTAGATACTATCTCTGATGACACAAGCATAAGCTCACAAAAACTCAAAGGAGAAGTTAACATCAGATAATCTTAGAAAAACAAAAATCATAAAGAGTATCTAATAACAGCTCTATGAGAGTCAGACACAAGTAACCAGGAATAGGAGTTGAGCTCAAAGCACTAAAAGTTTATTCCATAGGGTGTGGTGGCCTAGCAATTCAAACGCTGGGCTTGTGGACCGGAAGGTTGGCAGTTTGAGACCCAAGTACCATCAGATGAAAAATGCCACAGGACACAGCAGATACCAGGTCATGTTTGCGCTGTGGGTAGGTACAAGTGAGGAAATAGATTCCTAATCTCCTTCCTCACAGAATGCAATTTCCTTAAGTTAGGGCAGGGAGTGATGTTCAACCATGGATGAATTATTTGGGTAGAAGGACTGAATGAAACTTTTGAAAAAGAAAATCCAATGAGTTCAAGGAGACTGCAGACATTTTCAGAAACTGCAAATTCATTTCAAATATATCACAGAGTGGAGATGAAATTTAGCATAAGCATTTTACAAGCAATGGAATGACCTACCGCTAAGTCCTTCCCTTTCCGGAAGCATTCCTCTTTCTGCCCAGGAAGAGGTGGCCAGTAAATCTGTAAAAGAAGACAAACTTGAGTTCAAATCAATTGAAGAACATGTCTTAGAGACTGGGGAATCTTCTGAGTCAGAAGGGTAGTTTCAGTTCAGTAAATCCCAAGTTTCAGGATCTGCTTTCTAAGCAACATTTTGGAAACATCAAAAATCTTTGTAAGGTTGGTTCCAGTTACCAGGAATAAAACTCTCTCAGAGATAATATTATCGAATTTACTTATCTCCCCCCAACCGAGCCCCACAGATCTTTGTCTGTGACCACAAGCAGCCAAGCAAACAGATGGAGCAGCTCTTTGGATTGAGCACTCTTGGGTTCAACAAAGCACTCTCCACTCTGAATTTAGAAAAAATAGTTTCTCTCTGCAGAAGAAGGAGCAAATTAAGCAATAATCATAACTCTAAAATAAGTATAAACCAAAGAGTGTTTTATTTATGTTATGTAATAAATGCCAAATGCAGTCAAAAGCACAAGACGGCAAATAAAGAGACGAGGCAAGGGGAAAAACCACCGCAGTCATTAAAATGAGTAGTTCAAATAAATTCATAAAGACAAGTGGACAATTGATAAATTGTTGAACCAAGCAAAAATAAGAACGGAACTCATGAGGTACAACAACATTGAAGTGATGACAGAATTTAAACAAAATAGCAAAAGGGAAGAAAGAATAACTCAGAATAAAGTTAAATACAGAATAATCAAGCATTGTAAATCATATGTAGTGACTGTCAAAAAAAAATCTTAGCAAAACAAGCTCTAAACAAAAAGAGAAATAAAGAAGAAAATAATCAGCGAAAGGAAAAGAGAACAACATATATCCACCAGAGAGGAAAATACTCAAGTCCTATCATACCAAGATTTCCCACCCCAATTTTCTACTGGACAGGGTCCCATCTATCTCATGCCACCAGCTGCAAAATCATACAGGTAGGTTACAAGCAGCCCAAAAAATCTAGATTCTTTCCAAAAGCAGAAAATCAGCTTTTAAAACTCTCTCATGCTTCTATTGTGGGTGGAATACTCAAGCAAGCATGTTTCTCCTGAAGGTTTTTTTTTTTTTAATTGGCAGATTGACTGCCCATCATCTACCATGCTTCCTGCCTCCAGGTCCACATTTCACACTCACTCAACCAGCAGTAACAGATTCCTGAAAGTGGTTGTGATTTACAATTGGTGCAGACAAAACAAAGGAAAGCAGGTTGGCTTTACATGCACTGGCTATGGCTTGCAAGTTGAGGGGGTTGTGCATGGCAAGGCTCAGAAGCAACATTAAGGGTTTCTCGAGGATGATGAAGGGGAAGCAAGGCAATGGAAGGAATACAAGGCTAAGAAAATGGACCAGAAATTAGATCATTCATAAGAAATGTTAGAATCATCAAAAGTGAAAACTAGAGAATGAAACTAGAAGACATGAAAAAAAGAGAAAGTTCATGTAATGACTTCCTCGGACGTGTCTCCAGATGTTAGTTCAGACAAGGAACAGCAGGACCCAGGGATGTTGGGGGAGATATGGAGGAACATCTGGAGGCTGCCAGAGGCTATGAGCCAGGAGCGGAGGGGCCGAGCACAGTGGAGCAACCGAACGAACGGTTGAGCTAGGGACAGGAGAGGCACATTTGCAGCTGGGAAGCCCAGTGTTCTGACCTAGGATTACACAAACCATGAAGCAGACTCCTTGTCCTGACAAAAACCCCTTTTTATTAAGTTACTGTGAATTTCTCTCATTCACATTCAGCAAAGTCTTTCAAGGGTGAATTTACAGTCACAGACCTTATCTGGCTTGGAGAGCTGCCAGGACGATATCTTCAAAACTTGACAAGGAGTCTCTTGAGAGTCATGAACCAATTAAGCGAACTAATTGTCTCCTGCAAACTCCCATCCCCTTTTGCTCCTCTTTTATTCCCTATGGGAGGGGCCATTCATCATCCACCTGTGGCCTTACTCCCAAGTCAACCCTTGTTCCTTAGCTGTTCTCTTCGTCTGGCAGCTCTGCGCATGCACACACTGGGAACAGGCTCCAGCTGTTCATCTGCCTCACTCATGACTGACTCCATAGGCAGCTGATAAATGTCAGACTGCCCTGGCCCCATCTCTGCCTCCGACACAAAGCACTCGTCAGAGCCTTCCCCAGACTCCAGGACTGGCCCATGTTCCTCCCCAACCTCCTCACTGTCTGAATCTGCTGCCAGCTCCACTGGCTGCTGGCGGACCACAACACCCAGAGGCTTCGGATAGAGAAGGCACACAGCTGTAGCTGGTCAGTGGAGATCAGAAAGAATTGCCTCCTCCTCCCAATCCAAGAGCACATAGGGCTGAGAGGAGGCAGGTACAATAAAGGTCAGCCAGGCTACTTGGGAGGTGGCAGCCTTGCCACTCTTGACGGGGTGAGAAGCATGAAGCAGCTATTTAGTTCAGCAAGTGGATTGTAACGATGTTGGGAACAACATGTCCGTTTCCTTGCTGTGTGTTCTTAGTCTTTGTGATTCTTGTCTTGACTCTCAGACTGGATTCTGTACCTTGAACTTCGGATCATGCCTCTGGAATTCTGGACTTGCCTTTGCCTAGTGGATTTGCTTTGCCTTTGCGCTGTGGACTGGCGCTGGCTTCTCTTGAGTAGCCTGTTGAACTCATTGGGGGTGTGCTGGTGTTGGTGAAGGGAACTGCTGCGGAATATAAATTTGGGCTTGGAAGTCTTAGTAAAGACTCCTAACCCCCCCCCCTCTCTCTGAGAGAGAGAGAGAGAGAGAGAGAGAGAGAGAGAGAGAGAGAGAGAGAGAGAGAGAGAGAGAGAGAGAGAGAAGGACAGCACAGTTCAATGTTAAAAATAGAACTAAATTTTATTATACTGCTTGGAATTAATCTATTCATCTATCTACTTTGAGAAAATGAACTTAAGAGGCTATCTCAATATTTCAAATATAAAGGAGTCTCTGGGATTGTTTTATCTGAAACAAAAACATAGTAATTATGTTATTGAGCTGTAGTTTCATGACACAAGAGAGAATTAAGATAAAATCTTAAATAAGGGACTTCTGATTAACCCTAACCTGACCCCACAATTTGGCACTTTTATCCCTATTTGTTTATGCAAGCCAAGACCTGATTTATAAAGTTTGTTTTACTGGCGGATGAGCTGGCAGAGAATTGTAGAGAAACATTCATAGTGTAGAGGAGTAAATGTTGACTTTTAATTTCTCTTTTGTGTGGTCTCACACCCTCAGGAACTTAGGTATGCATAAATGACAAATTGCTATTTCTAAAAACCGTATAGTTTACAACTGGCTAAGATTTCATCCAAATGCAGTGGTGCTCAAAATCCTCCTTTCAAAATGGCCGTAAGAAGCCAAGCTATATAATTAAGAAGAATAAATTTGCTCTTGTCCCATATAATGTATCATATGAGCTTGTCTCAATGTCTTTTATTAATAAAATACGAACAGGGATGGACTCCTGTAGGTCAGTAGGGTAAGCAATACAAAAGCCTGAAGGCTATCTAAAATGAAAACTGATAATTTTGGCTTTCAGCTGCCATATTTTAAAACCAAAGTACCAAAAACTGAAGCGATCAACATTAATGAATAATAGTGTATGACTCCACTTAGGCATCCAAGTAAATATCAAGTAATCACAACTAATGCAACATTTGAGCAGAATAAACCAGGATGCCTCATAAGATCATGATGGAATTGATCTAAAGGGAAAAATCAACATTTTTCAACAGATAACTCTATAAAGCCAGTTCAGAAGTACCCCTGATCTTATTGGTGATCCTTCCTGCTTCAAAACCTAAGTTGTTTTAGATGTCCTTTCTTTACATATAAAAACTGAAGAGAAGACAAACACATCCCTGGCTGGGGGCCGTTTAGTGGAAAGTCAAAATAGTATCTGATCAAATGCAACTATAAGTTATGAGTCTTTATTCCCTACATGCTGGATTCCTACTTTTTTCAAAGCTGTTAATGAAGACTTCCTCTATATAGTAGACCAGGGCTGTCAAACTCCCAGCCCATGGGCCAGGTGCATCACACACTGGCCACGCCCATGCCCGGTTTAGCGAAGGGGGGAAAAAAGTCCCGATACGTCACGTGACGCCACCGTGACGACATGAGTTTGACACCCCTGCAGTAGACCAACCTCTATAACCTTCCATCTAGCATGGCTAATGATGATACTGGCTAGTGATTATGAGAATTAAAACCAAAAACATCTAGAGGGAACCAAATTAAAGAAAGCAGAACTAATTCCAAGACATATATAGCTGCACACTCAGAGGTTATCTATTGCATTCCCACTTCTCCAGAGGTGGGTTCCTCCCAGTTCGGACCGGTTCACCCAAACCGGTAGCGACCCGCTGGTGATGTCACAGAGTCTCTTGGCATCATTTACCAAAGCCATTTCTGCTGAGCCGTTCCCCGGGCCCCCCCATTTTTTTTTTTTTTTAATTTTTTTTGAATTTTTATTTTTATTTTTTCCCCGGATTTTTTCTTCTGCGCATGCGCAGACGCTGAGTTTCCGGCACTTCCTTGCCACCACTCCCTGGGCTCGCATAGACGGAGAAGCCCACCGGCGCTCTCGGTAGTTTCTCCCGCAGCGTTTTCTGGACTGGGAGGACCCAAAGCCGGTCCTCTTACTGTGCGCTTTCCCAGGGCCCCGAGGTCCGCCCTCCTGAAGCGCCGCTGCCGCCGCTCTGAAACTTTCCTTCCACCACTGCTGCGGCTGGAGCTCCCATCAGGATTGAAGGCAGGCAAGCACGTCGGGGCCGCCCGGCCAAGGGGAAGGGAGCTAGCAGCCCTCGCATTGACGGGAGACACAGCTGCTGTGCTGGGGCCGAGAGGAGCGGCGATGGGGCATCCTGGAACTCCCGGGAAGTTTCCCTGCACGGGTTTGGGTGGTGGTGTGTGTGTGTGTGTGTGAAAAACGAGCTCCAGGCGGTGGTGGCCAGCGGTCCGAGAGGCCGGGCAGTGCCACCTGCCACTACCTGGAGCTTGCTTTTCAACCCCGCCGGCAAAAGCCGTGCAGGAAAAAACTCCGGAGTTCGGGGCATCCTGGAACTCCCGGGAAGCTTCCCTGTATGGGTTTGGGCAGGGGTGGTGGTTGAAAAGCGAGCTCCAGGGGGCTTGCTTCCCCCCCCCCACCAGCAAAAGCCATGCAGGAAAAAACTCCGGAGTTCGGGGCATCTTGGAACTCCCAGGAAGTTTCCCTACACGGGTTTGGGCGGCGGGGGGGGTTTGAAAAGCGAGCTGCAGGCGGCTTGCTTCCCCCCACCACCACCGTCAAAAGCCGCGGAGGAAAAAACTCTGGAATTCGGGGCATCTTGGAACTCCTGGGAAGTTTCCCTGCACGGGTTTGGGCGGCAGCAGGGTGTGTGTGAAAAGCGAGCTCCAGGTGGTGGCGGGCGGCGCTCCGAGAGGCCGGACAGATGTCCCAGGACAGTGCCGCCCACCACCGCCTAGAGCTCGCTTTTCACCACCACCACCACCCTACTGCCGCCACCCACCAGCAAAAGCGGGAGGGCTGCGAGACACGCTGGAGATTGCCAGTTAGCCAGTCATCTTACGGTGTGGTGGGTCGAAAGAGGGGAAAAAATGAAGAAAGAAGCTTAGTTACGAGGAGAGGAGCTATTCGTAGATTCCCAGGAGGGGGACTTTGGCGGGGAAAGAGGACGTCGGAGGAGAAAACTAATCTTCTAGCGAAGAATTTCTGATTGAGAACAGACGTCGTATCGGGTGTGTGGTGCGAAGATAAGCTTTCTAGAGGTTTCTCTGCGGTAGTTTGTGCTAAGAGTAGCTCCCTACATATGTGTGTGTTGTACTCCTCTTCGCCCCAAAGACGGCCCACTGTCCTCCCCGAGAAGGTGAGGGGACAACGGGTGGGAGGGACTTGCGAGCCAATCTGTTCACTGACGGGCTGAGCCCCAGCTGAGGCGAAGGGAAAGAGACAGAGAGAGAGAGAGAGCGCGCCTTAGCAATGGGGTGTGGAACCTTGTTCTTGCCCCGCAGCCAAAACGAGCGGGTCCTCCAGGCAGACTCCTTGCTCCCCCCACCCCCTGCACGACTCACGAGGCCCAAAGCCGCCGTGCGGTGATCGGAAAGATTAGGAGCAGCCTTCGCCTCTGCTGGTAGTGGCAGCGCAGAGCCCGTCGCCAGGGTAACAAGCAGCTACCAGGGCTGCGGCGGGGCAAAAAGGATTCTCCGAATGTGAACGCCTTTCCTTGCCCTCCCCGAGTTCCGGACTCTGCCATTGCCATTGCCCCTGGCATGCCCGGCTCGCCCATGGCTGGCTCCATGCTCATGAAAGCTAGCATGAGTGTGGCTCTCCAGGAGCTCGGCAACAACGCTGAAAAGTTCTCCGGTCAGCAGGCGAGAAGAAAGCTGATTCATGCTTTCCCTCCGTTGCCCTTCCCGGCCGAAAAGCCATGGGTGGCGGGCCACAGAAACAGGGTCACCCTCTTGACTGGAGGCCTGGGCGCGTCCTCGGTGAAGCTGCCCCCGAGGTCCAGAGGGAAGCCTTTCTCCTGCACGCTCATCTCGCGGACGCGGCCCGGCTCAGTGCGCCAGCAGGAGTGGGGTGCTCCGGATGCAACCGCGGGGAAGGCCCGTCAGAGGCAAGAAGGAGCGCTTTTCGGCCAGGAAGGGCAACGTAGGGAAAGCTGAGATGACCACTGCTACCCCACGGCGTCCCGACCTGGATATGGGGCCGGAGTGTCAAAAAGTCCCAAAAATTTTCACCACCGTTTCAGTGGGCATGGCTTGGTGGGGGGCTCATGTGACTGAGTGTGTGTGTGTGATGTCAAGTTGGCCATGCCCACTCAGTCACATGACCATCAAACCACACCCACAAAATAAGCCATGCCCACAGAATCGGTAGTAAAAAAATTTAGAACCCACCCCTGCTCTTCTCCCAAACATCCATACACATAAATCTCTTCAGTCTAGGTTCAGTACACACAAATATAACTAGGTTTCTTCTGTTGTCACTGCATCTATTATATTCTTCAGATTAATGCAATCATTTTTTTTAATTGACTGATTCAGTAAGACCAGATTTAGGCAGAGTAACTTTATATTACATCTTTACATGGATTGGAGGAAAAGTTTGTTATGACTCATGTGGGCCAGGCAGAGACCAATGATACAAAGAAGACAAGCTTCAATGGGAAACCCTATCTTGACTAAACCCGTTACATTAGTCGTAGAATATATTTAAACATATGTTCCAGCCATATTAGTTCTGTGCATTTGCAGTGATCCCACAAAGAATAAATGGGGCACAGTCCATAATTTACCTTGAAGTTGCAGCCTTATGCATTTGCAAATAGCTTCCACTGAATATACATCCTTGCACAAATGGGATCAAGCAATTCTCTTCAACATGCATGATTTAGAGAAAACAATGTTGGCCAGACCAAAAGAGGAAAAAATTCTGGATTTAATTTCTCATTGGCCAGATTCCCTCTAGATAGTCTTGATTTTTTTCTTTATAGGCTTATGAAAGTGTTAATGGCCTATCTTACAGAATTAATGAACAAAGAAACAGAACAATTACCATTAAGAAGTTTGCATAGTACTTGTACTAAAAACTCCTAACCCGTCAGATCTCATTTCCTATCTCAATTTATACTAAGGCTGACCTAGCAGTTGATTTACTCATTTAACATGTATAGCAGAAATCCTTTTGTAAACTTCTATAAATTACACAAAACCTGATTGTGTCTCCACTTCCCATGCTTTCAATTATTTTAATTGCAATATAATCTCTTTAGGGCTGTATGTTTTGCAAAACCCTCATCCATCTATCCAATCTGGTGTCACATTTCTGGCTTCTATTTAATAAAGTTCACTCTGCTCTTAACTCTACCAGAACTTAGGTCTGACTTTGCAGAGCTCCTTCTGTCCATCTCAAGTTTCGACTTCTATGGAAGAAAATCTCCTCTAGGGATGATTTAATATCCTGATCTAAAACTACTGAAAAGTGCTTGGTCATGCTAGAGCAACACTCAATGAGCACATTTAAAACCACACACAGTGACAAATAAAAGTCAATATGCAAGACTCTGAAATATCCACCATGGAGGAGTGTTTGCTAAAAATAACAGAATTAAAACGGAAGACAAATTTGACCTGCTTGATTAGGGAAAAACAAATAATCATATTTAGTGATTGGAAACCCCTTATGGACTTTTTGCAAAAGAAGGGGAAAATTAACTTTTAATTAGAAAGGGTAGACTTTGTTAAGCAGGAAATTATGATGTAAATTTAGAGAGAGAGGACAAAATATAAAAGCATCTATAATAACTGCTAAGAAGACTGGGAGCCATTTTTTGTAATCTTTTCTTTTTCATTCTTTTCTGTATTCTTTTTCCTATTTTCTTTCTTATCTATTCACTATTTCTTTTCTGAAATTTATATTGTTTTTATCTTGTTAAACATTTCTTTAATAAAAATATAAAAACAAACACAACTCAATGTGCTTGTAGAGGCACTTGACTATTATCATGTGGAAGACTAATGTTAAGTATACATTTTATGGCAAGTTTTTCCAATAATATTTAAATTGGCCAGCAAGAGGGAAATACATAACTAAGATTAATAAACACAAGTATAAAAGCAAACTCTTAGTATCTCAACAATTTGCAAAAAAGTTCCCATAAATGACACAGATGTCTGTTTCCAAATTCACTTCCAATTTTTTACAGAGCAGGAAATCCAATGATTTCTCTCCCCATTTGCTACTGTGGTCATGGAGAAGCAGCTGGAGTACCCACAGTGGGCTGAACTGGTAATCTGCAAGCTGTGGACTGCCACTCTTCCAGTGGAAAAGGGCAGGCATCCAGTCCTTCTGCCTAAAACCTAGGATTTTAAATCTTCTTCTCTTCTACCTTAGTCCTATTTATCCCCACTGCAAACAGGTCATCTTTTTCTCCACAGTAGGTCTCCAACTAGTCAGATTCTTACAAGACTATTGAAACTGAAGTCTCCTTCCACTTTGCTGAGCTTGATCCCTAATGATCTCACAGAAATGTCCATGTAGCTTTCTTGGCAACAATAGGGAAATAACTTGTCATCTTCTAGGACAAGAATGGAGGAGCCTTCTGTGTCTAGGTTTCAGTCCTAGCTTTCCATTCACCAGGTACTAAAACTGTGGTGGCGCAGTGGTTAGAATGCAGTACTGCAGGCTACTTCTTCAAGGTTGACTCAGCCTTCCATCCTTCTGAGGTCGGTAAAATGAGGAGCCAGGTTGTTGGGGGGCAATAGGCTGACTCTGTAAACCGCTTAGAGAAGGCTGTAAAAGCACTGTGAAGCGGTATATAAGTCTTAAGTGCTATTGCTACTACCCAGGCTTGAGCCTGCTTAGCTTGGAGTCCAGACAAGGTCAGCTAGATGCTAATCACTAATAAAACCATATGATAAATACATTCCTAAATTATAGCATCAACGGTGAAATTTTAGTTCCAATCTCAGCTGAGTACTGAGGCCATCTGATGGTCATAAATAAGCCATAGTCTCTGGCTTCTCTCATTTCATGTTCTATGAGAATCAATAGATTGCTCTCCTTTCAGAAGCCACCATGAAGAAGGTCCATGGGGAGCAATTTTAATTTTTCCTATGTAAATAATCAGTACTATTACAAATACCTGACTGTAAACAATCCATCTTAAGAGCATTACCTCCTTAACATCCACATTGGTTTGGTCTAGCCGAAGCGAGTAAAGGGTGTCCTTTCCTCCAATGAATAGGCGATCACGGTATTCATCTAGGTACAGGGAGCGAAAGTCTAAACTTCCCCGGTGACCAAGAAACAGGACTGAGCGGTTAGTAGCCAGGAGATCTAAGAGACAGGAATAAAATGACAAAACAAACAAAGTTAGGACAAATAAGTTGAAACAGAAGATGTTCTCTGTACCACCTAGCCTGGGTAAGCCATTGCTTTGCTTGGCACAATTCAACAAAAGGGAGTAGCAACAAGTGAGTTATAGCAAGTGGCTGAGAATTTGCTGCGATTAAAGTCTGGTTCCTTCCAACAGAATTTTCTCATGTGTTTTTGCAAATATAGGATATGGGTCAGTTGCTGAATGTTTAGATAGACACAAAAAGTTACTCTATGGGATCTTTGGAGGCAACATTTAAACCAATGTTATCTCCCTACCACTTATCATGGTCAATTGAATCATAGAATAATTCCCCCAATTTTCTTTCTTTACATGGCTCAGTGATTTATATACTAACCATAGAAGAGGGTTTGCTGTGAGTTTGCACAACATGGCAAGCAACGTACTGACTAATTAGCAGGTCTGCAGATCAGACAAAGGCATAATGTGTTTTGCTTGATTTTGGCTTTTAGTGTGTTTTGTAAGCCCACCTACTGTAGTTTGTAAACCATAGTTATAGCTTGGTGTGCTATATGACTGTAGCCAATTGCAGTTGAATAACAGACTCATAATCAAATCATAAGAACTAGTTTACTGAATTCATACTGAATGCAAAAGGTGATATGAAGATATAACCAAATAACAGAGTTGGAAGGGACCTTGGAAGTCTTCTAGTCCAACCTTCTGCTCAAGCAGGAAACTCTATACCATTTCAGACAAATTGTTGTCCAATCTGTTCTTAAAAATCTCCAGTGTTGGAGCATCCATGGCTTCTGGAGGCAAGTCATTCTACTGATTAATTGTTCTAATTGTCAGGAAATTTCTCCTATGTTCTAGGTTGGCTCTCACCTTGGTTTGTTTGTTTGTTTGTTTGTTTGTTTGTTTGTTTGTTTATTATTTATTTATTTATTTATTTTTTATTATTATTTATTTATTAATTAAAATTTGTATGCCGCCCAACTCCCGAAGGACTCTGGGCGGCTCACAACATATGAATAAAAAGACACCAATAAAAAACATGATAAGTACAATTTAAAAATATATCAATAAAACATTTACACATACATACATGGGCCAATCCATCGGCTATTGGCCCCAGGCCTGCTGGAAACGCCAGGTCTTAACGGCTTTACGGAAAGCCAGT
>QLTV01001796.1:687623-716559 GCA_003457575.1 Thermophis baileyi | reverse complement strand
AGGGGTGGAGATATACAGCTGGGTGTCATCAGCGTATTGTTGGAACCTCACCCCATGCCGTCGGATGATCTCACCCAGTGGTTTCATGTAGATGTTAAATAAGAGGGGAGAGAGGACCGAACCCTGAGGCACCCCGCACTCGAGGGGCCTAGGGGTCGACCTTTGCCCCCCTGCAAACACCGACTGTGAACGATCAGAGAGGTAGGAGGAGAACCACCGCAAAATGGTGCCACCCACTCCCAGCTCCCTTAGTCGACACAGAAGGATACCGTTGTCGACGGTATTGAAAGCAGCTGAGAGGTCAAGCAGCACCAAGATGGAGGAAAAACCTCCATCCCGGGCTCGCCAGAGATCATCCATCAGCGCAACCAAAGCAGTTTCCGTGCTATAACCGGGCCTGAAACCCGATTGAAAAGGGTCCAGATAATCCGTTTCATCCAATAGACATTGGAGTTGGAGCGCCACCACTTTCTCAACAACCTGCCCCATAAAGGGAAGGTTGGAGACTGGACGAAAGTTTTTTAAATCTGCTGGATCCAGGGAAGGCTTCTTGAGGAGGGGCCTCAGTTAGTATCCATCCATTGCTTTTTGTCCTGCCTTCAGGTGCTTTGGAGAATAAATTGCCCCCCTCTTCCTTGTGGCATATCAGTGCCTTCCCTAAATGCCTTTACAAAACTCATCTTTTCCATGAAGATTTTGGCAGAAATGCTTAGTTGTACTCCAAAATGTTACTAAACCTAAGAATGTATATCTTTAAATATATATATTCAGTTTACTCCGGGATCTCTCTACTTTTCTTTGCTTTAAATTGTGATTATGATTTTCTCAGGATGAGAAACTTTAGAACTTTATTAAACTGTAAACTTGTATTGTTCCCCTCTATTTTTGTCTAGTTCAGGGGAGTAGGAATCTTTATGGAGCCCTCTCAAAATCCCAAAACTCAAAGGTTGTAGAGCTACAAAATAGGCAGGGGGGGGACACACCACTAAAGGGGAAATTTCCTCTGGATCACAAGGCCAGGAAAGGGGAGGGAGGGGTCTTAGAATGGAGCAATCAGCCACATTCAAGAACTTCTGCCCTCTCTGCTCTCCTCCACAGAACCATCTGCAAAAAGGGAGCCAAGTGGACCAAAATGGCAGCCATCAAAGCCCTGCCCAGTGTATGTACATCAATCCAGAAGTGGGTTCCTCCCAGTTCGGACCAGTTCACCCGAACTGGTAGCGACCCACTGGTGATGTCACGATGACATCACGGATTCGGTTCGGTCAGTGCTGGTCCGTGGGCGCCACCATCTTTTTTTTGTTTTTGTTTTTTTGAATTTTTATTTTTTTTATTTTCTTCTGCGCATGCGCAGAAGCCGAGTTTCAGGCACTGCGCATGCATCGCCATCTTGTTTTTGGCTTTTTAAAAAATATATATATTTTTTTATTTTTTTGCATTGCACATGCGCGCGCGCAAAGCGGACGCGCACCCACGAGGCGCAGCCACGCGGCACGGGAGGAAGCGAACCGGCAGCGAGGTAAGTTAGAACCCATCCCTGCATCAATCATACATATGTAGCAAGGGATAGTGCTTCAATCTGCAGTTCTGCCCACTATTTTAGTCCCCTTATTCCTCTTGCAGATAATACCATAAGAGCAAGGTGGATGGACTCCGCTATAGTGGCAATGAATGCACCATTGGAAGACTTGAAAGAACAGATTAAGGATAGATTCATCATGGAAAAAAATCTATATGTGTAGTTGCTAGCAGTTGAAAATGATTTTATGGCACATAATTAATCAATCAATCTGGCTTGCAGTTGGCTCTGTGTAAGGATGCATTAGGGAATTTTCTTTCTGGATTTTTTTCTCCATAGCCATGTTGCCAGATATGGCTGATTTTTCAAGCTTAGTCTATCTTTTACTGGCTTCTCCAACTACATCAAATTTAATCCTATTCTGCTTAGTTTTTTGTGTTGGTTTTTTTTAGCATTACCATGTTGACCCACAGATGGGCAGTCCGTCCTGAGCCTCTTTACATAATTTTTCCAACATTCTTTTGGGTTGGAAAGAATAAAAAGTAGGTGGGAAAAGAACTGGAATAGAGAAGGGCAGGGCTGGAGACTGGAATGATCAATAGAAACAATCCAAATTATAACCTTTTCTTGTGGTCCTGTTTTGCATAGAAAGATGCAAGACACATGCATACAATTTCCTAATTTTTTGTGCTATAAAATGAAGAGAGACCGTATTGTTAATTTTCTAGTGCAAGTCAAATGACAAATCCATTTCTTATATAAATCAGTGCATGCCAGACAACAGTGATAGATTCAACTAGTATCTCAGAAAAGCTGTTAAATCCCATTTTTTTAAAAAAAATGTATTTTTTAAAAAGCAATATAATCTTGTAATGTGTTATTCTTACTCATTAAACAACTTTCTTAGTTTAAAAAAGCACACACTTCTGAAACTGAGAACCACAAAATCTGAGAATTTTCATACTTGGCATAAACTCCAAGAACTGTGGAGTCTTTGGTGTTCTCTGAGCTTCGTTCTAAGGGAACTCCAACTTAGTTGTAACAGAACTCCAAGAACTCTAGTTTCAGGGAGGGTGTAGGGCCTAGAAATGGTGTTCTAACATCATCTGAGTAAGACCTAAGAAAGCACTGCAAGATGACAAATGCCAAAATTAATCTTTTTCAACAATTTCACAAACTTCACAAGTTTCAGGGACAGAAGGGGGGGGAGGGGAGACGAATTATAAAGGAGGATTTCTCTAAATCAATTAGTACAAAATTTCTGCTCTTGATATATACTGAATTTGTCAAGAAGCAATTGGCTTCATATTAGGGAAATTGGATACAGTATAAACAATCTTGGTTCAGATTTCTACTTTGGTTAGGAAGAAGAAGGGGGTGGCTAGAAAAATAGTATTTGTTACATCCACCTTGTCTCAGCAGCAATATGGCTGGTAGAAAGGATGGGGTTTAAACCTGGAAAATTAACACCTATGCTTAGGAGGGGCCATCTTTTTTTATTCTCTGACAGCTTCCCAAGAAATTTTTCTAGCTAGGAAAGCTGGGTCCTCCATCTGAAAGGCTAGAAGGAGTTGCCATTATCTGGGAGTGAAGACAGGAGGATTCTTTAAGGCTGATAAAAAGGCTAAAGGATGAATGCTCTATAAAGCAGTCAATTGTGTGACAAAGGATAACTCCCTGACAGTTGCAGAATGAGTCTTATCTGTGGCTGCTGAAAGCTGGAGTAGATTTGAGGTCTTGGAACACTGTGGGGAAAAGTCAGGAAAAGAAATGTGGGGAGAAAGATGAAAGAAGAGCACACAGGGTTTTTATAAAAAGAGAAACTAGAAATATTGACTAAAACCCCTTTTTACCAATAAAGGAAAATATTTGTAGTTCAGAGTTGAAATGAGGAGTCCGTGGTGCTCTCTGAGTTTGGTTGTTTGCTTGCCAATTTTCATTCTCCATACTAGACAAAATCATTAGTGCTAGTCTACTAGCACTGATAAAATTACCTAGTTTGGGTAATGAAATGTCTGCAAGCTAACAACCAAGTTCAGAGAGCACCAAGGACCCTTCAAAAACCTTTATAAAAAGCTGAGGCCCAGCAGATGCTCTTCAGGTGTGTTCCTCACCCTCATTCCATGATGCTTTGGGGTAATGAGAAGTCTCAATGTGCCTAATGGTCAAAGCAGCTGACATGGTGATAAATAAAAAATGCTCATCATGAGATGTAGCCCATTTAGAAACCACCAAGTTGATGAAGCATGTTGCCTGTTCTTCTTCAACGTAGGAGGAGATACAGTATCTGCAAAAGAATACCATCTGTATTTATTTTTCTTCTGGATAGTCTACTCGTTACAGAAAAATATTTGCAGATTGAAATTTATTTGAGCTTTCTCTTGTTAAATATGACTGACCAAGGTCAGGAGGATGGGATATTACAATATATAAACATCACACATATTCCTGAATGTTACTATCATCACTGTGGAATTCACTGCATTAACATTTCCTCTGTTGTAATGCTGAAATACTGTATGATGAAGGGTTTTTTTTTTTAAGATGGAAACAGTCTTTGTGAGAAGAGGCCTCTGTCAAGTCAGATGGTTAGTGTCAATTGCACAATATAATTGTTCTGTTGTATAGTGATGAGAAAATACAAGCCTGAGGAGGAGAAATCCCCAAAGGAATTGTTTGGCACATGCAGGAAATCTATCTTTTTTTGCCCCTGAAGATGGTGAGCTTGGAGTCAGGTGCTTGTCATGCTGAATAGTTCCCAGCTGTTAACAGGCATGCCAATACAGAAAGCATCCTTGGAGACCAGCATTCCAGTTGGCTTCCTAGGCATTCATCAGCTGTTTCTCTGGCTGGGCTGGAACTATTATATGAAGTATAATTGTGTATTTATAATCCTTACTCCACAGGAGGATAAACCAGGCCATATATCTCTGACCTTTTAAATCAGCACTGGCTGTAAGAATCTGACTACGGAATATTTTGCAATACCTAACAGGATTGCTCAGGTCTGACTCAGGAATTATTGAAATTCATTGTGAGGCTCTGCGCCTCCAGCCAAATTCTCAGACGCAATTTTATTTCATTAATCTGTTCTTGCTAAATTGTGCCTTCCTTGAATATGCAATGCAATGCCTTTGTTTCAGTAGCTTTCTTTCCCCGCCTCATTTTGCCTCTCTAAATCCAAGAATTCCCAGCAACATCTTCCCCTTTCCTACAGGTTTTCTGCATAAATCATAGCAGTAGAAGGAGGTAGGGAGGCAAATAGGATGACATGTGGGAGAAGTTGTTGAGCAATTATAAGTTGGAAGGAGATAAACAACCAATCCTGACCTCAGCATGCTCTCCACATACCAGATTCGGCTCTGGCAGACTTCATTTCACCCTCATCATCTTGGCTCAGCATTTAATCATTTGGTGCACCTTCTTGCTACCCTGAAAAAAAGACTCAACTACTGCAGCCCATCTTAAAGCTTATTCCAGAAGAAGCCTGCTCTGGATCTCTCCATAGGATGGACAATCTGCAGTCCCAAAGTCCTTCAAGTTTACCTCCAAGTTACCCTGTAGTAAGATGGGCAGCCAATAAATTTAATAAATAAAACAATTTCTAAAAATCAATCCAATACTACAATTTGGGAGTGAATGGAGAGGAAACGGGAAAATTAAGGGAAATACAAATAGATCTAATGACTCAATTTTAAACATTTGCTGCCCCATTATTGAGAATTGGACATTTCTGACTTGCCTTCTTCACTATGACATCACTGCGGTAGCATTTTGTATGTTTTGTTCTCTTAAAGTACAACGGCAAGATTGCCTTACTGTCCTACTATATATGACTGACTGACTATGTGCCATCAAGCCAGTGTTAACTTTTGGCAACCACACAGATAGATTTTCTGTATCTATCTTCTGCCCTTAGCCTCATTCTTTAGTGCACTCATTGTCACTGTAATCAAATCCATCCATCTTGTGACTAGTTGTCATCTTCTCTTTCCTTCCACTTCTGTCAACATTAGGGACTTTTCTAGAGGACTAGATCTTACATAATGTGTCTGAAGCAGGATAATTTAAATTTGGTTGTTTGTGTCTCGAGGGAAAACTCTGGCTGATTTGCTCAATGATCCATTTGTTTGCTTTCTTTTTGGTTGTCCACAGTGTTATCAAGAGACTTCTCCAATGTCAAAGTTCAAAAGTGTGAATATTCATCCTGTTCTGCTTCTTCTACTTTTGCTTCCATAGAGTGACACAGGGAAGGCCATGGCTTGCCTTATTCTGATCTTTGTAGCCACATATGATAAATGATACAAAATGATATGATAAACACATCATATTATTTGGATATCTTTTCCAAGGCCTTCATGGCTGCCTTACTAAATGCTAGTCTGTCTGCTGGTTTCTTTACTGTTCATAACTGATCCTAAAAAGCAGAAACTACCCACTTAGCTTCATTGTCAATTCTACGGTTGGTTGTTTTACCTATTTCCTTTAGTGTGGTCTTCTTTATATTCCACTTTAGCCCCATTTTTTTTCACAATGCTCCTTGACTGTCATTATTAGATCATTTGCATTTTCAGCTATCAGATACATAGGAGTTAATGGTGAAGGCTCCCGTCTCTCACAGGCATATTTTTTTTAAATTTCTCCTGTTTATGAAGGGCACAATGCTAGGAAGACACAAGGAATATAAAATGCAGAAAGGATCCCAAGTGTGCAATGTGGTCTCCAAAACTGTATGATAAAAAAAGCCAGCCATGGGTCAAGACCCACAAAATAGGTTCTTATAAACAAGGGGTTTGATGGGCAAGTAAAGCTACAGATACCATGAATAATTTCCAGACCCATGAGATTCTACTGTGGGAATCGCACTGATTATTTATTTCAGGCATAAAAAGTAGGAGATGCAGATGGATGAAAAGAAACCCTTCTCACTTCCTGTTTTGCTAATCATTGCAGTGGAAGAATTTGCATAGCCAACATCACAAAAGCTCTGCAAATTATAGTCAAGTGCTGGGGTAAGATTTATACCTAAACTTTGCAAAATGCAGATCTCTACTTGAGACTCAACACTTCTGTTCGGGAAACTGCATCGCTCATGATGATAGCAGGTCACAAAATGCTCAAGGCACTTTAAAATTCATTCCTAAAAAGAGGCAAATGGGTACACTGACTTTTTCATGTCCACAAGGAAGTCTATTGGGTATTTTGCATTGGGCATCATATACATTCTTAGATGTAGGTTTGCAAGGATCAAAGCACAGGGTAGAAGAGATTGTGCACCTGAAGCACCATCTGTGGACATCCTGCTCTCTCATAGTCATGTGACGCTTCCAACTAAGCTTAGGTGTAATGGGAGATATTATCCATTTGAGGCCAGGCAGGGACAGAAGCTTCCTGTTGCATTGCAGCAACTGTCCTACTGTTGCTCTTCCATTTGGGTTCCTTTCCACCTGGTTGCATTTTGGCTGGACATAATTATTCAGATTAGGGTAGAAGGCAACAATAAGTCATTCTGCCTCTTCCCATCCCTCAAAAACATTGGAATTTTTCCCACTAACATGCCTTTATGTGGAGTCCTCTCCATTAATTCCCCAATTATGTTGCCTCTTGGTGGAAAACAGTCCTCCTTCACCACACATCTGGAATGGTTTTGACAGTCTCCCAATAAAAGGAATGATATGTCATGCTTCACTGCCAAGTCCCCTAAGACCACACACATCCCCCTCCACTCCACAGATGTCAAATCAGAATTAGGATATTAAGGGGGCAGTATATTATTAAAATAGCAAAAAAAAAAAAAAAGGCAGCAGTTAGTTTGAGGAAGCCTCTCTTCAAACTGGGATATCAAACTCCCGAAATATCCTCACTATTCACTAGAGCCAAAATCAGGAAAGGTAAAGGTATCTATGTCACATGCCAAAACAGCCAAATCTTTCACACAAATATTATATTCGGCACTAGGGTCAGTCCTCCTATTAGGCAAAAGGAGTCAATCACCTCTGGGGGCAGTATAACAAAGTTTGAAAGAGGAACGTGTGTGCCATATATTCATTTGAATAGCTCTTACACTAGTCTGCTCTCTGCACCATCAAGACTATCAAAGAATGATGAAATTATTTGGCTGGAGAGCTTTTATAAAGGGACCAGGAGAGTGCAACATCTGTTTTATACTTCAGAGATTAAAATAATTTGATTGATTCATTTTTCAACTACCTGGGGTCTCAGTGCAAATTTAAATACTCCCTACTTAACTGAGATAATTCTAGAAGATTAATATAGTTCAGCACTCCAATCATTACCAAATTGGACGACTACAGGAACCGATGGAATATCCACTGAAGTATAGCGAGCAACAGAAAAAGAATCAGTCAAGATTCAAACCAAGCTAAGCCAGCAAACCTGGAGAATGATATAGGGGCCAACAGATTGGAAGATATCAGCTTACATTCCAATACCAAAAAAAAGGAGACTTAACAGAGTGTGCAAACTATCATACATTATCCTTAATTCCCATGCTGGCAAAATAATGCTTAGAATCATCCAATGCAGATTAGAATATTATGTGGAAAAAGAGTTGCCAGATGTTCAAGAAAATGCCAAGGAACAAAAAACATTATTGCTGATGTACATTGATAACTGAGAAAGCCAAAGAATGGCCAAACAGAAGTCACTATGTACGTGATTGATTATAGAAAGACCTTTGATTGTGTCAATCACATCAAGCTGTGGAATGTGCTTAGAAAATGGGAATCCAAGAACATCTTGTTCTCCTCATGAGAAACTTATATACAGATCAGGAAGCAACAGTATGGACAAAATAAGATGAAACAGACTGGCTCTAGGGAAACTGGATTGGAAGGATATGGTTTTACATTGGAGGAAGAAACATTAATAATCTGCAATATGCTGATGATACTTCTAACCAAAAATGGAATGGATCTACAAACTCTAGTAATAAAAGTCAAGGAAAAATAGAACTAAAATTAAATAGAAAGAAAACCAAAATCATGAGCATAGATACAACCAGCATTGTAATTGGCAATAAAGATATTAAATTGGTGGAGAACTTCTTTTAGAATCTTTAGAATCAACCATCAACCATAAAGGAACAAGCAGTCAAGACATTAACTGCAATCTAGCATTTGGTACAGCAACTGTCATAATGTAGCTATACTTACAAAGATCAGAATCATCTTATATGGAACATAATTAACCAATCATTTAACTAAGACAGTAATTGGGTTACCCTTCAACTCTCCCCTTCTCTTAAAAGCCAACCACAACCGACAAAAGCAAAAACAAAAAATGGGCAATAGCAAAGGGAATCTGCTCATTTGTCTACATAATAGAAGATAATGTAATTGCAATAGCACTTAGACTTCACAGTGCTTTACTGCCCTCTTTAAGCAATTTACAGAGTCGGCATATGGCCCCCCAACAATCTGGGTCCTCATTTTACCAACCTTGGAAGGATGGAAGGCTGAGTCAACCTTGAGCCACTCAGAATCGAACTCCTGGAGTGAGCAGTGAGTTAGCCCTGCAGTACTGCATTCTAATCACTGTGCCACCACGGCTCTAATCAGAATGTGAGGATTACAACAGGAGGAATGGAAGAATCTGTGATTCTCCAATGTCATTGAACCTCAACTCGCACCAGCAGCCACTAGGTGGGATAATGGTGAGGAATGTTGGGAATCATGGTTGAACAGCCAAATGACTGTCAGGAGATAATGACTATGTTACTATGGCTATTGATTAGTTCTACCAAATAAGTGATGACTAATCTGCCCTGGTGGTGTTACCACCACCTATGGAGGAGGGATTCCCTTTTACCAAGTACCAGAAGAGGCAGAAAAAGACAGCATTTTATGCATCTCCTCATTCCTTGGGTGACATATAAACCAGGACTTTTGTTTGGGTTTAAAAAAGCAAATATAATCACACTATTTAAACCCCTACTATAGGTGTTCCTCGAGTTACAACCACTGACTTAATGACTATTCAAAGTTACAATGGCACTGAAAAAAGTGACATGACCGGTTTTCACACTTACGACCATTACATCATCCCCATGGTCATGTGATCAAAATTTGGATGCTTGGAAACGGGTTCATATTTATTACGGTTGTAGTGTCCTGAAGTCATGTGATCACTTTTTTGAGACCTTGTTACCAATTTTATAACTGCAGTGATTCACTTAACAGCTGTGGCAAGAAAGGTCGTAAAATGGGGCAAAACTCACTTAACAAATGTCTCACTTAGCAACAACAATTTTGGGCTCAATTAGGGTCGTAAGTTGAAGACTACCTGAACATCTTCAGATCCCATCAAACTCCATGAAGTGCCATCAGGTGTGCATGAGCTAGTAAATCTAAATGAAAAGTGTGCATGAGCTAGTAAATCTAAATGAAAATGGTCTGTATCTCAGAGATATAAAAACAGCCCAATTCAGAGTTTTGTGTGGGTAAATAAATTATTAGATGTTTGAACCCAAGACTAGCAGGTTGTATGCAACATGCTGAATGCACTCTTCAATTCTTCTGTCATCAGCTTCTCTCATGCAGCCTTCTTAATCTCTTTGCAAATCCTCCCCTTGAGTTTCTTCTCTCTGCTTTCAAAGGAGTTTATTTTAAAAGCCCAATGTCCTCCCCAGCCCACATCCCAGTGTTGTTTTCTTTAGCTGTGTCATTTATTTCCAGTTGAGGCTTTGCTTATTTGCATTGGGCTGGGTAATTATTTCTCTAGAGAAACTGGTTGGGCTCAGACAGGGCCAAAATCACTTGATCCTATGAGAGCGCAGACACGGAAAATAATTACTAACCCCGCTGGGATCACAAAATGCATCCTATCAACACAAGGGAGAGCTTAAAGGGATGAGAAAGAGGGTGTAAACAACAGATTTGAGAAGGACAAGAAAAAGCTAAAACAATTCCCAGCTATGAATAATTTGAAGCCTGTATTGACATGCAAGAAGAAAACCAGTAAATGGGTACAACTGCTTTGAAATACACAGATGCCCTCTTCCTTGTTTTAAAATGTGCCAAAACTGAACTCATGGGGAGTTATTTCCTTTCAATCATGTACCAAGATTTCTGCAACACAACCTGAGAAGTTGATCTGTTATAATAAATTTTATTAATTTATTGCTGGGCAGGACTGTAGGATTGTAGTGACAAGAGCTGCACTTATTTATTATTATTTTATTAACATGCAGGACTGTAGTGAACACAAAAAACAAGAAAATACTCAGGATTCCTACCAATACCTGGAAGGAAAACTACTCTTCCTTAGCCCCTGCTACCTGCCGTATGCAATGGCAAGTCCCCAGAACCAAGATTTCTTATTATTTCTATAGGAGAAAGCCCTGCAAACTTCTGTTTTGCAATGTTTGACTTATTTATGAATATAAAAGCAGAGCGGAAGAATATTGGCAGTAGAGTCCCCAGACAGCAATTCACTGAAGATACTTATAGTTGCTTTCCTGTCACACCTCTCAAGAGTAGGCCACAAATAAAATATTTTATTGGACAAGGCAGTCCAATAAAAATCCAAAAGGAGTATCTTTTTTTAAAGCGATAAAAAGAACTAATATGCTTATACAAATTTCATGAGAGGAGAGGAGAGAGGAGGAGAGGAGCGGAGAGGAGAGGAGAGGAGAGGAGAGGAGAGGAGAGGAGAGGAGAGGAGAGGAGAGGAGAGAAATTCATTTCAATTATGATCTGTCAGGCACCAAAAACCAAGAAAGACACATTGAGATTCTTCTAAGCCGTTTCCTTTATTGTTCCTCACCTACAGGCAGAAATTTTGCCAAACTAAAGCAGATTATTTGCACCATAAGCGTATACTCTAGGAACTATTTCGGAGGAGCTACCTTCACTCTTTCTCCCACACAAGCTGTCTAAACTGCACTGTCTCTTGCTCCTCTGGAATGCACACCCTCCCTCCTGGGAATTGTTATTTATTAAATTCATATACTGCCCATCTCACTATGTAAGTGACTCTGGACAGAGGTGGGTTCCTCCCGGTTCGGACCGGTTCTATAGAACCGGTAGTAACCTTGCAGCCTGGGCCGCTAGAACTGGCAGCGACCCAGGCCTGCCACGCCCCCGAACCGGTGCGCCGCCATTTTGTTTTTTGCTTCTGCGCATGCGCAGCTTTTTCAAGCAGAGCGCATGCGCAAAGCACCCCCACGCCCGCACGACGCAACACTGAGCGAACCAGCAGCAAAGAAAACCAGAACCTACCCCTGACTCTGGATGCTTACAACATAATGAAAGCAAGAATACGAGAATATTAAAACATTAAAATTAAGAAAGATTGAATAAAACTAGGAACAAATACATGAGTGGAATGGAGATAAAATCTTCTTTCATATTCCACTAACGACCTCCAACATTGGACATCCCCATTGGGGCCCCAAGCTAATGGGCTCTGGGAGCCCATCATACCCAATATTAGCTTATCCTCAACTCTATGGGCCTTTTGGAAAACCATGGCTATTGGCATGGGGGTCAGGAAGTTAGTTAAGCCCAGGTGAATTGGTATCCTTGGTTGCCAAAGTACATTTGCCTTGTCTTCAGTTATTATTTTTAATTCACTGGTTATATTGTTCCCTCAATCAATATTTTCTGATAAAATTTATGCATCATATATTTCATTTGGGCTTATATTTGAGAGATATGTTTTTTTTCCAAATTGAATAAAGAGGCTACATAACATGTTTGTTAGGTAAAAAATGGAGAAACCAGGTGCCCTTCGCAGGATAAGGATGAGATAAAATTGCTACTGAACAACCTTACAAGAGAGAGTGACAGTTTTATTAAAGGATATTAAGATTTTTAAAAAGCAAATATTTCTTCATTTATTTACTTATAGTATTTGCATAGCTGCCCACCTGTAAATCAACTCAGGGTAGCTTTTGAATAAAGAGTGGTTTAACTTCTACCTAATGCAACATATACATACTCAATATCACACAGATCCCCAAATTTGTATATTTATCCTTGTGTGAGAGAGAAGGGGGGAGGAGGGAGGGAGGGAGGGAGGGACCCAAAGAAAGAACGAGGAGAGAGAGAGAGAGAGAGAAAGAGAGAGAAAGAAAAAGAGAAAGAGAGAGAGAGAGAGAGAAAGAAAGAAAGAAAGAAAGAAAGAAAGAAAGAAAGAAAGAAAGAAAGAAAGAAAGAAAGAAAGAGAGAGAGAAAGAGAGAGAAAGAGAGGAAGAGAGGAAGATAAAAAGAGCTCTCCAACAATCAGCAGGCAATTAAGCAGGGACATTAGGGAAATTATCACAATTTCCTCTGCATCAAGAGTGCAAACCATGTTCTCTTGGGCACGTCCTCTAATATGGAATTAGCTCCAAATTCACCCAGTCAGCAACATAGAGTATTTCCCACTGTGAAAATTATAGTTCCCACTGCCAAGTATAGAAATTCGGACACTCTCTCTCTGAGCTGGTTCCAGGCATTCCCAGGGAAACTACTGGGCACCAATTGCCACCCGCCTGGCCAAGCCTCATTTCCCCTCCTGGGCAGATGGCACCTCGTCTCCTTCCTTATGAACCCCAGTGAACGAAGCGCTGTTATTAAAGAGCAGTGGCCCAGCATAAGGGTCTCGCAGCTGTCTCATAGACCTTTGCCCTTCCTCTGCATTCCCATGGATTCCCACAGAACACCCACAAACACACATGAAGGATATAACATGAGAAACAGTTATCCGTTCCTTGATTTTTTATTCCATTTTCAACCAACTCCCTGAACATAGCCATCCAGAACTATTACAAAATAGAGTTGCACAAGGATGAAGCTTCAAAAGAAAATTCCAATAGGTCAGTATCCGGTTTGAATGTAACTGCACCAATTCGTTTTTTTTTAAAAGATGGTTTGTAATATTTTTAAAAATAGTCTCTATATATTCATTCTCATTTAACAGAAAATATTTTCAAGGCAGCTTATAGTGATAATAAAACAACACAATACAAAAGTGAAACTGAAAAGAGCCACCAATTCCATCATTCTCTCACCTCTGCTAGAATGAACCTGTTTCTACTCCAAATTGTTGAACGTGCATACCAGTGTGCCTAAACACTTTGCCCTTAGTGCAGAGGTGGGTTCCTCCCGGTTCGGACCGGTTCGCCTGAACCGGTAGCGACCCGCTGGTGATGTCACGGTGACATCATGGAACCGGTTCTGTCGGTGCCGGTCCGTGGGCACCGCCATCTTTTTTTGGAATTTTTTTGGGGGGAACTTTTTTGGGGGGGGAATTTTTTCCGGGTTTTTTTTTTCTTCTGCGCATGTGCAGAAGCTGAGTTTCCGGCACTGCGCATGCGTCGCCATCTTGTTTTTGGCTTTTTGGGGGGGGAATTTTATTCGGATTTTTCAGCACTGCGCATGCGCGCACACGCAAAGCACACACACGCCCACGAGGCACGGCCACGCGATGCAGGAGGAAGCGAACCAGCAGCGAGGTAAGTTAGAACCCACCCCTGCCTTAGTGATATTATGGAGTGATTCAATAATTCAATAATTTTCCCCCCAGAGCATTTATGTACATACACAGATGCTGAGATTGAAGCAGTTGTACATGAATTTTCAATTGTCCCATATATATGGTTCTTGACAATTGCAGCTAATTTCCATTAAATATTGCACCACTCTGGTTAGCCCCCAATAACCAACTTTGCATTTCCGACTAAATCAAGGGTGTCAAACTCAAGGCCCACGTGCTGGATCCAGCCCGCCGGGTGCTTAGTTCTGGCCCGCGGGGCTGACCTGGAAATAGCGAAGGACCGGCCCACGGTGCCTCTGCCAGTAAAAATAGAGCTCAAGAGGGATGCACTCGTCCCTCCCGGGCTCCGTTTTCGCTGGCAGAGGGCTGCAGGAGGATCCCCCCAGGCCCGCTCGGGCCACCACAGGTGCCCCCAACATGAGTGATGTCAAGTTGGCCACACCCACCCTGTCCACGCCCCCCCAGCTATGCCCCCACGCCCCCCCCGAGGTCAAACACAACCCTGATGCGGCCCTCAATGCAATCGGTTTGACACCCCTGGACTAAATGATCACTGTTCCAAAAGTTCTAAAAAAGTGGCTATATTCTGTGCCTTAGCAATTGCTGATTGCTGCAGTCACTGGTTCTGAACAAAATCCTGTTATGCTTAGTTTCTGTTATGCACAAGGTTTTTATGCCAGATGCCTGGATATGTTTGCCACCTTGAGTTAAAAATAATAAAGGGAGGATATAAACAAACAAACAAAGATTATGGGATTTTGAATTTGCCCCCTTCCTAGTTCTCACAAAAGGAATTCCCAGTGGAACTTTCAATTCAGCTGAAATGAAATTCTTTTTGCTTCAAAATAACACACCAAGATTGGAAAATAGCATCCATATGTATGGAATTTGTGTTATTGTTCAATTATTTTAAAAAATCATTTTTTTTCCCTTATAGCAGTGTCTCTCAACCTCAGCAGCTTCATGATGTGTGGACTTCAACTCCCAGAATTCCCTAGCCAATATGCTGGCTGGGGAATTCTGGGAGTTGAAGTCCACACATCTTGAAGCTGCTGAGGTTGAGAAACACTGTTCTATATAGTGAGAAAGAAACTGAAGCGAATGAAAATTAGGAGGACAACAGTTAAGATAATGAAAGTCTATGTATGTCCCTTTACTTGTAAATGAAGGAAACACTGCAATGCCATACTAAAACCCTATTTTGGAAGCACCTGTACTGTTTTTTCTACGGCACCTTATAATGCTATTTATCATAATTTCCAACCATCTTTAACTACTAGTGCGGCCTTTCCAGAATTCTTCCACAGTTCTTCCTGCAATCCACAAGCAAAGGCTTAGTTTGGAAAGTGACCCGCCTTGACGGCATTTATCTTTTCTTCAAAAAAATAATTCTTCCAGGGCTCTCCAGAAGAGAGAAAAGAGGAAGCAACACAGCTGAAAGTGAAGGGGAATGTAATCTCAGGGCTAAGATTGTGAAGTGGGGGTGGAACTTCATTTAAAATATAAATTTCAAAGCCTCTCCCCCCCACACACAATTCCCACAAGACTATGATGGGGATAGAAGAAAAGAATGGGGTTGTATATCAAGCATGTCACAGAGCATTACCTGAGAGGCTTATTCATAGATTGCGCCATCTTTCATATGAAACAGTATTGGCAAGGATAACACTAGAAGGCAGGAAAGGGGCTGTGGGGAACTGGCATTAGTCCAGCAACAAGAAAACTGGGTTTGCTTGCTTAGAAATCCAAACCTATCAGAGCAACTCCAATTAGTCAGAAAACTGCCCAGCTGGTCTTGCAACAAAGGGACATCTCTTGCATGCTTCATGTTTTCATCCTCAGGGAGGACCATCACTTTCTATGATGGGTATCTAATAAGACAGGAGTCCCACAACCCCCGGTTTGTGGACCGGCACCGGGCCGCGGCATGCCAGCAACCGGGCCACACAAACAAGTGAAGCCCCATTCGTGGGATGCAGGCAGCACGCAAAACCACGCCCCCTCCGGTCCGTGGAAAAATCTCCATGGAACTGGTCCCTGGTGCCCAAAAGATTGGGGGCCTCTGCAATAAGGTATTTCTCTTCTTTCTGAACATTACAAAGTCCTCTTACCTATTCCTGTGGAAAGCTTCTCAGCAATAGAAGTGCCACAAATGGCCACTTCAAAAGGAGCTATCTCTTCTGCTGTAATTAAACAAAAGTAATATTTTCCTGCCTCAGAATAGCACTGGGCTTAAGCTCTCAGCCTTTTGTTGTTTCAGAAAACTTCCACCAGCAAAAATATAAAAGACCCCGGAGAGCTTTTATATTTGTATTAATCCAGCAGGATTTTTCCCTGCTTAAGCATTATGGCCATATCAAAAGAGATTAATGGCACAAGCAAGAGAAGAATGGTTGTGGGTCAATTCTGGCTGTGACTGTTCGGGGATTATGCCCAGCCCACTTCAGACTTCACCAAAATGCATTCTCCTGACTCTGAGGCAAAAGAATGAAGGATTTTGCAACATTATGGTGTAGTATAAACTATACTATCCTTTCCTTAATGAATCCTTCAGCTTTACTGAAAAAAGTAATTCATAATCGAACTTCAGTTCAATTATGCACCAGAGCTGTGGTCCTTGGGTGCTTCTTGAAATATTACTTATGTCATAAATTTTCTTCTATAGTCAAGTTACTGTAAATTCCTTTCACTTTTCCAGCAGGAGCTTTTCACTATAAGAACCATTTTCATGCTTTTATTTTTCACAGCACCTTTAATTTTTACTGTTCTTCATTAACGTTCCTGTATTCCTTCATGTAATACTCCTATATGAATTCTAGATAAGACAGTTCCTTCTTGTAAGATCTCGAGACATCATTTAGTGAAGTGTCCAGCAGCTAAGCACCCTGAGAAGTGAATCTGCAGAGATCAAAATTAAGAATTATTTTTAAAACAATCTCACAGGACTGCAAAATCTCAGCATTCTTGCCTAAGCATTTTGCTCGATTTGACGATCTTGTACAATTTTATTCCTTTAAAAAATATTAATGCCCAGCATTTTAAAAGACTGAAAAATCCTCTTACTAATAATTGATATTATTATTACAGTATATCTCATTGTTATAAATTCCAAAGTGGTTGGCAACATTTGTGGCTAGGAAAGCCAACATAAAAATACAAGTTTTGAACAGCATGCCAATATTCTCTACCAAGAAAACACATCCCCCATAATCCACAATCTAAAATAACAATAGGATCTCCTGTAAAGGCTGCAGACGCTTTTTGTGGTTGTGTCAGGAGTTGCCTTGTTTTATTTCAGCTCTGCCTGCTTTTGGGATACCATGTTCTGTATGAAAAACAAAAGTATTTCTCTATTATCTCTAAAAGGATTAGTAACATACAGTACAACGAAACCAAGATAATAAATTAGTCATATATCAGGGTATTCTAGGATGAAGTAGTGACCAATCAGCATTTTTAAAAATCATGTAGGCAACAGAGTGCTATGTATGTGCAAATGATGTTAACAATATAAGGCAGAAGTAAGCACTGAAACCAATGAGAAATGGATACATTGTGTGATAGGTGGTAGGTGATGGTTGGATGGATGGTTTATAATATCAGAACAAACCAAAGCAGCCATGTGGGGAACTAATTATTGACAGACAGACAGACAGACAGACAGACAGACAGACAGACAGACAGACAGACAGACAGACAGACAGACAGACAGACTTGTAACCAATGCTGGTATCTGCTCTTGCAGGACACATTCAACTATTGTTGCTGACAATAATTTTTTAAAAAAAATCATTTGGAGAATTGATATGGCGGCCTATATTAAGTAACTTTCCTTTTTACCCACTGGTCCTCTCTACTGATTGAGGGCAGAATTATAACTCAACAACAGTTTCATTTATCCTAGACTTTCATATGATCTCATAAAACAAAAACTTTGCATCCAAAATTTCCCAGTCCCTGAGTACTCCCATTCCTCCTCAGTGTCCAGAATTTAAGGTGGTTTTTTTTCCTTTGCAAATAATTTTCTAATTCTGAAAACCTTCAGATTCCCCAGATATATTCAGACTATTGCCTTGAGCATGAATGATACATTCTGGGTACTTCAACTCCATGTTTGCCAGAAGAAAATAGGATATGCAAGGACATAGTTTGAGACTTATGCTCTTCATATCTCTGTCCATGGTAGAAAACCATAACCTTCCTGAGATTTAAAAAAGGTAAAAGAGCAGTTGTCATCTACAGAAGTCTGATCAGTTCTCTACCTAAGCAGCTTGTGGACATGAAAGTATCATCAAATATGTCCACAGGCTTCATTCAAGTCTTGATTGAAGAAAGCAGAATCCCACAACTTTCTTTTTTTCAGCAGAGACCAAGTTTTCCTTTGCTTCTAAAGTCTAGGCTTTCAACTGTTTTCCTCTCACATTTACTGTTGTCAAAATAGTGGCCTCCTTTTCCGTCACCCAATTTACCAGCGAGCAAGGAAACCCTGGATTCTGTGCTGACAGCTTTTTCTCACAAAGAGAAGCAGATATACAAACAGACCCTTCCAAACACACATCTATTCACCAAGGTTCAGCCATTGAAAGCAAAGAGCAACTTCATCTGGTCCTTGCTTATGATGATTATGATGAATGCTTTCTGTAAAATCTCAACTTGGCTTTTGACAAGACCTCATGCAAACTATCCCCTCCATATTATTATGTCACCATGGTACTTTGGGGAAAGATGAAAACCTGGCTTTGCTTCAACAGTTCCTTTTCATTTAAAACCAAGGCTATAAACTGATATATCTGCTGCTGGCAGGACATATGGGAGATTGCCAAACAACGGCCCCATATAGTCTGAGAATGGAAACTCATGGGATTGGTAAACCAAGCTCTCCTCTGAAATCAATGTATTCCCTCCCTTGGAGATCATTTTTCATTTTTTGTTCCATTGAGGAAAACATAAAAAATACATTTTGCAGCTATCGTTATACTTGTAAGGGCAAAAGTGGATTAGGTGCAGCTTGACATCCACTGATTTTGATCAATACCATTGATTAACTGCTTTCCATGATTTCACACAAAAGGATTTCCCCCCCCCCCAAGTCTACCTAGAGTTGCCTAAACTAAATCTAAGATCTCCTGAATCCTACTCATGGGCTTTACAACTAAGTTACAGTCCTGTTCCTCTAACTTTGAAGGAAAGGTCAAAAGACCCCCTCCCCTAAAAACCTAGTCTCTTTAGGAAATTATTATTTGCAGACATTTTTCAATCATTTGCTGGAGCGTAAGAAGTAATGGAAACAGCTTAGTTAGTGAAATCCTCAGAAAATCCTTGCTCTGATGAAATCCCAAATGTAGTTACAGAACAAGGCAACTGCGTGAATAGGGCACCTGATGGTCACAAGTGCAAGGAATAGATGATTCTGCTGAAATACTGTATATATAAGATTTGCAAATATGTCAAAGGCAACAGCTTGGGAAAAGAGGAACTGGGAGGGGAGGGGAGACAATGTATTAATTATGGCATAATTGCTAATTGTTACTGGAAACTAGGGGCAAATGTGCTGATTGCTGCTAGACAGTGCGGATGCAAGCTAAGCAATATTAATGAACATTGATAAGATCATAGGACGACCTAAAAGGGGTTGGTTTAAGTGGGGCTTATGGAGAAGTACCTATTACAAGTGTACTGTTGAAGCAGTAGTTTTTGCACAGGCCAGTGGGAGTGACTCCTCATGTCCTTTCTTCTGCGTGGAATAAACCTTTTGCAAACCTCCATCTCAGAGTGTGGTTTTATTGGGCATTGCCCACTGGGCAGAACCAGTTTTCTGGGACAACGTGACATCCTGTAAATTTGTTTTCCGGAAGATCACTGTTCTCCCCAAAATATCTATTTTTTAAAGTTGTTAAAAGCTTGAATTCTCCACTACCACCACCAGAAAGACTTACACACTGTGCAAATGTCTTGAACATGAATGTTTTCAGGGGTGGGATCAGTGGTGAGATTCAAATTTTTTAACAACCAGTTCTGTGGGCGTGGCTTATTTGGGGGCGTAGCTTGGTGGTCATGTGACTGGGTGGGCATGGCTAGCTGGTCATGTGACTGGGTGGGCATGGCTAGCTGGTCATGTGACTGGGTGGGCGTGGCTACATGCATAGGGACTACTCAGAGGGCTGAAAAAAGTGAATTATGGCCGGTCCTTGCACTTACGACCGTCCTCACATTTATGCCCGTTGCAGCATTCTTAACAACTGTGTCACTCATTTCACAACTGCGGTGCTTCTCTTCACCACGGTGACAAGATAGGGTGCAAAACGTAAAATGTGAGGACAGTCGTAAGTGTGAGGACCAGTCAAAAATCACTTTTTCAGCCCTCTGAGTAGTCCCTATGTGCATCCAGCATGGCCAGGTGGTCATGTGACTGGGTGGCCGTGGCCAACTCGACGTCACTCACGTTGAGGGGCGCTTCTCCTCGCCTGGCCTCTTGTGACTGTGGGGATGCTGCAACGGTCGTAAGTGTGAAAAACGATCATAAATCACTTTTTTCAGTGCCATTGTAACTTTGAATGGTCACTAAATGAACTGTTGTAAGTCGAGGATTACCTGTACAAAAATACAAAAAGCTTCTTTGATTGCAAAAAGCTGCCCTAAATACCAATCATTAGATTAGAAATACCTGCAAGCTAGAGTTACAAATCAGGCAGGGTCCAGAGCACCTTGAGGAATTAGAATAGTTAAAATGCAATGATAAGTGAAACCCTTTAGCAGAGAGGTCATTTAAGCTCTCCAGAAAGAGCACACCCAGGAGAAGCAATCCTTAGATCCATTTGCATCACTTAAAGATACTAGCTGGTCTCACTCACCTCATAAGATATCCTAAGGAAATCATCCAGATTTAAGAAAAGATCACATGCCCCCCCACAAGGCAATAAAAAAAAATCAGTGCCAAGCTTGCATCCTGCCTCTTGGAAATACACCCCAAAAGGACAGTGCCAAGAACCACTAAAGCAGTGAAGGAAGACCCCTTCCCCAGATAGAAAAAGCACTTGAGATAAGCCTAACTAGAATGAAGCAAAGGAGCAAACACAGTAGCTGTTGCTTGTTAAACCAATTACCAGACACAGGAACTAGCCAGATTTCTGTAGCTGCTTCTTTTCAGGAACAGAGATTAACATTTTTCCTTCCAAACAAAGCTGAATAGGGAAAATTATCCCATCAATAAACACAGGATTACACATCACCAAGCACAGAATTAAACCTCACCAAAAACCAGTTTTAGACCAAAAGTCAGAAAGGGTATGTAAACTCACGTTTGAATGTCAATCTTTCTAGCTACCCAAGAAGCCTTGCTGAATGTCACTCATCTTGGTTCCTTGTCATTAAAAGCTTCTTTCCGGCAGCTCTGTGCTGGAAGAACTCCAACAGGGGAGTATTTCCTCCCAACAGCTGTGTATAAAGCTTAAAACAACCCTTCCCCTTTAAGAAAGTCAAGCAAAGAAAAAAAAAGTACCAGCAAAGAAAAAAAAACTCCGGAGACAGTAAGTCTAGGCGTAGTGCCAAGAATGTAATAAGGGTTAACAAAGAGGCAGGGCAATAAAGATTAGGCTATAGAAACAACACCAGAATGTTGTAATTCCTTACAGGATTAACCCTGTAAAGTGGAAAAAACAAAAGGATATTTCTTCTAACAACCGGTTCTCCGAACTGCTTAGAAAGTTAACAACCGGTTCTAGCGAGCCTGTTAGAATCCCACCTCTGGGTGGGATTCAGCCGGTTCGGACCAGTTCAGGCGAACTGGATGTTAATTTTACATCCGGTTCGCCGAACCGGTAGTTGCAAGGACTGGCTGACCCCGCCCACTCCACCCCTCCCAGAAATCTCCACGCGGCCCGTTTTGGATGCCAGGTAAGTGCAGGGCCCACGTGGAGGGTCTGGGAGGGCGAAAAACAGGCCTACAGGAAGTACTGGAAGTCCGGGAACAGGCTCGTTTCCAGCCTCCGGAGGGCCTCCGGAGCCCAGGGAGGCCGTTTTCGCCCTCCTGGAGGCTCGAGGAAAGCCTCCGGAGCCTGGGGAAGGCAAAAAATGGGCCTACCAGAAGTACCGGAAGTCTGGAAAAGGGCCCGTTTCTGGCTTTCAGAGGGCCTCCGGATCCCGGGGAGGCTGTTTTCGCCCTCCCGGAGGCTCAAGGAAAGCCTCCGGAGCCTGGGGAGGGTGAAAAATGGGCCCACCGGAAGTCTGGAAACGGGCCCGTTTCCGGCCTCTGGAGGGCCTCCGGAGTCCAGGGGAGGCCGTTTTCACCCTCCTGGAGGCTCGACAAAAGCCTCCGGAGGGCGAAAACGCCCCCCCCCGCTGGGTTGCAGGAGGCCGGGTAGGCCACGCCCCCATGGCCATGCCCACCCAGCAACCGGGCAGAAAATTGGTTGGTAAAATTTTTCAATCCCACCCCTGAACGTTTTCATCCATTATGTTCATGCTGAGAATATGGAAGCAGTTCATATATCTAAGATGCTCTTGGTCTTCTGTGGGACAAATTACATTCATGTGTTTAGCAGCAACACTTGCACACGGTAGCTGAAGATTTTACTGAAAATAAGTTTCATGGAAGTGCTGCACCTATTTTGCTTCTTCAGCAGCTAGCTTTAAACATGTGCCACTAATGATAAAGCCAGGTCTCCACAAAGCACTGTGGTATTGTCAGAACATCACTTTTAAATTTGGAAAAATCAAAATGAAACTTTGAAGAAGATTTGGCGTTTGGATGGGATTTTCATCATTGCTCTTGTTTTCTTTTTGCCTTTCAATCAAATATGTAAACATCAATAAATACTACACATGGAATTTAAAAAATAAATTGCCATTTTTAACACCTCATGTTTTAAAAATTCCCTGTCTGGCAAAGACTACTATATATCCCATCTTTATATTAGAAAAGCCAAAGCTAGAAGACTCTGTTTCAAACAACTCTTTTTTTCCTACAACAATGTGTTTTAAAAATCAGTCTGTTTTTCACCATTCATTTCTCCTAGATCTCATTATACACTAGGCAATTTGTCCCTTGAAAATGTGGGCAATATGTGGTAGACAGTATCCAGCCTAGGTACATAACCATTTCTCCTCAGTATTCATACAGAGTGCCTGTCTGAGAATGATGAAAGGGTTGGAACTGGACTGGTGGTGGGATTCCAAATCTTTTCCTACCTTTTCCTTCTATGAGAGTGTGCTTCGCACGTGCGTGCAGCACTCAAAGACCGCCCTCTGTGTCAGCGCTGGTGAGCTGAGCTGTTGTTTAGCTCAGCCGAGGCGCGGTAATCCACTCTGCTGCGTGAATCAGCTGAACTAAAAAACAAGGGAATATAGGACAGGGAACGGCAGGGGCGGGAGGGCGGGGCCAGCCAGAGGTGGTATTTGCTGGTTCTCCAAACTGCTCAAAATGGCCGCTACCAGTTCGCCTGAACCGGTCCGAACTGGCTGAATACCACCTCTGCTCTGGAGGGTAGGGCAGGACCTGATCTCCAGCTGCCAAAGGAGAGACTGGTCTACTTGAACCCCTGGAGGGCTATGTGGGAGACCATTCCCACCCCACTCCTGGGGGAAGGATATTGCAAAATCTCCATTCCCACCCCACTCTGGGGCCAGCCCGAGGTGGTATTTGCCGGTTCTCCGAACTACTCAAAATTTCCGCTACCGGTACGCCAGAACCGGTCCGAACCAGCTGAATACCACCTCTGAGCTGGACCTCAGAACCAAAGGTTCAAACCAACCTGATACTTTTTCAATGATCTGCTGCTTTTCAACCTAACCTACCTTAGAAAACATTGCAGATGAAATGATAAAAACTAGAGCTGTGCAGCTATTCTGATCCTGTTTCAGAAGGCATGCAAGTCCAAACAGCACCAATTTCCAACACCACCTGCTTTCTCAGGATCACAAGGCAGCTGCAGAGAGCAAGTCCACAACTGCAGGAATAGGTAAGATACTACAGGCAGCTGCTACAGTTATGTTTCTGTGCGCTTGGAAATCCAAACACTCTAAAGTCACTATAAAAACCTACATTTCTTAAGTAAATAGTACAAGTCATTCTAGACTTACAACCACAATATCATAAGTCAGTGTGATTATAAAGTGAGTGATCACATGCCCAGATCTAATTTTATGATCATTTTAAACCATTGTTGCTAAGTGAATCATGTGGTCATTAAGCTCAGCTCCTCAAGAAGCAAAGGTATGAGTACCCATAACTGAGATGTATCTGCAGCTGGGCTGTATTATAGCCGTTGCCAGTGGTCAGCTCTTGTTGGGAACAACCATGTCAACCTGGGATCCATCATTCCTGCTTTGCATTCTGAATTGGCTGACTAACCTTGGTGACTCCACTTTTGAACTGTTCCAGGGTGCATCTTCCTTTCTGACTCTGTGGTCTGTTTTGACTCTACACTGAACTCTCCAACCACCCAACTCTCAAGCAAAACCTTGCTTTCCTATATACAATTCTGGAGCTCAGATGCTGGCTCTCTGCCTGTCTGGGATTGTTTGGAACTTAATAGTAAACTATTTGCAAATCAAGTTGGTGTGTGCACATGATCAATCTGAAATAAGACATTTTGCTCAAATTTTCCAAAGCAAACTATTACTTATCTGTTTACTACTGTTCACTGTAGTATAACATGAATTATCATTAATCTATTGTATTAATTCCTACTTGCATAGGCACTCGCCAAAACCTAGATATCATCAATGTATACTCACTGATATACATGTTAGCCCTTTTCTTCATAACTATATCTGCACCTTTACTTCCTTCAGTGTAACTCTAGTCTATAGGTCAGACCAACTCCATTCAGATTTACAGTATTGCTTCCTTCCCCTTTCTCTTAGTTTTTCACACACACACAAATACCTGTTTTTTCTTTCTCTCACCGCATTGGTTAATTCATTCCCTTTGCCACTTACAGTACTCATAGTATACATTCCAAGCTGCAGTCTTTGACATGTATTTATTTATTGTGTTTATGCACCACTGGACTCAGAAAACAACTCAAGGCACCTTACAAATGAAAACCACAAAAACATAATGCAAACCATAAAATCAGACTGCTCTCATATTGCAGTAATAGGCCCACTGATGACCATTCATTCATTCTGAAGCAGCTTCCTATTTAATAGATTCTGGAAGACCAACAATGAGGGTGCCATCCTAATATCAATGGGGAAGTTGTTCTGTAATATGGGGGCTGCAACTGAAAAACACTGCCTATAAACCCCATCTCTTCACCCCTCTCACCTATGGGAACTTTAGATGATATTGATAGCAAATCAGTACTGGATGAGTTTGGTGGACCATTTCTGAATGTAGAAGGAGATCCTGGAAGTCCCTGAGTGGCAAGCCATAGATGACTTTAAAGGTCAAAACCAGCACCTGAATTGCACCTGAAAACTTATTGGTAACCAATGCGGCAACTTCAAAAGAGGTGTTGCATGACTGTAGTGGCTCTAATTTGCTAATATCTGGACTACTACATCTTGTAATTAATTATAGTTTCTGAATGGTTTTCAAAGGCAGCTGCATGTAAAGCACACTGCAGAATCCAACTAGGGGTTGATGACAGAACACCACCATAGGTTACTGGGACAAGAGCTCTCTCCTGTAGGTAGGGATGTCACAGCTGCAGAGACACAGATGGATGATGGCTCACCTGACTATAGTCTTCACCTACTTCTCAGGCAAAAGCTGTGAGTTCAGGATGAGAAGTTTTGAAAATTTAGATTGGTCTTTTATGCTTCCAGTTGTGAAGAAGATGAACTCTTGCTCAGATTTTTTACCAGGAAGTCAAAGTCTTATCATGAAACAGCGAAGATAATAGTAAGCGAAACTATATTTAAACCATGCTACATCACATGAAGAACAAGACAAGGTTGCCCAATTCTCCCTTTCTGATTTTATTGAACCATTAGCAGAAAAGATTCAATAGGATAATAATTTTTTTAGAGTTAAAATGGCAAGACAAGTATATAAGTTCAAAGTGTACACTGATTAAGTTGTACTTATAGTTACTCATCCAAGGGAGCCTCTAGAATTAATAATGGAATATATATAACAATACAGTATAGGATCTTGGATCAACAACAATAAGACACGGTTGATTGCATGGAAATTCTCCAAAAAGGAATAACAATTCCTAAGATAAACATCAGAGTTTAATATTACTATTAAATCAATAAAATAATTAGGAATTTACTTAGCTAGAAAATAATATGTACTCTAGAATAATTTGTAAATCTGAAAGAGTGTAATGGACATTCTTAGATGATAAAAAAAACACATTTTGGCTAAGGAGAATGTTAACAATAAAAACGAACATTCTTCCAAGAGTTAGTTTCCTGTTCCAAATGATTTCAATAAACATTGATGAAAAGATGCTGAATGAGTGGCAAAGACAAAATGTGTAATTTCATCTGCTTAAATAAACAAACAAGAATTAAACTTCAGATTTAAACTTCGATTCAGACTAAGAAAGGAACAGGATTTGCAGAAATAACTTTGCATGATTGTAAGTATGAACTCTGTTCAAAGCAGCTTATTAAATGCATAGGATAAATATTTTTTAATTATTTTTTTTATTTATGACTTTAGTTATTTAATAAAATACAGACTTTATAGGATAAATATTTTTTAAAAGAATAAAAAATAAATATATTTTCATGAAGGAGATCTATGCTGAAAAGTTTGATCATTGGACAAAAAAATCTTGACAGCCTGCAAAAATAAAATCGCTCCAGATTCTTTCCTTAGAATGGTCATAAGTGCTTCAAGTGTTTTAAATGAGCAGTCTAGTCCAGAAGGAATTAAAAAAAACAAGGTGAACATGCTCAGAATGTTTGACTGAATTTGAAATGCTTGTCATACAAAATGCAGAACACTTGCTGGAGTTTTATGTAAGTTGGTATTGAAATGTGTTTCAGAGACCAAGCTAGTTAAAGATTACATAATCAAAAAGAGACAGACAGAACTTAAATGATATAATTGACAAGCAACAATGAGAGTATTAATGGAAGACGAGCATCAGATTCACTGTGAATAATACACTATAAGAAAGTAGCTACAAATGTTCTGCTGATAAATTATCCCAGTGATAATTGTTAAAAAGTTGTATAACTGTAACAACTGGAATGTTCTTCTACCATATCTGGTGGTAATACAATAAATAATTCAACTATTATTTAGATGATTTAGTACAAGATGCAACAAACTCTAAGAATTGGCTTTCCTTTTCTACCACATATTTTTCTGTTAAGTATTACTAAACTTAATATATCTATAAAATACACTGAGCTCACTTTATATAGGGTAACTGTCCCCAGAATACTTTATGCTTTTTATTGGAAATCACATCTCATTCCTTCATTAAAGAGATGCTGACTTAAATTGTGGAAGTGTGCAATAATCCCCAAAATAATGGCATTCTGAAAAGAAGACTGATGTTAGTTTCAACTTGCAACTGTTTATGTAGTACAATTAGACAGAAGGCTTGCTGAGACATCCAAGTTTTGGCTTCTCTTAAAAGCTCTAAATTCTTTAGTTAAAATTATTTATTTTTACTATATAGTTGTCTTGTTTTAATTTTTTTAAATAGCAATTAAATGTAGCAGTGTATCTATTACTAAATGTAACAATATAAATACTCTTTCTGACAGTTTAACAGTATAAAATGTTAAAATGCTAAACTGTCTTAAAATTATTTGATTTTTATTCTAATCCAAATTAATACATAAGGATAAAAATGAGACCTTTCTTCCAATGGAAGAGTTTGTATTTTCTTCTAGTTTTATCTTGTATTGTTCTGAAAACATTTCCATGTAATATCAGTATTTTGCAAATTCTGCGCATCTTTTTTCTGTTCCTTCTTTTCCTTTCAAAACAAATATTATACAAAAATCAAAAGTTATCATTGGTGGCAATAGAGATACTTCATCAGAAATAGCTTGCTTGGGTTCAATTTAAACCTGCTTTGTCCCATCCAGATCTGAGCAGCCTCCAAAACACCCATTCAAGACTTCCACAGAATCTCAGGCTCAGTCCAGGATAAAAAGGCAGAGTATTTATCAGTATGTTATCTCACCCCAAAACTAATGGGTGATGTCTCCCATTAGCCTCATCAAGATGACCCAGGACAAGTCAACCAAAGCATGCTGGATCCTATAAATGATGCCATAGCCATCAACCAACACTTTGACCGACACCATCCCTTGTGGTTTGACAGATTGATCAACACCATCTCTTGTGGCTTTGATTAATTGAGGCTTTCAATAACACTTTTTAATAAGCAAGTTTCACATGCAGAATTCCTTTCTAATGATAAGGAATTCCCTTATCATTTTTGGCACCTTTTGATTAATATACCTCAAGTACAACTGAAGTCCAGTAGAATCTCTGATCCAGACATGACCTTGCAGGCCAATACATTGTTGCATCTCACCAACCGGGAGACGCAGGCAGTGAACTGACAAACTGTGCACACAGGATACACACAGGCATTCCAGGGTATGATGTCATTGTCTTTACAATATTAGAGGGAGTAAAATGCAGACAAAAATACTTTGTAACAAAAAGACCATGACCTTACTTTCTTACATGTGACTACATAGAGTAAAGGAAATGTAGCTGATCCTAGGCAATGGAAAACAACATGCAGGCTTTATTTATACATTAAAAATATTTATATTTATAAGTTACTTTTCTGCCCATCAGGGCTCTTAGACTAATTTAAACCAGGAAGGCAAGAAAATTACAACAGAGCAAAAGACAAGGCAAAACATTATTTAGAACTGGGGATGGGATTGTGCCAGGGGTGAAATCCAGCAGGTTCTGACAGCTTCTGGAGACCCGGTACCGGAAATTTTCAGTAGTTAAGAGAACCGGCAAATACCACA
>QLTV01001796.1:664490-687584 GCA_003457575.1 Thermophis baileyi | reverse complement strand
CTGAGTCAACCTTGAGCCGGTGAGATTTGAACCGCTGAACTGCAGCTAGCAGTCAGCTGAAGTAGCCTGCAGTGCTGCACTCTAACCACTGCGCCACCTCGGCTCTGGCTGGCCCCAGAGTGGGTGGGAATGGAGATTTTGCAGTATCCTCCCCCCAGGAGTGGGGAGGGAATGGAGATTTTGCAGTATCCTTCCCCCAGGAGTGGGGAGGGAATGGAGATTTTGCAGTATCCTTCTCCTGGAGTGGGGTGGGAATGGAGATTTTACAGTATCCTTTCCCTGGAGTGGGGTGGGAATGGAGATTGCTTTCAGCTAGGCCTCAAATGAAGTTAGGAATGTGATCTTAAAGTTGTTTGTGTATTTGTTTGTTTAATAAATGTATATGACTGCCTATCTACCCAAGGGACTCTAAAATAAAAACAAAAACAAAAACAAACCACCTGTGTCCATTAAAAAGAAAGTGGCTCATTGAACAAACCACATCCATTCCCTTTTTATTGATAAGAATATAAAATACAAATGAAAATAAAAGTGATAGGAAAGTGGGAAAAGAAGAAAGAGAGAAAGAAAAAAATGAGGAATAAGATAGAAGAAGAAAAAAGGCATTGACTTCCAACTTTTTTCAGTGCAACTTTTTTCAGTAAAATGCAAATGTAAATGCAAAGTAGAATTACAGGCTCAAATTTTTACTGTATCATTCTAACAAATACCAGCCAGTTCCATAACAAACTAGTTTAATCAGGAAAACCCCAAAGTCAAAATTTCATATTTTTTTTCTGTCTCAAGCACAAAATCCAGAAGTGATTTCCATGTAGAAATAAATCTGGATATATTTTTTCTCTGATTAAAATATCAATTTTGCCATCTCTTTTAGCTTTGACACTTTTTCCATCCAGTGTTCTATTGTGGGGACTGATGTCTCTCTCCATTTCTGTGCATATTCAATTCTTGGTGCAGTTAACATATATAGTAATAAAGCTCCAAATCTTTTTTTATTCCAACTCCTTATCCAGTAATCCTAAAAGAAAAACTTCTGGTCCCAATTTTATGCTGATTTTAAGGATACAAACCACATCCATTCCACCAACCCCTCAACATTCAGTCTCAGTGCCCAAGGGAAGAGCCACGGTTTCACAACTGGCTTATCAGATTTGTGCTGCAAAAGATGCATAGCAAACAGCATTTCTTTATTTCTGCTGCCATGTAGGCATCATCCAGAATTTTGCAGCCCCGCTGCCATAGCCTGAGTTATCTTGACAGTGTGACTCTCATGTTCCTGAGTTTTGCTACCTGGTTCTCCTTCCACAATGTTGTTGTGCAGTTATAGTTTTGCTTATACATAAAATTTAGATAGCATTAACATGTTTTTAAATAAGGATGGAGAATCCCATATTGGAAAAGAATGAGTCACTTCCTCAAATGACACCTGTACATTTCTATATTTATTTTTTAATCTATAGGTTTCCAACAGATTCATCCACTTGTTCTACACCAGAATAAGCTCAAATGGTAGCTTTTTTTTTAAAAAAAAAGTTTTTAAGCCACACAATTGAAAAAGAAGACATTTAGAAATGCAGAGTTAGACACCTGTATACTTATATTAGGAGGCTTAGTGCTCTCTGAGCTTGCTTGTTTTCTTGCAGATGTTTCATCACCCTAACTAGGTAACATAATCTGTGTTAGTAAGGAGTGCTGTTTGCTGTCAGTTTATATTCTAATGGCTTGCCCTGTCAATGTTGGTGGGGGTGCTCTTAGAGATTATATAGTTGGGCTGTTTACTGTTGGCTTCTTTGGCAATTTCTTGATTGGGGTATTGTTTACTTGATTGTTGGTCTGATAATCTTGGAATTAATTTATGCTGATCTGCTGATTGCTAATGGAGAAGTGCTTGTGTGTTTTTGTTCTCTTTTTAGCTGATTGATTGTCTCTTTTGCATAGTATATAGATGCTGTTAATGTCAATGTGTCTATTGATGGCTAATTTGTCAGAGTGCCAGGCTTCTAGAAATTCCCTGGCATCTTTGGACTTGGTCTTGGAGTTAGATTAATTTCAAGATTAACATCAGACCAATAATCAAGTAAACAATACCCCAATCAAGAAACTGCCAAAGAAGCCAACAGCTCAACCAAAGAAACTCTTAAGACCACTCTCACCAACACTGACAGGGCAAGCCACTAGAATATAAACTGAGAGCAAACCGCACTCCTTACTAGCACTGATGATGTTTCCTAGTTTTGGTAATGAAACATCTACAAGAAAACAAGTTCAGAGAGCAGCAAGGACCCCTCATTTCAACCCTGAGCTACAAATATTCTCCTTTATTAGGTGGCTTAACTGCAAGAAAGACATACACATGCAAATTCAGCATTTATTATATTTTTTCCCAGGCCCAAGCCTTCTCTGTCTGGCCTATTGTGTGTGATTGGGTGAGTGAAGCAGGAGTCAGACCATCAGAGTCCCCTACTTGATAAATAAACTGCTGTTTAAAAACAAACAACATAAGAAAGGAAGTAGCGTGGATGAGAAGTGAGCAAGACATTTCAACATATGAATGGAGAAAAAGGATGTTTGGCCCTGCTTCTTTGAAAAGTAAAAGGGGGAAGGACGCCTTCTGGGCACCAGGCATGATCAACAGCAGCCAACATAGTTCTATCTCCAAACACCTGCTCTCTCCAATAATTACTTCAGAGTTGGGTTGACCTGGGCCTACCTGATCCATCGCATGGTGCTGGACAGATTCAGAATTTAGCTCAACTTGCACTCAAGGCTCAGGGAGCTCCTTCTGTCCCTCCTTCTTCCCCCTCTTCCTGAGAGCAGAGTTTTGATCGAGTGGCAATTGTTGGGATTTTCTGACTGCTTATGGCACCAAATGAGAAGTACAGCTCTGGGACAGGCATAGTTATATTTCCAAAAATTAAAGGGCCACCCAGCAGGTGGTGAAAAAGCAAGAAGTAATACAAGATGGCTTACACAGGGAATTTTTTTTAATACGCAGACATACTATTATCAACAGTCCAAAAACAGTTTGCCAAAGACATCCCTTTACAATGAAGTGGCTTACATACGGGTGTGTGTGCATGCATCTGTATACATGCATGCACATGTGTGCTGTGCTTGCTTATGGTAATTGAACCTATATGTGTGCTACCATTTTTTTTCTGAAAGGTGCACTAAGCTATGGCCATAAAGCAGAACAGTGGTAATGGGGAGATGAGAGTGTCCTACAGCTGCCTCTTCTCTGCTTCCCATTTCAAGATCAATTAGGAGGCACAGACATTATCTAATCCTAATCTTAATAAAAGGAAAAGGGGGAAATAAGGTTTTTTTTTTAATCACCTAATGTAGGCTACAAGTCAATATTGGACACTTGTGAGCTCTGTGGTTTGCTGTAGAAAGTTCTTTCATTGGAATTCCTACAGATCCAACCATTCTTTTGTTTAAGATCCTATCAGGCAGTTCATGGCATCTTAAACATGAGACAATTGTGAGTGCCGGTATTTGCTATAATAGATCAGGAAGCCTGTCCCTAGAATTCCATACCCATTGTTAAATTGACCTACTCATTCATATTTTGAGAGTCTGTTGCAAGTGCCTTGGTTATCACTGGAATAATTTCTGGTTTTCTTTTCAGTAATAGCTCTGGTTATTGTTTCGGTCACTATTCATATGGGTACTTAACGCCTCACCAAGTTTAGCACAAAGCTGGACATATACCTAAGTGATTTGGTACCAGAAAAGTAAAGGAACCACTGACTAACCTAAATATACTAGATAGCATTCTAGACATCTTTTTGAGATAGGAACCATGTAAGCTTTTTCTCCTTATATGATTAAATAAAAATAAAAATAAGAGAATTGACTGTGGTTGAGATCACCATGGGTGAGGTGGGACGAAATAAAACCTTCTGTCCCTATTTTACTCTGATTCTCAAAATTAATTCTCTCTCTTGGAGAGCCTATGAGCCATTTGTAGTGGCCATGTGCAGTAACCAACTATAAGTAGGAAGAGGGTAAATAGCTTTCCTCCTGAGTAAAGTAACTAGAGTTCCGATAAAACACTGGCCTAGTTTACCATGTCTTGGGAATGCAATCTGTAAATAACTGGGAGAAAAGTTCTTTATAAGATTTTTTTTAAAAAAAGTGCAGAACAAAGAGCCTTTCTCAAACACATTTTCTGGCTATATCCATATGTTTGGTTTATATAGTTCTCTGATTGCAGAACTCTTTACTGTACTACCCAGTACAAGCTTCTAAAAAACTAAAATATTACATATTGACAGTGACAAGTGGCTGGTTGCATTATTATTTTAAGGCAGCTCTAACATTTCCCCCCCCCCCACTTCTCAGATGAGGCACATGGATAGCCTACAGCTTTCCTCCTAAAATAATTCCACTTAGATCCTAGTGTAAATATACCAGCGGTGAAATCCAATTTTTTTTACTACTGGTTCTGTGGGCGTGGCTTGATGGGCTTGGTGTGGCTTGGTGGGCGTGGCTTGGTGGGCATGGCAGGGGAAGGATACTGCAAAATCTCCATTCCCACCCCACTCCTGGGGGAAGGATACTGCAAAATCTCCATTCCCACCCCACTCTGGGGCCAGCCAGAGGTGGTATTTGCCAGTTCTCTGAACTACTCAAAATTTCCGCTACCAGTTCTCCAAACTACTCAAAATTTCCGCTACCGGTTCTCCAGAACCTGTCAGAACCTGCTGGATTTCACCCCTGAAATATACCCCTTCTCAGATTCAAGATTCCCAGATCATAGCCTACAACATCCCATCAGAATGGATCTTAGCCAGAAGGACCAGGTCTGTCTTTGGGAAAAAGATCTCCATAGCTATTCAGTCTAAGCCAGCACCAACCCAACTCTTCTGTTTTACATTTCCTGCCCTCCCACAGTTGCTCCTAAAAGCAGATTTTCCCTATTTCCTTTAGCCTATTTGAGGTTACACTATCTTTGTTTGCTGGCCACGATAGTTCTTTTTGCATGGAGCAGCATCTTACAGCAAAGAAGAGAACATTTGTTTGGAAAGTGAACTATTTGTCTAAATAGATGCAGATGCAGCTACTTCAGCAATACCTCAGTACAATGTGTGTGTCAACCTTAACGTGACTCATAAGGGTAGAAGTGCCAATAAGTATTCCTCTGAGAAGCACATGTGAATTTTACTACTGGCTTCTGTGGGAACAAGCCATCAAAAGAGCAACTTCTGCTTTTCACTATAATGCAAGGTTGTGGTCCCTACTGGGTGGCTTCTTGGATTTCTTACTGCCACCAACCTTCATATTCCACAACAAGGATAAGTTTCAAAGATTATAAAATCCCCACATCCCCTTCATGCGGCCCTCAAGTGCCCTTTTTGTGGCAATCTGATCATCACTGTTCAAAATGGAATGCAGAGTTTATTTCCATTTTGTGATGCAAAACAGAAGAAAACTAACATACTGTAAATCCTAAACTAAACATACCACAAAGAAGGAACAATCCAAACAACTCTGCTTAAACAACTATGCTTACGTAAGTTGTGGCTCCACTCCCTTTGTAACCCTCAGATCTTCAAAACGGTCTGTGCAGCCTTCAGAACATCCCACCCCATCCCTAAATTGCATCAAACCAGGATCACTCAAGGAATGTTCAAATGTATTAGACATAATACTTACATCGAGTGACATGTGTTCCAGTTCATAGAAATTCCTCAGTTTTTCCTCTTTATTGTTGGAATCTTCTGTAATGTCACAGAGCACCAGAGCTCCCTATTCAGCCTTTAAGTCCAATATTGACAAAAGGACTAACATAATAATTATGCCCTCACTCACTTCCAATTCTTTGAACAACATTTTACCAAACTATTACAACTGAGGCTTTACTGGACACTGACAGCTTTCTCTAGTGTTCATATTTGAACAACACATCGACTCTGAAGGATATCTTCACAAAAGAAGGTTATTTTGCTATTCTAGAAGAGCCATTGAGAACAACTGCAACAATCCACTGATTATCCTCTTGACTAAGCCCAACCTTAGATGAAGAAATATGGGGTTCCGAGCTAGCCTAAGGAGATGGCATCTCGAATAATGAATTTAGGAAATCAAAAAGCATCCCCAATGGTAGGAAGCAAAAAAAAATGTCCATGACAATAGAGACAGCAAGTTCTGCCAACTGATCACTGTCCTACTGATTGGGCAGTATAACTGCCCTAGGCATTTGGCAAGAAACAATATTTCAGGACTTGGCAAGTGAATGATACAACTTTCCAATAGTATTTCCTTATCCTGCAGAAAAGCAATATACAAATTTTCACAGTAGACATTCTAAATATGCAAATTCCACCTAACCTCTCAGATTGACTCTCAATTGTTCTGACACTTAGGCCCAGACTCATTATTTATAATGATAAATACAAGTAATCCAGTCCATCTGACCCATCACTGAGAGTTCAGACAACTTTACAAGCATCAGAGACACCTGAAGCATTCCCCCCCCTTGTTTTCACTCACACTACCTCTCCAATACCATCATTCTGCTTCCATTCTGGCCCAAAGAAATGCAGCCTTGGAAAAGGACCACCTGTTTTATGATCCTTGTTACAACCCTCTCCAGGGAATCCAGGTCAAGACAGATAGCCCAGCAACATCATACTGTATATAGAAGGTCCCAAGTACAATCCTGGAGTTGTTCAGATCATGCAAGACTGCCTCAGCTCTGAGAAAACCAGTAGGTTTGTTATAGATGATACCAATAAAGGAGAATACTTGTAGTTCAAGGTTGAAATGAGGGGTCCTTGGTGCTCTCTGAGCTTAGCTGTTCTCTTGCAGACATTTCATTACCCAAACTAACAGTACTAACAAACGTCTGCAAAAAAAATCCAAGCTCAGAGAGCACCAAGGACCCCTCACAGACAATATCATTTATTGGTGAAAGCAGAGCCATTGGTTTAACTTCTCACAAGTTGTCTTCAGTATTCTCTCATCGGCACACTGCTAACAGATAATAACTTTCATGAAGAAGCATCATATAATTTGGTGGTGGTACAAGTAATAATTATTTTTTAAATTATAACTTAAATAATAAAGGGAGAATGTATTAAACCAGTGGTTCTCAACCTGTGGTCTACGGACCCCGGGGGGGGAGGGCGATGTCATCACAGAGGGTCCATGAAAGCTTGAAGAAATGTTATGATTTAAAATTTGAGTTAAGTCTTGGAGGTCCATGGCCATAGTCCATGGCCACAAAAGGTATTTAAAGGGGTTTCGTGGTGAAGGAAAGGTTGAGAACCACTCTTTTAAACAATTGAAAAGTAATGAAAATTCCTCTGCAAATCAGAAAAAGCAGTAAAATTTCAGCACAACACATTGCAGAATATAATGTGTGAAGATAGAAAAGCAAGTAGGAAAATAAAACTGGAAACTTAGGGAACTTCAGTGTAAGTTGCTAAACGATTTGTGACCAAAAGCACATCCTGGGGCTAAAGACTTAGTTGTGGTGGTGATTCCTGTAAACCTGCTTTTCCAGGCAAATGCCACTCAGCCACAAAGCTACAATAACTAATATGTTCCTGAGATCATGCATAGAGACCCTATTAAATATGTCCTTAGGTGGGGCTGCATAAATACACAGGCATTGTTCACAGGACCATGTCAGAGAAAAGTTTATGAGTGCTTGTTATACGGCCCAACCAGAAAGAAAATTAGCAAAACTCCCACAGAGGTGGTTCCCCCCCCCCCTCTAGTGGTAAAATTTCAGGAAAGACAAATGAAATCTATCTGTATTTACCCACCCACCCCAGGGCGGACAACTTTTACAAAAATCTAATGTGTAAAGAATTTAGTTTTCTTGCCTGCATGCTGATAAAATAAAGCACACTTGTTGATTTTGATGCATCAAGTTGCTGTCAAGGGAATCAAGGCATGGCACAGCCGGCTGATTTTGGATCAGTTGGCAACCTTATCTGATTTGTATGCTTGTTTGACATGCTTTTTTCTGGGTTGATTATATTGTATGTATATTACTGGAAAACATCCTTGCAGAACTGTACAGTGCAAATTCTGATATTTCTGAATTGCATGCAATTCAACTCTTCTCCCCCACCCCACAACCCCATGCAAAAAAACATCCCATGCACACTATTTCAACTCATAACTTTTGCACTCTTGATTTGGAGCATACTCCACACACGTGCACAATGCTGAAGCCAAAATCTCCTGCCTGTCATTTTTTTTTCTTATCTATCTCGCTGTTCTTCACTTACCCCTAACCTAAACGTGCCCAAGAGAAAATGAGTCATAATTTAAAGCAGTTCAAAGGATTTTAGTAATCCTTACCTCTTTAAAGAACGTGGATCTCAGTCCAAAGATCTCCCTTTGAGATTTAGGGACTTGTAATGAATCTAGCAAGTGCAGAATGAAGTAGCCTGGCTGATCTAAGGCTGCTAGTCCCTGCAACTATCTTGTTCCTACACACACTCTCCGTCCTCCAGATTTAATCAACGCACCACAAAAAGTGAAAGAACCAGGATTAGATCAAAAAGATCCCAAAAGATTATAGAGATAAAACTATAAAGGGGTTCACCCAAACACACGTGCAGAAACACAGATTAAAGAAAAGCGAAGGCAATTTTGGAATTGGGAAGCAAGTGGAGGATATCATCCGTCGACGGCCTCTGGATCCCTCCAGTTTCGCTTGCTCAGCCCTCAGTTCCCCGCCTGCGAAATGGAATCATCAGCGTCCCTATCGCCGAGGCTTAACCGACGGCCAAAAAAAAATAAAAATCAGAAAATGCTTAATAGGAACTGCAAAGGCGTCTCCCTTTACCTTTATAGGAGAGGCGGAGGCGAGGCACGCGGCCCTTGGCAGCCTCGCAGACGGCGACGAGGTCCCAGCTGAGCCACCACCACATTCCCAGGCCGGCGAAAAGGGCTCCCGCGCGCTGCATAGCCCCTCACTTGCCGGGCTGGGCAGCACTAGCGGCCCCGCCAGAAGTTCTTTCAAACTCCGTGGGCTTTTGTCCCGAGCCCCGCAGCCTTTCCGAGGCCGCGCGTCCAGCTGCCTAAGGGAGGCTTCAGAAGCCGGCTCGCTCGCCCGCCCTCAAGCGCGCCTTGCTCTTCAGCTGGACGCAGCCACCGCGCATTTCCCCCGAAGTTCTGCACGCCAGGGCTCCACCCAGCTTCTAGCGCCGGAGCCCGAGAGCCGAGAAGGAAAAGGCCGGAGGGAAGCGCGCTCCGTCTCCAAGCCCAAGACTTCCCGGCAGCTGCCCGCCTCTGAGTTGTCCTCGGCGGATGGGCAAGGGGAAGCGGGCAGGCTAGCTCGGAGCTCAAGAACCACCTTCAGGGCAGCGGCCGTGTCTGGATCAGCCCTCTGGAATCCTGCCCACTTTCTGCCTACTTTCTCCTCCGCTGGACCCCAAAGTTCAAGTCCTCCCTGCTGGAGGAATTCCACTTACGGCCTCCGGTCTATTTGCCAGTGAGGGGGTCTGGGGTTGATCCTTGCCAATTTGGGGGGAGGGCGGGGGGGGGGGTCAAGGAGAAAAAGGAAAAAGGCAGTCAGTCAAATTTGACGTCCCGGAATTGTTTCCTGATGGCTTTGTCTTCAGCTGGAAGGGAAAAGAGGTGAGGTCGCCAGTAGCCAGGTGAATGGACCCAGCTGCAGTGGCATGGGGGTACTCTTGGAAGATGTGAAGGAGCAGGTTCAGGATGGATCATCATGGATAAAATCTATCTGTGTGATCCCTTAGAGTGGCATATAATCAATCAATTAATACATGTCTGCCATAGTTTTTCTGTCCTAAAGAATGCCCTTTGTTGCTCTTCGAAGACTATTGACTCCAGCCAAAAGAGAAGATTCCAGGGAGGTCCAAGTCTTCTGGCTGCTAAAGGACTTTTTGGATTGCCCCTTTGGGTTCCTTTGCATGAGTATCAAGGGCTGCACGATTTATTTATTTTTTTAAAAGGGGTGTGTGCACAGAAATGTGCTGACAAGCATTGTTAACATCAATCAAGGTAGTCATAGGTACGACCTGGTTATCCCAGCCGAAGAACAGATCTACCAACAGCTATAGTCCTTTAGCTTTGTACAGTGTTGCAAGCTTCACACTTAGTGCTGAACCAGTCATTTAGCTGTATTATTCCTGCTTGACAGCTTGGGGGAAGTTGGGGGATTTCCAGTAAACCACAATTAAGCAAATCAGGTCTTAGGTCAACGGATTAATCCAGGCAACATTCCTTATTTCCAAGTAAGCAAAGGCCAACATTGTGTGGTGTACTTTGTCTTGTAAACGACAATATATGATAGAATCATAGAGTTGGGGAGAGTCACTAAGAATTCTGAGCCCAACGTTCTACTTAGTACAAGAATCCAAATCCAATAAATTGTCAAGAATGTATAAAGGTACCTCAAACGAATGTTAGTAATGTAAATGTAAAGAAGGGACTTTTTATCATCTACGGTGGACGTGTGATAAAGCAAAGAAATATTGGAGTAGGATTCATATCTTAATACAGAAAATTCTTAAAGTGAATATAGAAAGAAAACCAGAGACTTTTCTTTTGGGTTTAATGGAACAAGACTTGGAAAAAAAATTCAGAACTCTGATGTTATATACTGTATGTTGAGGGCAGCAAGATGCCCTACGCACAGAAATGGAAGGTCACCTCGATTCCCACAATGGATGAATGGCTGCTAAAACTGATGCAGTTAGCAGAGATGGCTAAATTGACTGCTTTGATCAAAGAAAAAAATACAAATACCTTTCATTTCTACTTGGAAACCACTTCTGGACTTTGTGCTTGAGGTGGGGAAAAAATTTGATTTTGGGTTTTACCGATGAGATAGATTTGTTGTTATAGAAATGGCTAGTTTCTATTATTATGAAAAAGTAAAAAGTTCAGGGTAGATCTTAATGCCTTATTTTACTGCATCAAAGGAGTCAGAAGTCAATGCCTTTTTTTTCTTTTTCCCTTGCTTTCCTCCACTATCCACTTCCCTTTTTCCTTTCCTAATTTCCCTAATATTTGCTTTTGTATTCTTTTTGTATGTCATATTATAAATTAATAAAACTATGTAAAAACAAAACAAAAAAAATACAAGAATCCAAATCAAAGCATCTCAGGTTCTCTAGCCTCCTCTTGAACACATCCAAAGAAGGTCCCACCACTTGTCTGGGTGATTGGTTCCCCTATCAAAACTGCCCTTATCATTAGGAAGATTTTGTCTAATGTTGAAGAAGAAGCTACAGTCCTATAATTAAAATCTGTTATTTCCTGTTCTGCTCTCTGGCACAAGACAGAACGGGTCCTGACCTTCTCCTATGGGGGGCATCTTTTCAGGTATTTCAAGGGTGCTATTCTATTCCCTCTCAGCAATTTTTTCTCAAAGCTAACATATGTTCATCCAATTTTGCTCTGCAGGTTTTAGTATGTAGTCTTCTAAGTGTCTTCATTGTCATTCTCCTGACAATGAATCCTTTTAAAGTGCGATTTCCGCTTTAAGTGCGGACTTAAATTGGGGGGGGGGTGGTCCTGACCCAAGCAAAACAGAATGGAATTGTTACTTCCTGTGATTGGATGCCCATTTCATTTGCTTTCTTTAAACAGCCACATCATATTACTGGTTCATTTACAATTTCTAATCAAGGATTAAGCCAAAGTCTTTTCTTTTCTTTTTGCAAGTGTTATTACTGAGCCAGGTGATCCCTGATCCTATTCTTGTACATCTGATTTTTGTCCCCTAGGTAAAGAATTTTGCACTTGTCTTTGTTAAACTTCATTCTTTTCTTTTCAATCCATTCCTCCAGTACATTGTGAGTCTTTTTTTTTTACTTCTAAAGCATACAATATATCCAACCCCATTTTTATAATTTGCAAACTTCATAAGCATTCCCTTCAGTTCATCATTCAAATCTTTAATGAAAGTAGTGAAGAATAGAAGACCCTGGATCTTTTTTGTTTGTTTGTTTTGAGATCTTCATTAAACCTGTTCAGTTACAGTATTGGTCCTTAATTTTCCTCTACTCACCAAATGTTCATTTCTTGGGTATAAGCTATCTAATCCAATTTTGTATCATCTGGAAATACTATAAGCATTCCTTCCCATCCATCTTAAGCTACTTTTCTTACGAGCTTCTCTTCCCATGGAATTCTATTTATCAGTTATTGATCTAGGTTTATTAAGATCTGCTTTTCTGAAGACAAAATACAGGTTTTACCTGTATTTAAGTTTCCCTTAAAATCAAGAGTGATACTCACTTACCCACAGTGCTCCTGTTGCTTTGACATTCTCAAACTATATTTAAATAGACAATCTAAAAATAAAACATAAATAAATAAGACTAACAATTATTCCAACTCATTCAGATTGATATCTATTATCTTGGCCAAACCAAAATGCCTAACTGTATAGTTGTAAAAAAAGCCTAACCAAATAAAATATTCCATCCCCTCATCACACTATGTATCTAGAAGCAGACTATGGAAAGTAATAGCACCCATCTTGTGTCTTTTTGATTAGCTAATGTTTTATGGGCATTTTCAAAAGGAGCCCCCAACGGACAATGGTACCACACTGTGGATAATGGCATAAAGTTGAGCTATCTGTGGTGCATCAGCTAAGTAATAAAAGATGCTCCAAACACCATCTATCTTAGTATCCCAGACTAAACATCTGATCCTATAGGGATTATGCAATTTTACTCATACCTAATACTTCTCTCTCTCTCTCTCTCTCTCTCTCTCATTATATGCTTTTTTTCATACCTACCTCTTCTCTCTCTCTCTCTCTCTCTCTCTCTCACACACACACACACACACACACACACACACCACACACACACACACACCACACATTAAACATTCTTACTAAATTCTTACCAATTTAAAACATACACCATTCAAGTGGATTAAGTCTAGATGTCATCTGCATAAGGATGATATCATCAGCAGCATTTTAAAATAATCTCAGAATTTCCATGTGATTGTTGAATAACACGCAGAATAAAATTTACTCACAAGCAATCATATTTTCACTAAAATATGGAAGCTCCACTTCTAAAAATAGCTTAAGATCCTCATAGTAAATGGCTGAGCCAATAGGATGGAAAGCTGGAAGCCTCAACTCTTCTCCAAAAAGCCTTCTGGCCTTTTACATCTTGGCCCCATCTCCTGTTTTATGGTAGCAGCTTGTTAATTTCTGCTGCCATCACCTAGTTTCCAGGGAGCAGTTGATTTGACATCCACACTCTTAACGGCACTGTTGAGAGAAATTAGAATTTCATAAACGGTGCTGCCTTTCTGGCAATGAAAACAAAGAGCAAAAATTAAAATAATTTCAGTAGTGACATTGAAGTATAAAGGCATAGTATCTAGAGGATTTAGCCTTTTCCCCTGCCTTATGTGATAGTTCAATCTCACAAGAGATATACAAAATTAAAAAGAAAAGGAAGAATAAAAGACAAAAGCTGTTTAAAACAATACTAAAAAGGAAATATTCCTTTGAGATGTTTGAGATGAAAAGAGTTCCTAGTTCAAGGGAAAAGCAGCTAATAGCAGAAAAATCTAGAAGACTATACCGCTAGGATGGTATTGTTTTGCTCCATAAAGAGATGAGATAGAATTCCAAATTCATACTAGCAATCACAAGAATATTCTATAGAGGAAAATGTATTTTATGGAACAATGCCTAAAGTATGGGATAAAAGTTGCATGTTCAGAATGAATAAGTTGTACAGAGAAGTAAAAGACAGAAGAGCATGAGACATTAGCATTAAACAGCAAACAGAATCAACTCTAACACAAATTCCGGGCTATAACTTTAATTTCACTTTATTTTATTATTAACAGTATTTCTATGTTGCTCTATTATACTATAGAACAACCTTTTTCTAAAGCAAAACTTCTGTGCAATGGTTGGTTCACAGGCTGATAAGGATTCAGGAGATGGCTTTGTAAACAGTCATCTAAAAGTTTCTCTGTTATCTATGAAAAAAATCACCTCCTTGTCAGTTCCCAAGAAATGTGTTAGAAAGAATCTGAACGAGTCTCCACCAGAATGTATTTTAAGATAAATTGGTGCTAAATGGGAAATAATTCAGCTGCTGAAATGCTTGTAATCCTATCTATTTCATCTCAATAAATCCTGTCAGTGATAAAGTTGCTTGAAAACATTACTTTCAGTTGAGTCAGCTACCAAATGCTTGATGCTCTGCTTCAGTTACCTAGACTTCTCCCAGAATCTAGAACTTGTCAGAACACCTCTATTTTAATAGGTATTTTTCCATAGTTGCATTTTATCACATTACTATCTTAATACTGCAATGAAAGGAGAAATTAATTATTGAACACACTTAACCTAGTGGCTGAATTAATCCATTATGGATTCATTCGGTACATTGAACCATAAGTTAACAACACTGACAGCTAAAAAAAAGTTAGACCAAGATAACACAAGCCAAGCATTGTATGTTGTACGCATGAGCCTACTAGCTCTTTAAATGACCAGGATAAGTATGTTGTGCAAACATTGCTATAGTAAATTTGGCAACCACAGAAAAAAGCTCTTTGTTGACTTGATTCTGTCATTCCATTTATAAACTGGTCCTGATGCAAGCCTAGGTTTACTGGCTTAGAATGAAATTCCTCAGAAGCCACATTTGTGACACACTGAACCCCAAACTGGTCAACCACATTTTAGTCTAGTATATTGGGCAAATCTGTGAGGTTAGTTTATGGTTTTAGGTGAACCCTAAAAAATTGGGTTGAGTAAACTACAGTTACAATAACCATGGGTAAGCAGGCTAGAATAAATATTTCTTACATCTGAATAAATATGCAGTCTCATGCCAGCAGTGTAAATGGTTAATTTAATACACTTTACAAAATCCTTTATTACGCTAATGTAGCCTTAGGGGAATATAAAGGAAACAATGCTTATTGTTTCAAGTAGATAATCATTAGCCATCTTGTGCCATTACTGTAGATACTCTATTAAATATCCATGTCAAACGTTTGCATTACCAGGGGTCCAGATAGAAATGAAATTAAAAAGACAAGACACATCTTAAGAAATAGATGAGCCAGTTTTAAGTTGTCCAGATACTGTAGATTTACTATCCTTTCCTATGGAGCAGGGGAAAGGTGAGCTTTGAAGAAAGTTCTGGAACGCATATGAAAACTCCCAAATTATTGACCCTCCCTCTCAGAAATGACAGGCATTTTACTTTGGCAGGATAACAGATAAGTTTTCTCTCTGACCTTCAGTCCAGATTTTGTAAGAATTTGGAAAGCCTGTATGGTATAGTAATATGCAGGGGAGACAAGTTGGATGTCAGACACTCCAGACTGAAGCTGTTAGGTTATCTTACACCACTTACAGAGTCTCAGCTTTGCCTGAGTGGCCTGGGGAAACCAAGGTGCCCCGCTCCGAATTCCTTGCCAAGAGGATAGTATCACGGCATAATTTAACACATTCACAGACTCTGTCCTGGTGAATTATGCTAGATTGTTGATTTAGGTAGATTACTGCAAGTATTATTCACAGAAGCCATGCGCTACATTCACAGACTATTGTGCTGGATTACATGCTATCACAGAAATCAGGTGCTGGGTTTTATTTCATTTTATATTTCATGTTATTTTACTTTCTCACATTGCCAACACGGCTACCCTGTATGTTTGCTTTTGTTTCATTTTTCCAATGCTAACGGACATAGGTGCTTGGAAGCTACAGTACATGAAAGGAGCAAGGAAAACATTTTAAACAGATGTTAGGCCAAAGAAAGGAGGGGCAGGCATGAGGAGTGGGGTCCGCCAGGCAGTCGGTTATTGCATGTCATTGAGGAGGGAGTGCTAATTGAATTCAATTAGTTCAGGGCTTGCCCCCAGAATCCCCAAGGAAGCATTTAGGAAGCAGATAAAGGTAAAAGACTTGTATTGTTAGACAGAGGAAGAGAGCCCAGAAGAAAAGAAAAGAAAAGAATTGGGCATATAATACAACTTTCAGCATGTGTTAATATTAGCCCTGGAGAAAATTGGGTGGTTTAGAGGGAAAGAGGTCTGATAATTAACATGCTGAGACCTGTCAAATAACTACAATATAGAAACTGATCCATGAAAAAAAAATGAGTAGTAGAAACGACTTCTAAATTGCTAGCTCAACTAGTAAATGTTTAAATTAAGTGTTCACCAGCCTTTTACTCTATATTCCATAGCTAAGCCCAAAATAGAATAATAATCAGTGGAAACCCCGTTGAGGATTTGTTCATATTTAAACAAGCTTCTTACCCCCACCCCCCAAAAAAGTTCTACCTTTTAAAACCTCCTATATTATTTACAACTACCCATGTTTCCCCGAAAATAAGACCCTGTCTTATATTTTTTTGAACCCTGAAATAAGCGCTTGGCCTTATTGTCATGCACTCAAAAGCCCGATTAGGCTTATTATCAGGGGATGTCTTATTTTGGGGGAAACAGGTAGTCCTCAGCCTATGCTGTAATGGACCCTGCCCCTTGCATTCTTAAGCCGTGATGGTCGTAAAGCAGGTTGTCACATGATTGATCCAATTTTACTACCTTTTTTTGCAAGTCGTGAATGCAACAGCTGTAAAACAACTGTCGTCAAGTGGACCAGTTGTTCCCTATTAGCCGGTTTTGCTGAAAATCGGAAATAAATGCCAGTTTTCCATTGTAAACAAACCATTGTAAAATATATCATCCCGTGACTGCAGGACGCTGCAAATGGCCGTAAATGCAGGTTGGTTGCCGACTGCCTGAAATACAATCATGTCACTGTGGGGGTAGGGGCATCTGAACTTTGGAACCAAGTCCTAATTACCCCTGGGCAGGTCCATTGTAACTTTGATTGACCGCTAAGCGACCCAGTCATAAATCAAGGACTACTTTTTGAGAAGAGATTGGAAGGCCACTTATCTGAAATAGTATAGGTTCTCCTGCTTGAGCAGGGGGCTGGACTAGAAGGCCTCCAAGGTTCCTTCCAGATTCTATTCTATTCTATTCTATTCTATTCTATTCTATTCTATTCTATTCTATTCTATTCTATTCTATTCTATTCTATTCTATTCTATTCTATTCTATTCTATTTGTATAGGCTGTTTGTTCACCAGACAGTGGTCCTCAAAGTAGCCTAAGCCACTACTTTGTAAATTAACAATCACTATGTTTTACGTAACATCCTTAATTAAAAAGTTCCAAATAATGTCTTTCTTTGGGCCAGTGAAAGATCATACAACAGTGGGCAGACTTCTGGGATCTGCAGAATTCTTCTCCAAGCAGATGATAAGGACAGCCCTCCCTTCCTACCTCTGATGTAAAAATGACTTGTGTCAGAGGCTTAAGTAATAGTCTGGAAAGAAGTTGCAGACATTCAGACTGGGGATTACTTGCTGTTGTAATGGTTTCAGATTGTACCTAGTAGTCTCTCTAGGTCTGCTGGAACATGAAGGAACAACAATGGGTTGACCCTCTCCCACCCCCAGTTTTGAAAATATGAAATCCAGCTGTTACCCAGATCTCTCTTGATTTTCAGACAATATACCCTGGGCTCCTTAGAAGATGGAAAACAGAAATGTATAGTAATTAGAGAGAGGGCTTTTCTTTTTAATTAAAAAAAAATTCCTGCAGAAGTGGTGCTTACTTCAGATTGCAGCGGTTTTGGGAAAGTACCCTGACCTTTAACTGAAGATTTTCAACCTGTTTTTCATTAGGAATGCAAGCAATCTTTAAAAAAGAACCCAATAGCCATTAAGCTGTCAGTGAACTAACAACTCAATCTAAGCAAACCAGCTTGTCAGGTGCAAAGAATCAGGACCATTTGTTAGGTTGCATCATAAACGATTTCTTGAAGCCTATACACAAAAATCTAGTCAACTAATGGTCAACAGTAAATTGGCACTAGATAAGGGGTCAGCAGAATTCAAGGGGGACTGGACTCGTGTGGCAACGCAAGGACTTTAAATTTTAATGATGCATTTTGTACGCCCCCAGCTCTGCCTGCTCTTCTAATTAAGCAAGTTTTGCTTAATTACTTGCTTGTTCTCTGACACTATCTAAGCTATTCTTAAAGTCAGTATAAAATCAGAAAGCTTTATTACCTCACTTGCTTGCCAAAGTCAGAAGGGCTTACCTTCTGAAAAACTAACCTTACTTAACTGAAAAAATATTCCTGCTTATCCCTGTTTTGAAACTTGTCTCAAATCAGTCTTTCAGTGATTCCTCTCGATGCAAATTTACATCGTCCTCAGTCAAAACTTTTCTCCAGAGATGTGGCAAACTTTTTCAGTCTCTTTCATCTCAGTCAAACTGCAGTCATATGAAATAAAAATTTGTTCCACTAACTGCTCGTTTTCTAATATCCTGATTCTTAAAGGTGCTGGAAACTTCACTTTTGGTTATTTCTCTTTTCGGTTAAACACGAACTTAATAACTCTGTCCTGTCTCTCATATTTTTGGGTATGTTGTCTGTCTTCTGAGTATGAAAATATTGAGATCAAGTGCCTTTCAGGGGAAAGTATATTTGGCATCTGAATATGGCCTGTAATGTGTTATTAAGCATTAATGACACACGTCTGCACCGAGGCAGTTTCTTCATTTCTCATTTTCATTTCTTCTTTTTAACTTTGAAACTCCTCGTCTGTCTTTGACAATATGGCAACTTGGTGCCATTTGCTATGCATACACCTCTGGTAGTAGTAGGTGCGTCCTTGCCTGTGTGGATAGATCAAGTGCAAAGGTCAACAAAGTTCTCCATCCCATATCAATGTTCCTTAAATTTCTTTCTGTCAGGATCCCTTCTCACTTTTAAAAATTATGGAGGACCCCAAAAGAGCTTTTGTTTCTATGGGTTATATTTATCGATATTTACCATATTAACAATTAAAGTTGATGCATGCACTGCTATTGTGCTTCTCATGATGATTGTTTCATGGGATTTCAGTACAGGTGGTCCTCGACTTATGACCATAATTGAACCTGGAATTATGATCATAAGTCATTGTGGTTGTAAGTCAAGGTATCACATGACCAGATCCAAGGTTTCAACATTTTTTGGTGGCAGTCGATAAGTGAATCCCTTTTCCCCAATGGGTATATTTTGCCAAAAACCAAAAATAAATTATGGAAACCAGCGAAAAAGTCACAAATGGCAGCCTCATGACTGCATGAGGCTGCAAACAACTGTAAAGCTGAGCCGGTTGCCAAGTGACCAAAAGCGATCATGTGACTGTGGGGGGGGTCTGCCGCCATTGTAACTTCAAAACTGGGTCATAACTGGCTCTGGGGAGGTCTGTTGTAACTTCAAATGGCTGTTAAGCGACCCCATGGATTATCTGTGTTGTATTATTTTTCAACATAAGCTGACAAATAATTTTGATTTCACGGACCACTGAGAGGGTCTTTGGGGGCCACAGGGGTCCTAGGATCACCCTTTAAGGAAACACTGTTATACATTTTCACACTGTTCTCAGAATGTTTTAAGGGTTTTGTTTTCTTTTGTTTTTTTAAAAACAACTTTTGAGTCCGCATCTCCTGGCTAGTACTGAAGCATTATATTTTCTAATGTTCACACTGTGCACTTTAATATAACCCTCTGGATTAGGAGGCAACTGAATATATATTTATTTAAAGCGGGAGTAAGCAATCTGCAGCCGTGCAGATATTTTTGTATTACAACTCCCACAGTTCCCTGTTATTGGCCATGCTACCTAGTGCTGATGGGAAAGTACCAAGCTGTCTACTGCAGATGTAAATATCTTGCATCCCTGGTTTTTTAATTTTATTTATTTATTTATTTATTTTTGTCAAGCATATATAAGATTACAGTAAAAGTTTAAACATGTATACATGAGATGGTTTTGAGTACATGGGAACATTAGGATAGGGACGGTAGGCACGTTGGTGTGCTTATGCATGTGTATACATGAGATGGTTATGAGTGCATGGGAACATTAGGACAGGGACGGTAGGCACGTTGGTGCACGCCCCTTACACTGAGCCGAGGTGGCGCAGTGGTTAGAGTGCAGCACTGCAGGCTACTTCAGCTGACTGCTAGCTGCAGTTCGGCGGTTCAAATCTCACCGGCTCAAGGTTGACTCAGCCTTCCATCCTTCCGAGGTGGGTAAAATGAGGACCCATATTGTTGGGGGCAATATGCTGACTCTGTGAACCGCTTAGAGAGGGCTGTAAAGCACTATGAAGCGGTATATAAGTCTAAGTGCTATTGCTATTACAGACCTCTTAGGAATGGGGTGAGATCAACAGTAGACAGTCTAAGGTTAAAGTTTTGGGGATTTGGGGAAGAAACCACAGAGTCAGGTAGTGCATTCCAGGCATTGACCACTCTGTTGCTGAAGTTGTATTTTCTGCAGTCGAGTTTGGAGCGGTTTACCTTAAGTTTGTATCTATTGTGTGCTCTTCAGCAGAAAACCTCCCTGAAAAAGAGAGAGACTCTGAAATTTAAGCGACATGACAGGAAACAAGAAGCATATGAGGAGAGCAAAGCAAAACAAGGAAACCCTGGCAGTGATGCTTCAAGTTACACTGTAGTTCTGAAAATAATTAGTCAAGTGAGAAACTTTTCCAGGAGAGAAGCCAGTGGGAATGGGCTTCAGAGAGCCAGGAAATGGTTCAACTTCAGTCAGGACTAGGATCAAGGAATACCTATTGCACTGCTTGCACTTACTTGTGACGCTGTTTAGCTCTGCCCACCACACAATTACTATACTTTGCCTTGTACAGTGGATAAATTTCTCTCCCTCCACCTCTCTCTATTGCATCAACATTACAGATCCCAACAGTTTTGGATCTAGCATACATATGAAGCAGGGGTGGGTTCTAACTTACCTCGCTGCCAGTTCGCTTCCTCCTGCGCCGTGTGGCCACACCTCGTGGGCACACGCGCGTGTATGCACAGTGCAAAAAAATATTTTTTTAAAAAAAAGCCGAAAACAAGATGGCGACGCATGCGCAGTGCTGGAAACTCAGCTTCTGCGCATGTGCAGAAGAATTTTTTTAAAAAAAAGATGGCGGCGCCCACGGACCGGTACCGACCGAACCAGATCCGTGACATCATCGTGACGTCACCAGCGGGTCACTACAGGTTCGGGCGAACCGGTCTGAACCGGGAGGAACCCACCTCTGCTGTGAAGAAGCCAACATACATGTGGGCTCTGTTCACTTAAGAAGATGCTAGCAAAAGACTGAAAAGGAAACAGTTCCTTCCAGGTTTAAACAGATAAGGCTTGTCAAAAGATACAGTGGTCCTCACAGCTCTCAGAAATGTCACGCACCTTGCATGACATTAGCAAATTCTGATAACTTAGCAACCATAGGTTTTTCTTGATGCCTTCTGCCAAATATAGACACACATTGCTAGAGGGAAGTGTGCTTTAGCCGATACAGCTGCTCCAATCTGAAAAAATGACTCCAGAGAATCCTCCAGAGATTTTCAAGTTACTCTTCTTCCTTCTAGCACTGAACAAACTAGCCACCCACCCCCCACACTCCTCAAGTCATTTAAACCACACCAGGGAAATGAGTTTCTGTCCCACACAATTATTATTTTTTCTTTCACCTTATAACAGAAACTCTATAGGGGAGTTTGCTGCCCTGGGGTAGAATTGCTTGAAATAGTCTAAAAGTGTTGACATGTACAGGAAGCTATCGTCAGTCTGTGACAACCAGATGTTCTTCACTTTCATTCTGGGAAGGACTGGTTCCATGTATCTGAGCATAATCGCTTCATTTCAGTCTCCTGTCCTGAACTCCCATAAACTCAGGGTATATTTTCTTTCTCTGTTGCCTGTACACTGCCAGAGGAACTGATCTCTCTGTCTGGAGCCAAGGGTGACATCTGCACAATTATCGCTTGTAAAATTCTAGCAATGTCCTTCCCACCAAAGCCAAGCCACAGAGAAATATATTTGAAAACCTATAGAAATGTGGCATCACTGTATGAGAAGCAAATGAGAAGTTGATTTAAGGGTAGCTTATAATATTCTACACTAGATTAAAAAAATCATGTCTGTTTCCATCTTCTGCACAAAAATTACTCCTCGTCTGTTTCCAGCATAGGATCTTTCTTTCCTTATTTCTCCTTTGCTGTTTGCTGTTCCTCTACACAGGCCATTTCTTTGAAGGTCATATTCCTACTTGTGCTGTGCATTTTGCTACCCAGTGACTCATCTCCCATTTCCCTATCCTATACTATCTTTCCATTTTTATTGTGCTCATCCAACCTAAAACTCCCTGCCTAGAAAGAAGAAAGGATTTAATATTACTCAACTGTATTATGCAAGATAAAAGTGAGTGTTGGCATACTTACATTTCTCTGGGTCTCTGTGTGAAATGTCTCTGTCAGCTGCTTAGCTGATGACGTTCTCCTATTTTTGCAAGATGCTCACTGTTATTAAGTATTGGTAGAGTTGAAAAAAGTAACATAAATTGCATATCACCCAGTTCCCTTTCAGGGTAAGTAATGTAATACAAGCACAGAAAGGGAGTAAGAAATAGTTTCCCTCAAAAATTAAATGCATGAGTTTAGATAGGGAAGGGAAAGCTGACTCTAGTTTATACTAACATCATTCCCCAGATCTTTCTTTCCTTGTTTGATCACATCCTGCAATGCAATATGTGGATGACCTTGAGGGATGAGAGAAAGAGATGCTACCTACAGAAGGATCAATCAATCCTTCCTAATTGATCAGACTGATAAAAGTGATGGGAAGTTTGTACTTCAGACTTGAAAGATTCTCTTAATGTAGACTTACAATAAAGTATTGTGACCCATTTAGCTCATCTAGTCATGTTTCCTATCTGGATTATGCAGGAGAGTTTATATATATCCATGTATTGTTTTATACTACCAGTATCAGCAAAACCAAGATGGTGGTCACTTCAGTTTTTCATCACAAATGATTTCACTGTTTTTATTGTTAATTCCATTCATTAGGGTGAAGGCTTCAAACTATGTTTTATTTTCCTCAGAACTACCTTGTATTTTCTCTGCCTCTTTAATTTTAACCAATTTTTGCTATCTTTTATTGTATTAATAGAAATTACCTTATAGATGATAGATAGATAGATAGATAGATAGAT
>QLTV01001796.1:644038-659313 GCA_003457575.1 Thermophis baileyi | reverse complement strand
GCAACCGTTCTTTCTGTGTTTTCGCCTCCAGTCCCCTAGTCATCTTTGTTGCTCTTCTCTGCACTCTTTCTAGAGTCTCCACATCTTTTTTACATCGTGGCGACCAAAACTGAATGCAGTATTCCAAGTGTGGCCTTACCAAGGCATTATAAAGTGGTATTAACACTTCACGTGATCTTGATTCTATCCCTCTGTTAATGCAGCCTAGAACTGTGTTGGCTTTTTTGGCAGCTGCTGCACACTGCTGGCTCATATTTAAATGGTTGTCCACTAGGACTCCAAGATCCCTCTCACAGTTACTACTGTTGAGCAAGGTACCACATATACTTTATGCAACTAGGATTATGCAACTAGGATCTAGGAACAAGAAGGCTATCAACTAGAAAAGAGATCCTGGAGAAGAATTCAAATATCTATAAGCTGAAGTTTTACATCTGAGTAGAACATATAGACTTTGATCACAGGAGCATAGATTGTGTTAAATGGCAGTAAAATCCCTCCCATGCAAAAGATACATAAAGCGGATTTAATCAATGAAATAGTTAATCCAAGGAGGTATGCACACTAATATTACATATGTTTCTCAATCTTGGACACCTTTAAGATGTGTGGACTTCAACTCCCAGAAATTCACAGCCAATCCTATGGGCAAGCTTTTCACAACTTAAATGCAATATCAAAAGTCCCTACTCCTAGTGATAGCCAGTTGTATAGTTTTCCAGCAGTGTGGAATATTAAAGGCGGCTAGGATGACTTAAAGCAATTGAAATCTCGATGTATGCATCTTTTTCATCCTGTCCTTCATATTCAGAAAGGGAAAGACATTGTGCATTGCACTGTATCTCAAAGTTGAAAACTGACCCGTGATGCTTAAATCATGTAGGACTAAGACCAATTATTTTATTGTAACAACGAAGTGATTGTGGTTCACTTGTAACTCCATCTCATTTTGACTTCATAATGCAGAAAGAATGCACTTGAAAGACACTAGTTTAAGAAGAACTGCATCTGTATTTTTCTTATTAGGATTTTTTGTCTTGTATTTCCTTGTTACCAATGTGGCAAGAAGAAACTTGGCCAACTTCCAAGAAAACAGGTAATCTATTCACATTGAAAAAGATGGGAAGACACCTTTATCTGATCCTGCAGCAATCTTAATGTAAAAGCACTGGATTTGCCAGCCTTTGACCTCATGGTCACAATAAGTCAGAGGTCAACTTTATAGTTATATATAGAGCAATAAGGAACCCTGGCTTTATTATGACTGCTCTCCTGATGAGAAGGAATTCCTTCTAATCCCTGATTCTTTGGCATACATCTTCAAAGACAAGCTGTTTTCCTTTCTTTCAAAAGATTGCAGCCCTTTGGCATTGCCTGCTGATCCAAAAATTATTAGGAAAAATATGTAACTGAATATTTCTAAACAAATAATGAGTTGATTCAGCTGTTTGAAGTCCTTGTTTATTTATAGAATTGTAGACAAAGAACTTTATGTTGGAGATCATCTTGTCCTGAGGTAGGAAACCTGTGCCTCTCCAGATGCACATTACAGTTCCAATCATCACTGACTATTGGCCAGGGAGGCTGCAAGAAGGTAAATTCCAACATCTGCCAGTTCAGAGATTTACTATTGTTGACTTAATCTAATTAAACTCAGGAAAGCTAGGCAGGCCAGCTGAGAAAAAATTAGGACCCATTCCATTCAAGACCCAAGTCTTGGGTCTTTCACAATGGGGTGGATGGCTAGAATTGAAAGGTTGGACCTTTCCAAGAGCTGCTTGAATGAAATGGCCATTTGACCTAGCTTTAATTTGCACACAATTTCTGAAGTAGTTTCTTAATGGAATACTGCTGCCAGTTCAGCTTCTTTATGGTTAACAATTCACATTCACCTCTAATGAAGTAAGCCTTATACATTTGACTTTTGAGTTCTGTTATGCGCACTGTAATTTTTTAATGTAGAAATTTGTTTAAAATGTTGATATGTACCATTGATGAAGCTTCATAATCAACTATAAAACAAAATTGTGCATGGTGAACTTGTTGACCAAATTTATCACTCAATAGCAGTCTAAAGCATAGATATATACCTTTCTTACATTGAACTATTGCAAGATGTAGTAATTCTCATACATTTGTTTTTAATAAACCATTGACACTCTCTTCATTTAGTATTGTTTCATAGTTTTTAAAGACATATGATTGATAATTACTTTCCATGGCTTAATAAAGAGATCACCTCCCATGCTATCCTAAATAGAGCTTTTGCCTGTGTTTCTGGACAACACAGCCTCCCCTTTAGGGCTGTACTATACCTTCCCTATGCTTTTGATAGCTTTTCTTATTGATAAAATATATTATGGTTGCACAGTCAGCCAAATGTTTAGACTTGCTTGCTGTTATTGTTGCTTTGGTTCATTGCATGATCATACCCACTGCTCCTCCCTCCTATTTTCAGCACAACAACAACAACAACCTGTGAGATGGATTGGGCTGAGAGTGAGTAAATGGCCCAAAGTCACACATCTGGCTTTCATGCCCAAAGTGGGGCTAGAACTCACTGTCTCCTGGTTTCTAGGCCAGCCCCCAACATGTATACATTACAGATGGTGAGACAGCTATATCCACAATATCATCCCCTAATCACTCCCAGCCAAACCTGAAGATGGTCTCCTCCTGTGTTTTTCCTGTTTCAGGAGCATTGCCTGCAGGGCTTACTGGGATACCTTTGATAGCCATAGCCACAGCAGGATTATATAGCTCAAGGTGATGACTATTTTGAAATGCTGGAAACAACCTTCCTTCCTTCCTTCCTTCCTTCCTTCCTTCCTTCCTTCCTTCCTTCCTTCCTTCCTTCCTTCCTTCCTTCCTTCCTTCCTTCCTTCCTTCCTTCCTTCCTTCCTTCTTTGCAGTTCTTACTCATTTGAGCTATCCCATATTGTAACACTGAATTCACTTTTAAGTGTTGAATCAGGTAGTCAATCAGTGTTCTTACTAATCAGAACTCTTAGAGAGTTGATTTTGGGATTAACAATTTCCAGTCCAAGATGATACCAAAAAAACTGACAATCACATTTAGCAGTAATTGAATAGGGTCTCAGGACAGGGGTGTGGAAACAGAATGGAATGATTTTGAACAAGTTGCCACTAGCCTGCTGGTAACCTAAACTGAAGTACATCTTAGTAGCATATTTGTTGTAAATCATGTTATTTCATCATCATTCAACCTTCAACCAAGCTGCTCCTTGGAAAACAGTAGATGAACTTCCAAAAGGAAGTTGTCAATGAATAGTCACAAACACCAGCAGCACCTGCAGGCTTAAATTAATCCATACAATGATAGCAACATTGTCCCATCATGGCACAAGACCTGTCCCTTGTGACAGAACACACCCATCCAAAAGGGACAGTCAGGTAGTTTTGAGGAAATAAGCTGGAACTACAGACCCCTGTGTTAGAAATCTTCTCTTAACAAAACCTTCTTGTGAATAAACATTAGGGGAAGACCTTGGCCATGAAAACCATTGTTGAATAATAAAGCGCTTACAGACATTTATTCACGCATTTCCTGATTATACTTAACTGCCTCGGCAGCACTACGGGGCTCTTACAGTCTTCTCTGAAAGCGTAAAATGATCATTGCTTGAAAAAAAAATTGCATGAATAATCTGATTCAATCAGTACCTTTGAAGCTGAGTTATCCAAACTGATAATATAGGGCCAAGCTGATTTAAAACTACAGGCAACAAAACTTAAACACAATCTCCATTGCTTCATCTATTACTCAAATTTCATCTTAGTTTAGAAATGGGACATGGAAGGAAGGTAATAGTATTAGCAGAATCTTAGCAAGAGGGGATGTCAGGTAACATTCCTACTGGGAGAGAATTTCTATGAAAAAGACAGCTCTTTAAAACGTATTATTCTCTGGCTATTTCAAGTCTTAGTCATTTCAGTTGAATGGGAATGGTGGTTGGATACTTGGGGCCTCTGTGTTTATTGCAGCTGACAAGGGCAAAGTTGATTTCCTGCAACTCCAACTTTATGTTGACAGATTAATTAGCACACACACAAAAATCTTCCCTCTTAGTAGGATAGTCAACAGGATCTTCCACAAGAGCCAAAAATGAAAGGAAGAACTCTTGGGTAAAAAACAACAGTGCTATAAGTGTACTTTCCAGGCAAATCAGTGCAGTGATCCTTGCAATAAAATATCCCACAGGATTACATTTAATATTCCTGGTCCCTTCTACCACATCATCTTACATCATTCAGTTTCAAATGGCTGCCTTTCCTTTACTTAAAAGTGCTGGCTGTGTTGTTTATCTTGGCTCAGAAATTTTTAAAGAAGTGCTTTCAAAATAGAGATTGCTCTATCTTTCAGGGGGCAATGCCTTTCATACACCAATTTCTACCTGTGATTTTACTTGCCTGTTAATTGTACCTGGTTGCACATTGCACTAAGTCATAGACCACAGTTTATAGAATAAGCCATGATGACTGGATTCACACCACACACTGTATGAATGCTAATCGAGCCACATTGTCGTTTAATGTACAGTATGAATCAGAATGAAGAAAAAACATCAATTCATAGGCTTCCCTCAATGTTATCGCTCACTTTAGTAGACAAAGCTGATTTGGATGAATAAAAAGGCAGCAAATAATTACTGGATTCATCACTGTTGCATTTTCTACTACCAAAATATAAGGAAAGTTTCCAGCAGAATTTTCTGTCTCTGGTGTAAAAGAAGTTCTTGTATTTGGGGATATCTAAGGGAAGGGGAAATCTTGAAATCTAGTACTAAACGAGCTAGACTACAAAAAGGAAAACAAAAACTGATTAAAAGTAGCTAAATTTTTAGAATTATCTATTAAAAAGCAAAGGCAAACATTCAAAGGAAGTAAGTTTGGCAATTTTGGGGTATTCAGAAAAAAAGGACAAGCACCAAAATTATCAGTATCCAGTGTGCAGGGAATAATTTATAATTAATTTCCCATTCTGGCATGTGGACAGTAAAGAAAGAAAATGGGAAAGTTTGAAAAGGAGGCTTATATGGACAAGAATGCAATTCCTGGTTCAAGAGGAGGGAGGTTGAGATGCCAAGGGCTCTTTTTTTCTGTTAGCCTCGTGTCCAGTACAAGCCAGTCTATTTAATAGGAGTGCTCAAATGCTCGGATTTAATGTTTTAAGAGGCAGGGATGACCTGCTGCCACATCATTCCTAAAAAAAACCAAAAAAACAAAACAAAACCCAACCCTGTGAAACAGCATTTGCTGGAGGGATCAAAAAGACAAAATGGGGCAATACATTAGTTAGACCACACCTAGAGTACTGCATCCAGTTTTGGTCACCACACTATAAAAAAGATGTTGAGACTCTAGAAAAAGTGCAGAGGAGAGCAACCAGGATGATTAGGGGACTGGAAACTAAAACATATGAAGAACAGTTACAGGAACTGGGCATGGCTAGTCTAGTGAAGAGAAGAGAAGGACCAGGGGAGACATGATAGCAGTGTTCCAATATTTGAGGGGCTGCCACAGAGAGGAGGGGGTCAAGCTATTTTCCAAAGCACCTGAAGGCCAGACAAGGAATAATGGATGGAAACTGATCAAGGAGAGATTCAACCTGGAAATAAGGAGGAACTTTCTGACAGTGAGAACAATCAACCTTTGGAAGTTGTGGGAGCTTCAACACTTGAGACTTTCAAGAAGAGACTGGACTGCCATTTGTTGGAAATGGTGTAGAGTCTCCTGCTTGAGGGGGGGTTGGACTAGATGACCTACAAGGTCCCTTCCAACTCTGTTAATCTGTTAATCTGTCCACGCAAGTGGGAACACAATGTAACCTCCTTCCCTTTGCTGACACGTAGAAAGAGGTGGGTACCTCTTGCCATTTTTGCCATCTTGCTTTTTTTGATACACACAAACCTCCCACCCCCATCTGCAGATGACGCTGCTTCTGTGCTACTTTCATCCAAGCAAAGCATCCCTCCCTTTATTTGGCCTCAACATCACCCAGTAAGATCTGAGAGATCGCTCTGGAACACCCCTGTTCAGATGATAACAGAAGAACAGTCCTGGGACAAACTGGCTTTTGCCTGATATTCCGGTCTTTCCTCCTTGAGGAACCCAAAGAAAGAAAACAAGGGTCCCTGGAAAACAATGTTACTTAATTAAGTCCTAACTTATCATTTCCTCTCGAAGCCTTCCAAATCTTTGTGGTTAGCAGCCAGTACTCTTTGTCTTTGAAAAGCAGTCCACGAACACAGGAAAACCACTGTACTTCTCAATTTTTCAGCATCCAGATTTAAGCCAGCACAGAATTGTTTTGACTTATATACATATGGGAAAATCCTATTTATTATTCTCTCTGCCTTGCGTCATACTCCATTACCGAGGAAAGTTCAGGGGCCTATTTAATGGAAGCCATAGGCAGATTCAATAAGACGTTTACTGCCTTGGCTGAACTGAAAAGCAATGCAACAGAAGATTGGGTACCAAATAGTGGGAATCAAATGATGTCACGGATGTTGGCACTTGTATTCCCATACAGCTGACTCTGGAGCTTAACTTTCTAATATGCTGGATCTTCTGCTCCATGCACAGTTGGAGATAATACAGTGAGTTTTCTGGCAACTAGGCTTACAGGAAGAGTTGAGATAATCAAAACTCTATATATAGCAATATTATGGAACAGAACCAGTTTCTTATCCCCCTTTTATTTTATTGAAGTAGTTGTTTTCTAGAGCAGAACTTGCTAAAACACATTTTAATTCCATAACACATTGGAAATTTTACATTGTGTGATGAGATTATTTCTGGAGTGAGGACCTGTTGATGTTTCATTTAACACAGTGTCTACATTGCCAGTGAAATATTTCTTTTGTTTACAAAGAAGACATTGTTTCACTCTTGGGGGGCTGTACTTTCCAAAGGGTGAATTTTTGGATCCTGAAAGCAGTGGAGACCCAATAGGATCAAGCAAGGAAACTGAGATCTTCTCCCAAAATGTATTATCTGTTTCTTTGTTTATAGAAGAAAGGTATTTAAGGTATTTTATTTTAAGATTAAATACATTAAGAAAAGTCTACTCCTTGTCAAGTTCATCTTCTAGTGACTTTCAGGGTACATCCATGTAGAATAGTAGAAGATAATTGGAAAAAAAATATTTCTATTTTAATTTCTCCTCCAGTTAGAGGAAGAGGTAGAATTAGCTGTGAGTCGAAAGCAGCAGAAAGTGTAGTTTCAGAAGGAATTAAAAACTGAGTGGGGAAAAAAAAAAGACAAGGAAGAAGAACTGATAAAGGGAGGTTTCTTACTGAAGCTCTTACAAGGACAAGTTAGTTTGTTTAGATTTATTTTTGTATATTAACCTATTGTGCTAAACTCATTAACAAAAGGAACATACAAATACGCACATACACTCACTTAATGAATGAAATCTTAATGAATATGTAACTTCAAAACTAATGATTGTCATAATTTTAAAAAAGGAAATGGGGAAAAGAGACAAAAAAAAAGCTTTATATTGTGGTACGTTCAAAATGCTGAAGAAATAGCAAATAAGAAAAAAAAATGCATCCTAAATACATAATTGATCCAGAAAGAATGTAATTCAGAAAGAATTCTTAGACTATTTGAAATATGATTAATGTCACTCCAAGACATTTTTATTCTTTGGAAAGCTTTTGGACATTGTAAGAAGTTAATAAAAGTTGCATTAGGTATTTATAATACTTCTGGAATAATGAGCTTGAATGTCATGCCCTAATAGAGGATTATTTTAAGCAATGTGAAATTACTTTCCTATGATCTTAAAATGAGTTCTACCAAAAGTTGCTTTATATAGTATATAATGGATAATTCGTATCTCAGAGGATTTTTAATAAGGGTTGATCTTAATCACCTTGTTATTAAAATGCAACTCAAGAGTTGGAATACTGACACCTATACTTTGGTCTTGTTTTATTAGTGGCTCCTTTGTGGCTAAACATCTACAGGATTGTTAAGATGATTTAGTTATATATTAAAGCCTTTAAGCTGCCTTCCGCAAATGCTCATGCTGAACACTCTGTAAATAAATAGGGCAGAATATCAAGCTTTGTATTCTCTTGTATTTTTGTCAAATCTCTGATAAACTTTGCTTAAATCATTTAGGAAATGCAGCCAGCACTGCTTGCCTGACAAGGTAGATATCTAATAGAGATTTAGGAGGGGAGCCAGGAAGGTAATTAAAAACTTCCAGCTTGCCAGAGCAAAGGGAAAAATAAAAGTCTTCCCTTTCCCCCCAAAACAATAAAGGCTGTTCTCTGACTTTTCATGCTCTCCAGGGATGCTGATCTCATGAAAAGCTAGGTAATACTAGAGGGCCTCCTATCCAGCTCTTAGCCTCAAGCCTTAATTAAAATAAAAGCCAGGAGCACCAGGTTCACATCTGACTAGTGTACATTTGGATGAATACTGACTGAGGGAGTGGCAAAGCCCCAAAACAGGGAGCCATCTCTTGGTAAGATTATCCCACCAAGAAGCTGCTTCTGAGAGTCGCGGTGGCGCAGTGGTTAGAAGTGCGGTACTGCAGGCTACTTCTGCTGATCTCCGGCTGCCAGCAGTTTGGCAGTTTGGGTCTCACCAGGCTCAAGGTTGACTCAGCCTTCCATCCTTCCAAGGTGAGTAAAAATGAGGACCCAGATTGTTGGGGGCAATATGCTGACTCTGTAAACCGCTTAGAGAGGGCTGTAAAAGCACTGTGAAGCGGTATATAAGTCTAAGTGCTATTGCTAAGTGCTGTTCTCGCTACCCTTCTTCCCGCCTCTTGTACCACAATCACCTTATTCTCACATTTATTAATGCTTTTGCTTTTGTATTCCATCTGGGCTGCACAGCCGGGTGGATGAATGAAGGTGGCAGGGTGGCTGTTTCAGAGGAGATGAGGTTGGAGTTGGCCAAAATCTCAATGCAGAGACAAGGCAGAGGGGCTGCATGGTAGCCTTTGGCTTTAGTTGCCAAATAGGTCCATTTTTGGTATTTGTTATTCCATCAGGAACACAAAAATGTGTCAGGGTTCCAAATAGCATCTAAAACTAAATCAGAGTCCAATGCAAAGTATTGCTCAAAGTTCCAATTTATTAGTAGAGCCATGTTGGCACAGCTGTGAGAAACACGAATCTGACGCTACGAGGGTTTCTCCACCCAGTTGAAAGATCAAGCCCCTTGTCCCCACACCCACAAGTGCAACATGTTAGCCACTTGTCTTCTGCCAACGTGTCCATTATTCCCCTCAGCTTCCGGGCAGGTGCTGGACAAAGGATGACCTTGAGAATCTAAAGGAATTTGTTATGGCTACATTTCTACATCCCTCGTGAAAAGAAACGAAAAATCCTAAAAAAAGGAGAGAAAATAGCATAGGGGGTTAATTCAGCATTCTTAACCACCCCTTCCCCCCCCCGGGGGACCCTTTGGCTTGTCCGGGTATTTATCATGGAATTGCTTCACTAGTCTATCAGCTTTTATATTCCAACTCTTTACCCATATGGATTCGGACAAAGGGTACCCCTTCCAATGGATTAGGTATTGTAATTGACCCCTAAACATTCTGGAGTCTAAGATTTTTTTCACTTCATAATGTGTCTCCCCTTGTATTACTACAGGGGGAGGTGGTGGTTGGTTTGTGGTCTTATATTGGACCTAGCCACTGGTTGAACCAAGCTGAGGGGAGTAACAGACACGTTGGCAGAAGACGAGTGGCTAACGTGATGAACTTGTAGGTGTGGGGGCAAGGGGCTTGATCTTTCAACTGGGTGGAGAAACCCTCATAGTGTCAGATTCGGGTTTCTCACAGCTGTGCCAACATGGCTCTACTAATAAATTGGAACTTTGAGCAATACTTTGCATTGGACTCTGATTTACTTTTAGATGCTATTTGGAACCCTGACACTAACCCGAATCTCTCTTAAAAACTCATCCAGCTACCCCGAGCCTTGGGGTGCTGTTCGGGCCCCAGCACTGACCCGGCAACAGGCGGCGCGAAGACTCAGGGAAGATGGAGGAGAAACCAGAGGAAACGGAGCAAGCAGCAGGGGGACAAGTAGAGGACAACTCCATTGGGAGCATCAGCATCCACTACTATCCTTCCCCGGAGGTTGCAGCTGCCATGGAGGCCGCAGAGAGAGAATGCCAGTCGGGGGCTCGGCGCAAGCAGCCGGCCCATGAGTGGAGGCAACAGAAGATCACGCTCACTGGTCGGTCTGAAGGCAAGGGATCCCAGCCGCTGTCTTGCAGTCAATCGCTGATGGATCTCCACGACCAGTTCGGATGCCTAAGCGTAAGTTGGACAAATCCCCCCTTGGGAACTGAGACCACTAGATGGAACCTGGCCCAACCCACATTCTCCTTTCCAAGGAAGCACCTGGTGCCCCAGTTGAGTGGGGACACAGCCTCTTTCCACACCGCAGCCAGCGGGACCCCAGGAGACCTCTACACCGGGGCGAAGCCTGCGTGGACCACTGACAAAATGCTTAGATCTCTGATTTGGCTATCTTCCTCTACTTTTACCTTTATCAGGGTAGCATTATTTTTTTTCATTGCTTCCCAAATTTTTAATTTGCTGCGCAAGGTCTAAAATTAAATACCCCAGAATTGCCAAAAGTCAGCCTAATGAGTTTCCCCCCCTCCTAATTGGTTTTGTTGATAGTAACATTTCCTCACCTTTAAATTACCAAGTGTAATCAAGGAGGGTCCATTCAATCTCTGATAGATCAAGAGGAGATATTATCTTAGAACAGACCTATTTAGGCCCACTTTTCTTTGGGCTAATCAATATTATCGATTTAATTCCATTTAAGCCTTCTTTATAATGAAAGCCAGCTCTAAAACAAGTTTTGGACAACCTACTGGTGACTAAGGGTTATGCTAAAAAATGGGAATCTGAGTTGAAAACAGAAAATTAGATAGGACTGTATCACATGGCAGAGCAGAACTAGATTTTAGAGAGGAATTTGAAGTATTTTTTGTTTTGAAATCGGGTCTTGCCAGTTTTCACATATTTCCCATTTCAAAATAGCAGGAAACTTTTTTTATTTTAATTTATTAATTTATCTCGCTCTGAGGCAATTTTTCAACTATCATAGTCACTGGGAGCTTCAATAATGCAAAAATGAGCATTTCCTTCACCTCAATTGCAAACATGTGGCATATATCATTATATCAACATTCATCTTTGTCATGAAATTATTTATGACCTTGACTTCCATTGCATCTCTTTGTGGTATCAACTCCTGTTAACTAGCAATGCTTTCAGGGAAATCTTCAAACTATGTTTAACAGATAAGACTATTACACTAACTGATAATGTAACAGGCAGAGGTGGGCTACTGCTGGTTCGGACCGGTTCGGGCAAACCGGTTGTTACGATTCTGCGCAGTTCAGTGAACCGGCAAATCCCACCACTGGCTCTTGCCATCCTTCCGCCTGCATGCCACCCGCTCGCCCTTCGCCTTGGGTTGGGGCCCAGGGGACGCGCCAGTCCCTGGCCCTGGCCTTCCCCAGGGCCTCCACCTGCATGCGGCGTGGGCATAGGGGGGCCGAAGCGGTTTGGGTAAGGTTCTTACCTGTAAGAAGTCCCATCTGGAAAGCGCTGCAGCGGAGAGAAGCAGACGGGTTGAATCTCCAGCATCTCTCAGATCTTGCAGCCGTTTTTTCTGGCCCTTGGTGTTGGGCGAGCCTCGGTCGCTCGCAAAGACGCTCCATCTGCTCTCCAGGTCAGCAACTGTTTCTCTCTGCTGCTGCTCTTCCTGGGAGGCATCTTGTATAGCACAACGAAATTTAGCAGCCGTGAGCTGCCGCTTTGGGTCCTGTAAGTCCCATCTGGAAAGCGCTGCGGCAGAGAGAAACAGCATTCAACCTGGCTGCTTCTCTCTGCTGCAGCGCTTTCCAGATGGGACTTAGAAGAAAGCAGCGGCTCGCGGCTGCTAAATTTTGCTGTGCTGCGCAAGGCGCTCTCCCAGCAAGAGCAGCAGTGGAGAGAAACAGCTGCCGACCTGGAGAATACATGGAGCATCTCCCTGAGCGCCCAAGGCATGCCCAGCACCAACAAGGGCCACAAGAAGTGGCCGCGAGATCAAGCAACATCTTGATGGGTGGGAGGCCTGAGAGAAAATTCCTCCCCTGAGGGCCGCCTGCCCAGAGCGCCAGCACCGCCACTCTGGAGCTCACCCTTGGGACGGATCAGTAAGTTCTTGCTTTGCTCCCTGGGAAGGGCTCTGTCATGGAGGGCTGTGTGCCCAGACCAGGCACTTTCTCTCGGGCCTTCCAACTGTGGTGGCGGGAGGAGGAAGTGTGTGGCGGGGAAGGCTTCCTGCAGTTCTTGCAGCCAAAGCCGGGGTGTGCGCGAACTTGCGTATGTATGATGTCTTCTGCCTTGAGCAGAAGGTTGAACTATAAGACCTCCAAGATACCTTCTAGCCTGTGATTCTAAAGTCTCCAAAACAAGGGACTTTCCTTAAATTGAGTGTGAATGTGTGTGTAAGAGAGAGGGGGGGGAGAGATGTGGCTTCTTAGGGGTGCATTTTGGAGAAGTATCAAGAGAAATGCTAAAAGGGCAATCAGCTTGGGATTAAATTCCAAATGAAATTTGGTCTTCAGGGTAAGGAGAGATGAAGAACTTTCAACTGCAGGTTTCTAAAAATCTTATTAAAATGAATGTCTAGAGGCAGCTCTTTAACTCATTAGTCCAGAGGGAGCAAAAGAGATAGGCTATCTCTTAGGCAAAGAAGCGACGTCGAGCTGACCACGCCCACCCAGTCACATGACCACCCAGCCACGCCCACCCAGCCAGTCATTAGGGCAGAGAACCGGTTGTTAAAAAATTTGAAGCCCACCACTGGTAACAGATAACCCTAGGGGCCCTTTGGTCTAGTGGTTAAGGCATCAGGCTAAAAACCAGAAAATGGTGAGTGTGAAGTTTCTGAAAGATGCCCTAATTAATTCTAGTCCCACTTAAGGCATGAAAAATTGGCTCACGCTGACAAAGCTACTTTGGGTCAATCAGTGTCACTCAGCCCAACCTACCTCATGGGGTTGTTGTTGTGGGGAAAATTGGAGGAGGAAGGAGTATTAGATATGTTCACCATATCTATGGTGATAGGTTTGAGTTATTTATAAAAATAATAATGGTGGGATAAAAAGAAATATATTAAATAAACAGTAATTTCAGCGCTTCACATATACCTTAGGAAGTAAGAAAGTATGTAAAGACTTCCGAGGACCAGATAAAGTCATTTAGATAATGTGGTACAAGTTGGGCTGCCCTGGTAATTTTTTACCCTGCAAGTCAGTAGTGGGTTTCAATTACCTTTGCTACTGGTTCGCTATCGGGAGCACGCGCACGCCTGGCGCTTCTGCGCATGCGCAGAGACGTCCGGGTGGGTGGGCAGAGTCTCCTGCCACCGCCGCTACCGGTTCTCCCGATTCGGGGCGAACCGGTAGCAACCCACCACTGCTGCAAGTTCTAAGTGGATTTATAAATATGCCTAGTGTAAGGTGAGTCACTGCCCCAGCCTTCCTGTAGGCCTCCCTCTTATACGTATTTCCCTACCTTAATGCAAAATTTCGAGGAACTGGCTTTGCAGGCTATACAGGTTACAACAGTTCATTTAGTGATCGTTTCAGACGATCAGAATTCAGACACTTGATATTACATCAAGGACCCAGATTGTTGGGGGCAATATGCTGACTCTGTGAACCGCTTAGAGAGGGCTGTAAAGCACTGTAAAGCGGTATATAAGTCTAAGTGCTATTGCTATTGCTATTGCTACATTGGTACTGAAAAAAGTGACTTTTGACTGTTTGCACACTTATGACTGTTGCAGCATCCCCATGGTCACATGATCAGAATTCAGATACTTGGCAACTGGCATGTATTTAATGCAGTTGCAGTATCCCAGGATCAACTTTTGCAAATTTCTGACAAGCCAAGTGAATGGGGAAGCCAGACTTAAAACTGTGTTACTGCAGTGATTCACTTAACAACTGTGGCTTGAAAGGTCATACAATGGGGCAAAACTCACTTAACAGCTGTCTTTTTTTAGCAACAGAAATGTTGAGCTCAATTGTGATCTTAAGTCAAGGTGACCTGTGTTTCAGTTGGGAGGTGTTCAAACCTTCTGAATCTTGGCGTAAGGTTGGGACTGGGAGAGGTTTCTTGGTGGTTATCTGTTCAATGAGAATAAATAGCAGAGAAATGAGTCCTTTGATCCTAGTCTCCTCTTCTCGTGGCTGTCAGTGCAGACATGCATAGAATTCTTCAAAGCATAACAACTTCCCCACCAAGCCATTTAATTCTATCTAGGCATCCAATGATTCACATAATTTTTCAGTGAGAAGAGTGGAGCCTATTCCTATAAATCATAAATTCCTATATATTCCTATAAATCATAAATAAATACTATTGCAATGCGCTCTACCCTTATTGCAATGGGGCTACCCTTAAAAAGTGTCCGGAGACTACAGTTAGTCCAGAATGCAGCTGTGCGAGCAGTCGTGGGTGTGCCAAGGTACACCCACACGAGTTCCATCCTTCGCGAGCTGCACTGGCTGCAGACAGCTGGTCATTTGCATTCTTGAGGGGGAAAAGCACCTTTGGGACAACCATGACCTGGGTGACTGAGAATCTCCATAGACAAACTGTGTTTGTAACTTATCAACTGCAGTGCTTCACTTAACAACTGTGGCCAGAAAGGTTGTAAAATGGGGCAAAACTCACTTAACAAATGTCTCACTTAACAACAGAAATTTTGGGCTCAGTTGTGCTTCTAAGTCGAAGGACTTACCTGCATATACAAAATCAAGTCAGGGTGATTTTGAATGTTTTCCTTCTGCTTTTCTCTTTCGCAGGACTGAGAAGTCCACTCTTTTTTTTTTTTTTTAATAATTTTTATTGAAAAGTATTAAAAAAGGAACAAACATATAATGTGTATATACATATGTACATAATCACATATATACATAAATACACAAACAAAACTACAAACAAACAACAACACTAAAAAACACAAACCTAACACCACAAATCACATGACAAATTCCAATTTCATAAAGCAGCCTAACGTATCTTAGATATTACATACATCTTATGTGCATATTATATATTTCTCGTAAGTTAATGTCAATTTATCAATATATCAGTATCACTATTTCAGTTGTCTATGTGCACTCAAAACTCGTGTAACATTTTGTACTTACATAAATAACAAATGAACAAACATACATCTATTTTA
>QLTV01001796.1:600395-611894 GCA_003457575.1 Thermophis baileyi | reverse complement strand
TGGGGGAAAAAACTGAACACTAATTCTGGAAAAAATAAAAAAAAAAAAAAAAGTAGGAAGAACCTATTAGCCGTTGGGTGACACAGATACCATTGAGGTATATGCATTTCCAGGAGAAATGTTTCAAAGGGCAGATGCTGCAATAGAGGAGGCCCACTTCATACTAGATTTTTTTTTAAAAGGGGGGGGGTCTCAAAGCAAACACACTCTGTCAGAACAGGATTGGCAGACCCTGTGGAAGGCAAGCAGACTCTCAGAGGCAATTTGTTAGGATGAATGATATGTCAAAAAAACACTTTTTCCCCCTCTTTCCCCTGCCCTGCTCCCAATTTTAGCTCTAGAGATTAATTCGGTTAGTTTTAAACCAGGGTTCTTGGTTTCCCTCTTCAAATTGTTACTATTGTGTTGTAATAATTTACTATGATTATGTGCAGATATGCCACTATGTATGTGTAGCTCTCCTGCTTATTATTTTGTATACACTGGGGAGTATTTGTGATTTAAAAAATATATATACTCATAATGCTGTGTGTCTCGGGTATCAAGAAATAAGAGCACTACCAAGCCTTCCTAATATCTTATATAAAAATCAGTTTTATCGCATAAACAGTATTTATTTTTGTAAGTTCCATACTGATATGCAAACGCTATTAACCTTAGATCAAAGTTGGCCTTATTCCATATCGTTTTTACTTTTTGTGATCTATAGGCAAATGTATTAACTTAGGCATTTGTATGCTCTGGACAATCTGGAGCTTCCAACATTGAATCTAATTACTCACTGCTTCTTTGCTGACTCCAGCTTTCTAACAGATGAATATCCTCCTTACCAAGACCATCAAGAGTCCACTAATTGCAAATTAATTTAAAAAATACCTGTACTCCCCCAAAATACAATCCATTTATAAAATTGGTAGTACTGTACTCCCCCTGCACACACAGCCTACAGTATATACATTTTCTACAATTCGTGAATTAAAAAAAATGACTTTCAAGAGGCATGTATGAGGGGGACTGCAGGGGGGAAAAACCCTATAAAATAAATATCCTGAAAAGTTTAAGAAGCCTTCATTAATGATTGGGACCTGCATTCCAAGCCACCATGTCAGGTGGCATCTCTGTAATGGGGAAGTGGGACTTTCTGGCATTTCCCCCCCCCCCTTCAGATGCCTTTCACAGGAATATTTTACTATGCAGGGTAGCATAGTAGTAATAGCAGTGCTGAGGAATGAAGAAAGATCATCTTTAAGCAGAAAGCTTCATTGCAGTTATTATAATGGGTGAACAAGGTTAGAAGCTTGGGAAGAAAAGATAAAAATCCCCTCCAATATAGAAACAGATTGCCAGATGAACCTCTTCTTTTCCATCACTTGCACATTTGCAAATGTAGAGAGGGGCCTTTTCATCTTTGCAACTGAGCCACTTTAGAGCAAGTGCCTATGGCTCACTTCATCAACAGTGGATTAAATGGATAAATATGGTGCATTAGGTTGCAGTGAGTCAACAGCTTTTATGTTTTCTGCACTCTCTGCTCTGCTTTCTCTCAGAAACCCAGAAAGTAATTATGGCTGTGAAAGGAAAGATGCAATGCAGTTAACAAGTTCGTAAGAGGAAGGTAATAAAGTTGAATGATAGTGTTATGGAAAGCAAATTAACTTTGTCAATTTCTGCATTGGTCATGGAGACAAATACTTATTGAAAAACCAATCTCAGTACAGAACTCAACATAGATTTTTTGAAAAGGTTTTATTGACACCAATTTTCAAGGGATGTTTAGTTACAGTAATTGGAGGGAGGGGCAGGGTAAAAATTTCAAGACGATGAGTGAAACCCTGCCCCTTTTTATGTGCAGACACCCCCCAACAATAAAAATATGGGGTTACACTTTTCAAATCTGTCACGATATGCTGTATGAAGCTATTCATCGCATTGTTTTTTCAGCATTAGGAATTGAACCACTGACTCAGCTTTACATTAGAATATTATTTATTCTAAGAAAATTAATGTTCAAACTAAATTTGTCAGTCTGAAACCAGTAACCTGAAACAGCCCAGGTTGTTTTTACAGTACTGAGATGAAACCCTAATCTAAAAATTCCATCTCCCCTTTTTCCCACAGAAAAGCCATCAATCCTAGAACAAGTAGTTGGGGTCCCATCTTTTATCTGGGGTTCAGGAAATTGAACCGTGGGGACCTGTGGGGACCTGCACTGACCCATCTTATCCTCTTTGGGCTGCCATCACAGCTACTCACTGGCGAACTCCGATCAAGACAGCATCTGGGGGGCCCTAGAGAGAGAGCCCTTGCCTTGGAAGACATGGATCTCATTTATGAAGAGAGGAAAGTTCAGACCCAAAGCATAATATTTTTGCATCTCATCTGATTTCAATTTCAACAGCTGCTTTAAGCCAGCTTGCTGCTTGCTGTTGTGTTTTGAGTAGTGTGGAGACAGCAGGGCGGCAGAATAAGAGGCCTCGGCAAATGCTGGCATGCAACTTCAACAGACTGTGGTGGAAACTGATCAGCTACCCTCCCACTCCCCAAGGAGAAACCATGCTGTTTTGCGTGATGCCCTCTCTTGACTTCACATTGCACCATGTAGATATTTGTACTGGGATGTATTGTGTACAAAGATGCTAAAGAGCAGACTTGACTCTCCACACCTGGCTTGATTTATCAAATGGGAGAAAATAGCCTGTTTTGACACTCAAAATTTGGAGGCCGAGTCAGAGCCAGGTCAAATCCCAGATGCATCTAGGCTGTGTCTAACTCAAGAGGTTTTGATCAGATCTCTGTCAAATATCCAAATAGCAAAATAGTATCCGGGTTTACCTCTTCCCACCCCCACCTCCATTCAATCATGTCCAATTCTCAGGGATTACTTGGACAAATCCCTGCAGTTTTCTTGGTAAAGTGTTTCAGAAACAGTTTGCCACTGCCTCCTTTCTGGAACTGAGAGAATGACTAGCCCAGTCACTCAGCTAACTTTGTGCCCAAGGTGGGACTAGAATTCATGGTCTCCAGAGTTCCACCCTGATGCCTTAACCACTACACCAATGTGGCTCTCAAACAAGCAGATTCAAATGCAAGTAGCTTTACTGCAGAGCTGTAAAACTCCCATCCTGCGGGCCAGATGCGTCATGCGCTGGCCATGCCCACGCCTGGTTTAGGAAAGGGGGGGAAAGTCCCGATATGTCATGTGACGCCACCGTGACAATGTGAGTTTGACACCCCTGCTTTACTGGATCAAAACAGCAGTCACCTTTCTCCTCTGTGTGGGGTTGTTGTTTTTTTTTTGGCTGCCAGTAACAGAACACATTGGAGCAATACAAAATGGCTCCATGCCAGTCAGATTTTTGTGATAGCTACAGCTAGTTGGGGGGATGGCTTCCACAAGCAGACCAGTTATTCCAGGATCTTTTTTTTCTCTTCCTCCAAATATTTTTTTTCTTTCCTTTCTTTTTCTATTTTTCTTTCTCTCTCTTTCTTCTTCTCCTTCTCCTCTTCCTCCTTTCTTTCTCCTTCCTCCTTCTTCCTAGCATTATTCCTGTGCTATGGCAGGGTCCACATCAGCAAAGCTGTCTCCATTTGGGTCAATCAAAACCAAACACCACGGCCATTTTTTCTAATGCAACTATTGCTAGATTTCTTGTTGCTGCTGTTACATTCTGATCAATGTGTATGGTCACTTCCTCTTGTCATTTTGATTTCCACTTTTTCAATATGTGATTATCACTGAAGCTCTTTCCACTTTGCTTTGAAAAGAGCTATGCTGTCTTTTGTGGGTGCATTTTTCCCCAACTTGGTTTTCATATCCTTTTTCATGTTCTTAATAAACTTTCTGCATTGCTAGAGCTGGTCCAATGCATTTTGCTTCCTTAAGTGATTCTTTGCCTCAGAGTTGCATAATATCTAAGGCTGAGGATGGTATTTGAACCTGAGACTGAACATTTACATAACTTCCTACTCTCCTCAGTAAAAGATAACCATAAATATTGTATTCTTTGAGGACATTCAAAATAGACAGCTTGAGATTGCTTTCTACTGTAAAATTACTCATTTACATCTGTTTTTTATAACCAATTCATAAAATTATTTCATGCTACCTGTATGACTTCTGCCCAGGTTCACACGATATGTTAAGTCAAAACCAAGAGATTATGTCGAGTCCCTGAGTAAAGGAACATTCTCTTGTAAAAGTTTTGCTGACTCTTGCAGAACTTGTGATGTAAATGTAACAGTGTATTAATATTTATTCTATGAAGTAATTGAGTAATTGCAAAAGAAAATATTATCACTTGTCCGTACTCACTGTCCCTCAGCTAACAAAGTTCACACATTGGGCTACTATGTTTGAAATGATCACCCCTCTATGCCCTCTGATGAGGTTCGCCTATGAACTGAGGATGGAAGACTCTGATTTTGCTTCAAGGTACATAGTGTCAAGGTTCCAAGTAACACCCACAACGAAAGAAGACTCCGAGGCTTGAAGTTCCTCAAAGTTCCATTTTATTAGAGGTGTCATATTGGCACATCTGGGAAAACCCGAATCTGAGAGTTCTGGGTTTTCCCCACCCAAAAGAAAGTCAAAGACCCATCCCCTGCATCCACAAGTCCATCACATGGTCCAATCAATTCACTGTCCCAACTGGAGACATCCCCTAGTCACTCCCATCCAGGTGCAGGCCGAATGCCCTTGACTCCCAGAGAAAGGAATGTTGTTATGGCCAATCCTCCACCACTCTTTGTAATCCCCCCTCCCGTTTTCCCAGGCACTAAATGTGGCAGCCCTGAAGCTCCAACGAAAAAGATGGCTTCCAGGGCTGACACATAGTTCAGCTCTTAAGACTATTGTTTAATCATGCTATTCTGTTGTTGCAAAAATATTTTTTAATATTTTAATATTTGTGCATCATCTCTTTTATCAAGCAACCATTTTTAATTATTTCCCTGTGTTATATCCATATATACGCTGTTGCATCCCACTCCCAACAAATATGAGCAATATCAACAGTATTACCAATATTTGATAGTTGTTCCATAGATTGAATTATTCCACGTTGGAGGATTTTTAGGTGCAGTTCGCCATCTAGTGGGAAATAGTTCCAAGCAATTACTGTTCAGAATAAAAATGAAAAACTTGAGAGAAGCTGGATTACTGGTATATAGCTACACTTCAACTTATGACCATTCATTTAACACCATTTGAAATAAAAATGGTGCTGAAAAAGTGTTTACTATCAGTCCTCATGCTTACGACCATCGCAGCACCCCAGGGTTATCTGACTGCCATTTGTGACCTTCCCAGGGGGCAAAGTCAGTGGGGGAGCCAGGTTCACTTAACAATCACGTGATTCACTTGATCACAGCAAAAAGGTCATAAAATTGGGTCCAATTCACTTAATGAGTGCACTGCTTAGCAACAGACGTTCCAGTCCCAATTGTGGTCATAAGTTGAGGACTACCTGTAGGCACATTAGTTTTGTACATGGTCTGCCACTATCTTTTTGGGGGGATGGGTTTGAGTTCCCAGACAAGCCTACAGGCCTAGAATTCCTCATTAGTCTCCTATCAAAATGCCACTCAGGTCCCAGCCCGGCTTGGCTTCAGAATTCCAAAAAGGTCAGTCCAGGTGTTACCACCTGCTGAGTTCACATCTCCCAAGTTAGCACATAAATCTAACTTTAAAATTTGAATAAGTTTTGATTTATTAAGTATATTTTTTTCTTATATAACCTGGGGAAAAATGAATATTTCCAAGATTGAATAAATTTGTATCTATGTTTAGAAAAAGACCAGGAGTTCCTTTTAAACTCTCATATATGGCCATTCACAGGAATTGCTGAGGAAAAAGACAGAGTGAAATGATAATGCTAGCTGCTCCCATATATCTGACATACAAGTTTTATATAGCTGGTTTTCTCAACATTTATAGAAACTAGGAATAGTTATATCATGTGCTGAAAGCTATATACGGTATGTTGTAGGTTTCTATCTGTGGAAAAACAGTCTTTCTGTGCTGTTGAGGAGACATAGGATAGCTAATTTGTTATAGTGGTTAAGGCGCCAGAATAGGACCAGGAGACAGGTGGAAGTTCTAGTTACGCCTTAGACACAAAGCCAGTTGGATGTCCTTGGACAGATCATTCTCTTTCAGCCCTTGAAAGCAGGCAATGGCAACCCGTTTTTGAAATCTTGCCAAGAAAATTTTAACATGGGGAATTCTGGGAGTTGAAGTCCACACATCTTAAAGTTGCCAACTTTGAAAAGTGTTGCTATAATCCATGGTATGAACTGTACCGTTTTGTTCATGTGGGCACAGGCAACTTAAATTTATGTGAGACAAGATGCTGTCCACCCCCACCTCCCCCAATAGGTTTATTGGATCAAAGAGCACTGAAAGCTTCTTGGAAGCCCATAAGCAGCTTTCTGTTCATGTTCCTAATATACAGTTACCAATCTAATAACCATATATAGTTCTGTTATTTCTCTTTTCAGCCAAACTTAACTAAGAGAAGCAATTCATCCTGGAACGTGACAAATAGAACAAACAAAAAGCAACTCTAAACAAAATTTTGATACTAGTATAGACTTATGTGGAAGTGTCATTTCCCCGAAGGAGATATGTTCATCTAAAAAAATCTCCACATCTACATATATGCAACAATTCAGTGCATGTTTACCAAAACACAATAGAGCACAATGGGACTTTCTACTAAGTAAGATTGTACAAAACTATACAGAACTGTAAAAATGCATGAGTTAGCCTTTTTCCGTAGGCTTTTAAAAGAATCCTAATTTAGCCCTATTTTGACACCTGAACATTTTGGGACACAAGACTTTACAAAGCATTTATATTTTCACAGTAAATTTTACAGATTATTATTGTATACATAATAAGACAAATCACAGTGCTTCAGTTTCATATTAAAAATCACCTGTAGTAAATAAGACTACTAATAAAGGGGGGAAATTTCTATATTCCCTAAGTATGTGTTGCTCTATGACACTAAAAAGTATGAGTGAAGTTTCTAACAGATGTTATCCAATATTAAAAAGAGAAAGTGTACCTGACAGTGTATATACAGTGGGATGATCTTGCATTACAGCAGTGTGTGAAAAATAATCCTTCTGGAAGAAATTCAGGTTTTGTTACAAATGACAAGTTGGATGAAGAGAATCTGAGATAAAACATGTCAATATGATATCTAGAGAACTTCTCTCACTTTCCAGTCTGAATCAATTATCTTGTATAAAACTGGGAAAAATACCCTTCATGGGATGGTTTGCCAATGATGTGGGGGAGGGGGACATAGCTAACATTCAAGAGGCAGGTGTATGTTAACAAATTCTTTAGAGAATGGCATCCGATTCAAGGAAATGTGGCTGAAAGTTTCTCCTTGTCTTAAACCATATACCTTTACTGACTGTCCTTAATATTTCAGCAGAATTCCAGTTAAAATTTGGAAAAGAATGCCTCAAAGGAAAGGATACACCATTCTGATATAGTGCCAATACCCAAGGTATTCTTGGGAGAAAAGTCATCCATGCTATTGGTGGGATCATCACCATTTCACCCTTAGAAGTTTGGCATTCAAAGAATCCAAATGGCATTCATTTATAATTAGCTGAAATACAGGTTCAGTAGATAATTAAGGCAGTCAGCCATACTGCTAGTAAATCCTCAAGGACTAAAAATTCAGGGACATCCCCATCTTCCTGTGGGATAAGGTAGTAGAGTAGGGGAGAAAGTTCCTAAACAGGTCGTATTAATTCTTAACTCCTCCTTCAAGATCTTGGTCTCTCACTGTAATTAAACTTTATTTAATAAAAAGAGCTGTGGTGGCTCAGTGGTTAGAATGAAGTATTGAAGACTAATTCTGCTGACTGCAGTTCGATCCTGACTGGCTCAAGGTTGGCTCAGCCTTCCATCCTTCCGAGGTGGGTAAAATGAGGACCCAGGCTGTTGGGGGCAATATGTTGACTCTGTAAACCCGCTTAGAGAGGGCTGTAAAAGCACTATGAAGCGGTATATAAGTCTAAGTGCTATTGCTATGCTAAATTCCCTTTCATTTACTTTCAAAACATTTTTTCCTCTGAAAGAACCCATGGGGCAAAGAATAAGTGTCATAATTGATTCTCTTTTACAAATAGGGAAACTAAGAAAAAATGCTCAGTATTATAGCAGAATTGGAAAAATTTTCTCTGTGGTAGAATTCTACATAAGTGTTGAGATGGTCTTCCATAGTAGTATTAGGGATGCCAGAGAAAGTAAAAGAACAAAGAATAACTCCACGTCAATCCCATCAGCCTAAATAACACTCTCACCTGACCCCAACATCTCAAGATTTCAGGGTCTTCATCTCTATTTTGCTTTCTCCTTAGGTTTATCAATGTAAATGATGTTCTTTTTCTTTAAAAAAAAACAAAAAACACCACCACACAGCAAAATGGTACGGTAGTAACAGGAAGACAATTAATATGACAGTAACATTTTCCTGTTCAATTGCATTTCAGTAGTGATTAGTTAGAATTTGCTGATTTAGAAGCCACGAAAACTATCCTTTTATCTCCAAATGGAGAAATTGTTAGTAGAAAAAAAAAAGATGTGGTTTTCCATCTGGACTTGTGAGAAGGGGAGTCTCTACGTTCATTAGTATGCAGCAGAGAAAAAGTCATTGACATCAATAAGACCCTAATTTACATGTGGTTGCATTAACTGATGCTGCCAGTTTGCTTTGTCCCTTGTGTAACATCCAGGGATGCTGGAATTCCACTTCCTCTTGGCAAAACACAGATTATCAGGCACCATAAGCCCTCGGTCACAATAGCATAGTGTCCTTTCTCAATGTCTTTGGTTTTTCTCCCCAATCCCCCTGCCACCACCACCACCACCACCACCACCACACACCCCAAATCACTGCCATCTGCTAGGATCTCAGGCTTCTGCTTGCAGAGGAAGGACACTGGCCAGTGCCGGGATGAGGCGAGCATAGATCTCAATCCCATGAAGGAAGACCTGCTCATTCAGGAATTCGTTGTGGTCATGCAGCAGCACAGGCGTGCAGTTCATGGGGGAAAAGCCAATTGCAGGGCGACCTGCCTGAAATATATTGGAAGGAGAAGCAGCTGTGAGAAAGCGAGGCCAGAGCAAGTGAGTAGAAGATAAGGACTTCCACTGGTCAGGTGCCTGTAGGAAAGGCATCTATACTCACTGCTCTGATGTAGCGGCTGTCAGTGGCAGCAGGGAAGATCTCACACTTCAGCTTCATATTCCTGAAGAGACAAGAGACACAATGGCAGAGAAGCTCCCCGTGCGATGGTTGTTATTTAACTGGATATTTTTGTAGCTTCAGAAGTTTCAAGCTATTCCAAAAGTAGAATTTATCAACTGAAAAAAAATGGAACTGCAGGCTTCTGGGATGACCCAGAATTAGAGTAGTTGAGAAGAGGGAGTTATCACATGGAGTTTTTCCCAACTTGAAGCAAGCCAGACATCTTACAAACACCCTGTTGGTTTAGCCCATGCAATCTCTGAATATAGACAGCTGGCAGTCTGGGAATAGCTGTTCTATACCAGGGGGTATCCTGGTATATATCAATCTTTTTCTGAATGCAGTCAATAGCAACTTCTCCGCCAAATATAAATATAGTTTGCTCCTATCTAGCAGGTGAAATTGCTCCTATCCCAAAATGACTAAGGAAAAAGGAAGGGAAATGAGAAAAGGCAAATGTAACAACATACTCACATGTCTTTGCAGGTGTCACTGAATGCCTTCCACCAGGGATCAGATTCCTCTGTGGAGGTAACTGTCTGATCCATGTATTTCTAGCCCAAGGGAAAAGGTAGAAGGTAAAACTCGCAGGAGGCAACAGATTCTCAAAATCCAGGAATGTCTGGCAAAAGCCTGGCAGAAGCAGCAGTAGCACTAAAAGAGGCTGTGGAGCACAGGGCACCATAGAAAGACAGCCCTGTTGAGATAAAGGCCCAAGGTGGAAAGGGAGAGAAAGACAGTGGCAGTACTCTAGAAGGCTATAAGCCGAAAGCAGTTTAGAGCTTTGCTTCTAGAACTAAAGCAAAAGTAGTTAGAATGAACCCTCAGTTCCCAGTTCCCACCTGCTGGAACTCATATGTAACACCTTCTCCAGCAGCTTTGCACCAAGATGTGAGTTGCTCCTCAAATGCCTGCAAAGCAAAGACAAATCAATATGTGATAGGAGAAGGCACTTTGTTCTGAGCAATTCTTGGCCAGATACCCTACTTTTCATTATCTTATTATTCTATTCTACAATTCTCTGCACTCCTTCCTGCCTGTTTAAGAATACTTCTTCCCTCACAGGTAAGGAACCATCAAATACGTAGCTTCAAAGCTACATATTGATCAAAGGTCTGTATGATAGATATCTGACATTTCTCTCCAGGGCAGCTTTTGGGGGAATGTGTTGCAAAACATGGTTGATCTTTCATTAAACAGACATAGAGCATGAAAGCCCTCAAGGCTACCAGAATTCGGGACTCTTGAAAGTAATCTACAAGCAAAGGAATTAAGCTCTCCAATTCTTTCAAACATCAAGAAAAGTTATTAAGGGCTTCCATAATAAGAGCTGCAAACACTGCAAGATTGTTAAACAAATTAACAATATTTTATAGGACAGTTTAACAGGTTTTGTAAAAAAAGAAAAAAAAAACCCAGCCAGAAACAGTTTTAAGACTTATAAGATTGCTCATCTCAAACAATAGGTGATGTACAGCATAAAAATAACAATAAATCAAAAAAGGAGGAAAAAAAACATATATAACAATAAACAAACTATAAATGTAAAATGGTGACAGGCACACAAAAAAATCACCACAGGGGAACTCCCACAAAACTAGCCCCAAATGCCTAAGGGAAGAAGAGCCAGGTCTTAATGGTTTTCTTAAAGGCGAGAAGGGTTGGGGGCTATCATATATGGGGGGGGAGATACTTCTAGGGCTAAACTCAAACAATGGCAGCCTTTCTAGGTCCTGAAGATAACAAAATTTAAAAGAAGGAACCTGGAGCATGCCCTCCATGTGAGAGAATGTGACACAGGAAGATGTTCTTAGGAGAAGTAACCCAGTCCTATGCCATGTAGGGCTTTAAAGATAAGAACCAGCAGCTTGAATTGCACCCAAAAGCCTATTGGGAACCAGTGTAGTTCATTGAATAGTGGTATTACATGGGCATAACAAGATATGCCCATAACTACTTGCAAATAACTACTGTACATTCATTTTATAATAAATAATAAATACTGGCTGAAATAGTATAGGGTTTCCTGCCTGAGCATGGGGTTGGACTAGAAGACCTCCAAGGTTCCTTCCAACTCATTCTATTCTATTCTATTCTATTCTATTCTATTCTATTCTATTCTATTCTATTCTAATTTTCTATTCTATTCTATTCTATTCTATTCTATTCTATTCTATTCTATTCTATTTTTTCTTCTTTTCGTTTATTTTGTTCTATTTTCATT
>QLTV01001796.1:575004-585568 GCA_003457575.1 Thermophis baileyi | reverse complement strand
CTATGCTCCAGGGGTGAAATGCTCCAAGTTCGGGCGTGCCTGCTGGTCGCCGGACAGCTGGTAGTGACGGAAGCAGGAGACTTCGCCCACTCGCCCGGACGCCGCCATTTGGGTTCTTTTACCCTCTGCGCATGCGCAAAGCATTCTGCACATGCACAGAGGGTAAAAGAACTCAAATGGCGGCGTCCGGGCTACCAGCTGTCCGGCGACCCGCAGCACGGCCGAACCGGGACCTTTTCACCCCTGCAGTCACGGTGGCACCAAGATGGCGGGCTAACGCGCGCGGCGACCCCTGTGAAATGGTCGTTCGACCCCCAAAGGGGTCGCGACCCACAGGTTGAGAACCGCTGCCTTAGACAATATATGTGAATGATGCAACTGCCTGGACTAATTCTAGCAGCATGAATTTATTCTCTGTGACTGACGCAAGCGGATTTCATGGAAAACAGCTATGTGAACTGATCTACTGCCCACATGTCTGTATCTTTGCATTTCTATCACACATGCAATTGTAACATGGGTATGTGGCTTGCAACTATACAGGAAATAAGACTTTACACAACTCTGGAGAAAAGAAACAGATGAGAACAGCAAAAACATTTGAAGGGAATAAGTTGCGAAAAATAAAATTCCACCAATTGTCTACTTTATCCTATTAAAGAGTTTAATTTTGATAGATATTTGGGTCACTATTTTTTAAACATGTTTCTAGGTAGCAAGACTTTAACCTATGCTATTGAACTTTGTTAAAACCATTTAGTTTTTTTCCTCCTAATTTGAAATGAATGCCATCTTATTCCTTATTATTAACTCAGTTGACAGAGTAAAGCAACATTAGTTAAACAATGCACAGAAATATGTCTTTGGAAAATTGCCCGAACAAAAATTGCCCCAATGTACCATTATATCTATTTTAACAATGGAATGAAATTGAAATCCTGAGCTGTAGCAGTAATATATATGAGAGACAGTATTCCTTTACTTTGACTCAGCAGATAGCCGGGTCTAGCTGACATTTTTATAAGCTAAAAAGTAAATTAGATTAGATTTGCATAGAACTTTAATGGGAGACTTCCTGATAATGTTAGATAGGGAAATCCTTCCCCCCCCCACCCCCACAACTATCCTTGTAGAAAGCAATAACAAATCACTTCTATGTTGCTATCAATAACTATATATGCTGGTGAAGTTTTATTTTTTTAAATCCCTTATCTCAAAGTTTAAACCTGCATGACTAAGATAAATGATGCTGATTTTCTTCCTAAATTCTGAGCGCAAAGAGGCCATGCAGCAACAAATCAGAAACCGTCAGAATCCGAATAAGTGCAAGGGTTTCTCATTATTTTACCTCCACTTTCAGACACTGTAGACCGAGTTCAGAAGCTATTCTTTCCAGGAATTTTACTGCCGTTTCTGGAAGAGAATAGGAAGCCACCATGAAAATTACACGTCTTTTTATTTCAATCAATATTTAATTTTAAAAAATGACAGTACAAGTTCTATAAAACTTTTCCCCATGTGCAATATTTGAATTAAAACTTTGCCCCAAGGTTAAAGCATAGGACAAGGTTTGAAATCTTGGGCCTTCTTATCTCTTCAACATGTGTTAAAGCTCATTTGTCATCTATTACATGTATATTTTAATTATTCTACGAATATTTTTAAAGATGACAAGCATTATCGTGGAAAGACATACAGCAAATTGCCCAAAGCCGTAAAATTAACAATGAGCCCTAAAGAGACAAGTAGTGCTTCCAGCACTCCGTCAACTGAGCCATCATTGTTTCTACTTTACATTTCAAGGTGGTGCATTTCAGTTCTCCCTGACATGTATCATCCAGTCCATAAACAATTAAAATAAAAGCATAAATTATTAAAAGGACAAACATTGACACACTGAGGCATTCTAGAATTAATATGGAGGCCTTAAGATTTCAGAATGTTATTCTGAATGTTTCTATTGAATAGATTAGTTTACAATGAAAGTTCTACAAATCTGTTCAATAGAAACATTCGCTCCTCCACAATGAAAACGATGAACATCTAGATGGAGGTCAGGCTTGCACTTAACAATGATTTTCTATATGGACATGGGCACTGGGAGAAGAAATCAACTAGACCACAGGTGTCAAACTTGCTGCCATCATGTGATGTTTCCCCTTTGCTGAACTGGGGTGGGTGTGGCCTGCGTGTGACGCGTCCAGCGCGTGAGCCACCAGTTTGACACCACTGAACTACATTGTACTATTGTACAATGTACTACATGGTACATCCCTGAACAGACTTGTACTATTTTATTTATTTATATGGCCATCCAAACAACATGAATTTTTGGGACGGTAACAATCAATAAAATAATCATAATGAAACATGAAAATCAAGTTAAAAGATAACTGGACATGCAACAAAATAAACAAGCAATCACCATCCAAAGTGGGCTCACTCAAAACCCAGACCTGATGCTTTGTTCTTTTGGGGGACTATTTCTAAATATCAACTGATGGATATAAAAACTGTATAGAAATCACTGTGAGAATTAAATAAATATGTTCCTCATTCAGATTATAAAAGTTCTTGAGTCTTGTCATTTCCATTAATTCCTTTATTCATTTTTTATACAGTGCAACTCACAATGACCTCTGTTTCTTCCCCAGATAGTGCAAGATCAACCCTATGCATAGTAGAGACATTCTGAAGAATTACACGCCTCGTTTATCCCACAGATGAAATCATAAGCATATTTTCTGCATAAATAGTGACAGGGAGGCAAATGTGAAACTGCTTTCTTGCCAGATAGAAGACTTCTATCTTCTACAAATTATTTAGAAGTAAGTCTTACTAGGTTCAGTGGGATATTACCTAGAAATAATTAAGTGAGCAAGCGAGTATATATAGGTGTGTGTGTGTGTGTGTATAAATAATTAAGTGAGCGAGTATGTGTGTGTGTGCGCGCGCACACACACACACACAGGTAGTCCTCAACTTAGAACCATTTGTTTAGAGTCCATTTGAATCACCGCAGCACTGAAAAAAATGACTTACAACCAATTCTGGCACTTATGACGATTGTATCATCCCCACAGTCACATGATCAAAATTTGGTTGCTTGACAACCAACATGTAGCTACGACAGCTGCAGCATCCTTGGGACATATGATTGTCATTTGTAACCTTCCCAGCCACTTTCCAATAAACACTCAGTGGGGGAAGTTGGATTTGCTTAATGAGTGCACGATTCACTTCACAACTGCAGTGATTTGCTTATTTCACAACTCTGTGAAAAAAGGTCATAAATTGGGTATGATTTATTTAAAAATCACCTCATTTAGCAATAGAAATTCTGGTCCTTATTATGGTCATAGATCCAGGACTACATACATACACACACAGATGCATGCGCATGAGCACACACACACACACAAAACCACATATAGATTTTTCTTACCACATTATTTGGGGCATTTTTAGTAACAAATGAATAAACTATCCTAAATAATTGCACTCCTAATATGTTTCTTACATAGGCAGAATTCTGTTTGAGCGTGTCAGGGACAAAATAACATATAGGTGCATAAATAAATCATAAATCAAAGAGTTATGTTGGTACTGTGTATTTGCTCAGGAAAATCTTCATTTAATACATATATATTTAAAATGTCATTTAATATAGCCAGCTTGCAAAGATATGCTACACATTGTGGTAGTTATTTGTACAAAAGTACATAGCAAACTATGCATAATGAAAAAAAACCTTTTCTTTACCAAGAATTATAATCTCATAATGTAATATAGTACAGTCTGATCATAAATTGCTCTCAAAATAAAAAAACCCATGATATAATATGAAAGTTAATTCTCCCCCGCCCCACTCATTTTGTTAACAAGTTTCAGGTACTGAATGCTGATTATCAGTGCAACAAATCAATATGCACAAGTTATGTAGTATTGCAGCATTAAATTCATATGGAATAAAAAGGAATGAAGGAGTTTAGACATATACCATAGTTCACATACATACAATTGAATTGGATGAGCCTTTTCTTTTCACAATAAGACCAATTGTACGTGGCAAATGAATTGAATGCACCATGGACAGAACAGGTAAGATAAATTCTATTCAGGTAAACTTTAGACATCAGTGTGCTTCTCTTTGTCTAACAAATCATGCAAGAATGTCAACTCTGACTGATAAAAGGAACCAGATTTTTGAGGGTGTGCTCCTATCGGATGGTGGACATCTAACGGTTCAGCCAAAAGCTGGCTGCAGATTGGATCTAGTCAAACAGAAAGCCGTAGGAATTTGGCTTTCTTTAAGGAAAGAAGAAAAATGAGACTTAATACCATAATCAGGCTGAGGCTGGACTGTCTTGATTCTCAGATATTCCCGGAAGAGAGTGACAGATGGGTCTTCTTTGGGATCCCTCTCCCCAAGCTTTTTAGAGTCTGGTAGCATGTTAGCCTTCTGGACTCCGGAGAGTAGAGTACTATATCAAATACAGTAAGAGAGGAACATACAGAAAGTGAGGATAAAGAACACAAGAACTGCACTTTTTCAACTCGGACTGGGTGAGAAGGAAGTTATCCTGGAAATAATGAAAGAAATTATGGTAGAGTTATCTTTGCCACTTCGAATTCCTGCACTGTACAGTATAAAGGTACCGTACTGTACCTTCAAGTACTCACTTCAGCCAAAAGCAACCGAGTATTAAAAATACCCGGAAGAGTTAGAGAGGATAGAATGAAATTGCCATTCTCCCCCGATACAGGATTGTCTGTCTTTAACTGCTGCAGTCAAGGCTGAATTTCCACAGCTGCAACCATGCTCTGCAGAACTGGGAGAGTTACACCCCATACACGGAGTGCTCATCGGCTGCAGGGGCGAAAGTCCGGCAGACTACAGTACAAGCGCGCAAGGCAGCTTGAAACTGCCCGGCTCTGGCCCTTAGCCCCAGCCAACACCCCCCCCCCCCCCCTTCCTTGGCCTTTTCCCTCCCCGCTGCCGCAGTCAGCGCTCGCCTGCCTCCCTTGTAAGCTCCTGGCCCAGCGGCAGCCAAGTAAACAAGTTCTTCGGTAGGCACTTCGGAGGCAACGGTGGGCTGGCCTTGCCCCTCGTTCCTCCAGTGAAAAGAGCCGACGGTCGGGCGAAGCGACAGGGAAGCTTTCCCGGGCAGCAAAGGAGCCCCCGAAGTGGCGCCGGGTACTCTCCCCCTCTCCCTCCTCACCCACCTCTATTTGCTCGTTGCGGAAGCCACCGCCTCCCTCAAGCCTTGCTCGCCGCGACTTGACTCCACACCTTCCTCGGGGGCGGCGGTAGCAGTAGCGCTGGGGAGGGCTGAGCGCAGAGCAAACCAATCTCCAAGGCGCGCGCCGGCCCGCCCGCTCGCGCCCAATCCGACGCCCGCCCTGCCTTGCAGCCCAGCCCTGCTCCGGCCCAAGCCGGCGGGGACAAACCGGAGCTGCGGGATTTCGGTTGGAGATCCAGAAGCGCCTAGGTTCGGCATGGCGTGCCTGGACGTGGTATTTGTCTTCTCCAAAGCAAGGAAGCAGAAAGCTGAGAAAGTAGCTGTGTAGGGCAGGCAGGGACTTCGCGAAGCACTGTCAGGACTTTGGCAGAGGGAATGGGTGGCCTCAAATGTACACGGGTAGTCCTCAATTTACACCGCAGCCGAGCCCAAAATTTATGTTGAGTGAGAAATTTGCTGAGTTTTGCCTCATTTTATCACTTTTCTTGCCTCATTTGTTAAGTGAATCACTGCAGTTGTTAAATTAGTAATGCGGTTGTTAAGTGAATCAGGTTTCCCTCTTGACTTGTCAGAAGTTAGCACAAGGTGATCACGTGACCCTGGGACACTAACTGTCATAAATGTGAGTCAGTTGTCAAGCATCTGAATGTAAATCACGTGACCATGGGGATGCTGCCACGGTTATAAGTATGAAACATGGTCCTAAGTTACTTTTTTCAGTGCTGTTGTAACTTCGAATGGTCACTAAGTGAACTGTTGTAAGTCGAGGACTACCTGTGTTTGGGGTTCCTCAGGACAATGGGCGATGGCCCTTCAGGAGAAATATAGTTTGGCTGCCCTCCATAGCAGGCCCAATCTTAAACTACCATGTAATCAGAGGTGGGTTCCTACCGTTTCTAACCGGTTCTTTAGAACTGTTAGTAAACCGGCGATGACATCACGGAACCGGTTCTTTCGGTGTCTCCATGGGTGCCGCCATCTTGGAATTTTTGCTTCTGCGCATGTGCAGAAGCTATTTTTTTATTGCTGCGGGGGCATGCAAAGCGCAAAGCGCGACCCTGAGCAAACTGGCAGCAACAGGATCCAGAACCCACCCCTGCATGTAATCAAGAGTTACCATGATATAAAAAAGATGTTGAGACTCTAGAAAGAGTGCAGAGAAGAGCAACAAAGATGATTGGAGGCTAAAACATATGAAGAACGGTTGCAGGAACTGGGTATGTCTAGTTTAATGGAAAGAAGGACTAGGGGGTGACATGATAGCAGTGTTCCAATATCTTAGGGGTTGCCACAAAGAAGAGGGAGTCAATCTATTCTCCAAAGCACCTGAGGGCAGGACAAGAAGCAATGGGTGGAAACTAATCAAGGAGAGAAGCAACCTAGAACTAAGGAGAGATTTCCTGATAGTTAGAGCAAATAATCAGTGGAACAACTTGCCCCAAGAAGTTAAAAACTTCCAACACTAGATGTTTTTAAGAAGAGATTGGACAAGCATTTTTCTGAAATGGTATAGGGCAGTGGTTCTCAACCTTTCTAATGGCGCGACCCCCCCGCGACCCCCTTGGGGGCTTTTACCCTCTGCGTATGCGCAAAGCGTTCTGCGCATGCACAGAGGGTAAAAGAGGCCAAATGGCGGCGTCCGGGCGGGTGGGTGAAGTCTCCCGCTTCTGTAGCTACCGGCTGTCCGGCGACCCGCAGGCACGGCCGAACCGGGAGCATTTCACCCCTGCAAGTGACGGTGGCACCAAGATGGCGGGCTAACGCGCGCGGCGACCCCTGTGAAATGGTCGTTCGACCCCCAAAGGGGTCGCGACCCACAGGTTGAGAACCACTGGTATAGGGTTTCCTGAGCAGAGGGCTGGACTAGAAGACCACCAACGTCCCTTCCAACTCTGTTATTTTGTTATTCAGAATTGGAGTCCTGCGGGGTTATAAACATTTCCTCCCCAGCCAGAAGCCCCGTTTTCATTTTCAGCAGCACAAACCAAGCATATTTTAATCTACCATACTGTTTAAAAGCAGAGAAGATGGATTGAGTAATTTACGGTAAAATCACCAAAGATGTACAAGCACAGCTAATTGCGGTTAGCCATTTGTGTTGTGTGGTGAAACCAACAGTTCAGATTTTGGGCCAGATGTACGTTTAAGCACTTAGGTAACTTCTAGTGAATTAAAATCGGGTTTTCTATACAGCCTGGTGATAAAAGTACTGCATAAATTTAGTATTTAAATTTATATAATTTATATAAATTTATATAGTTTGTGAGCATCATAAAACGTATAATAGAATCAAGATCTGAGGATGAGGAACTTGTGCCAGAACACTGGGAAATCATCCATTATACTTTATATTATAATATTCCAGTAAAACCAGGCTACTAAAATTCAGCATGTGGAGAAAGAAAGGTGTTATTTTTCCATCTCTTGCAAAGTTTTAGCAGTCAAGAGACAAGGCTCCATTACTGAAACAGTTCCAAGATTCCAGATCTCCTCTCCTGCTTGGATAATCTGTTTTATTATTATTTTTAAAGAAAGTGAGTTATTTTATATTCAATTATTGTGTTGCCAATTTAACAAAGGGAAGAAAGTACCAAAGTTTCCTCCTTTGAGTACAAGTCTTGGTGGAACACTTCTAAGATCTACCCCCTCTGTCCAGTACTTCAGTTTGTAACCCAATTCCAAGTAAACAACTATGTCTATTTTTTCATGTTTGCATAGAACCTACAGGTTCCAGAAGAAATGCAGTTATATACAGAAAGCATTCTGACTTTTTAATACTGTTCAGTGAGTTTTGAATGCACCTTGCATAAAAGTTACATACTTTTAGTCTTCCTGTGGCATGAAGTGACATGGCGCCAGGCTTTTTGCTGGAACATTTGCTGCCAATGTTCCCTTTCAGCTTCCCAAACTCTTTGGTATTGTTTACTGCCTTTGCCACTCAAGACCTTACAGGCCAGTGTCTTCATTCAGTTGCAGTTTTGGCTGCAGCACAGGGTCTGAATTTTAAGCATCTTCCAGCATTGGCTGGGAGAGCCAATCTGAATATTGTTCCTAAAACAGCCACATAAAGTTCCAGATTGAACAGGCCTCTAAGGTTCCAGTTATACAGTAGAAAAGACTAGATCTAAATTGTGCTTCATCACTATTCAGTAATGACAGTATTTTTCATTACATAGAATAGGGCTTGGCACTTTGAAAATTATTTGAAGTGCTTCTGATCTCATGAGCATAATATCTCTTGCTAGTCATGAATGTAAACATGGTTTATCAGACTTATGCATGAACTTTAAAAAAGGTCGTATTAAAAACATGCTGCTTTAATTATTTGATTCATTCCAGAAACAGCATCTCTTTTTGTTTGTTTGTTTTGCATATACAGAATACCAGAGAGGTATTTCTGAATCAACCCACATGAGGTCTTTTTTGCAGTTTGTTTTCAAAATATGAGGACCCTAATTAATATGAATGACTCCACAATAGGAAAAGATTTTTGTTGTAATTTGAACCTTTCAAATTATAGTTACTATATATCTGGGGTTTTGTGTGTGTTTGTGTGTGCCTTTGAGTTCTGTTGTGTTGTATTGAATTCTGGAGACTTCTGGAGATGACCTGGACTAGACCCTGCAAGTTCTCTTGGCAAGATTCAGAAGTGGTTTGCCATTGGCTGCTTCCTAGTGCTGAAGAAAGTGAACAATACAAAGTTACACAGTTGTCTTTGTGCCTAAGGGGGAATTAGAATTCAGGTCTAGCCTGATGCAAGACGAGACTACATTACACCAAACTCATGCTTTTACCGAGAAGGTCTAATTAACTTTTGTTCATTTTGCTAAACAAATGCCTATTTTTTTTTAAAAAAGTATCAAATTCTAGCTGTTTCTAATTAAGCTTTTTAAATACTTTCCCATTATTTTAAATGGTAATTTCATATTGTTTTAAGAAAAAGTGGCTGAACTGCTTAAGGTGACTTTGACTACAAGTATCATTTATGAACAAAGTAATATAACGATACAAAATATTTTATTCACACCTTTGAAGCCAAAAGCCAAGTAAGCAATTCATATTTGTTCCCAGGAGTGTCACCATTAAAATTCAAAGTCGGGCAAGAACAAGAATTTGTACAAATATGTGGCCTAGAACAGGGGTCTCCAACCTTGGCAACTTTAAGCCTGGCGGACTTCAACTCCTAAAATTCCCCAGCCAGCAAAGCTGGCTGGGGAATTCTGGGAGTTGAAGTCCACCAGGCTTAAAGTTGCCAAGGTTGGAGATCCCTGGCCTAGAAGGTTCCTCTCCCTGCACCTCTAGAAAAAATCAAGTATTGCAGTATTGCAGTGCTCACATAGCAGCAATAACCTAAATGCAACAAAAACAGTATCATGGAAAATATACAGAACAAACTAATGATACTTTAGGTATAAATACACGATCATTTTATTTTACTTTTATACTAGTTGAATCATTATGAATCCCCTAAAGTTTCCAGTTACTTTATTACATGCATTCTTGTAATTACCTCTAGTCATGTTGTGGGATATCCTGAGTGTTTATCAGTACACTGCATCTACCTCCAGGTTGGTGGGTCATAGTACATCATCTTACCAGATAGTCGCTGAGGTTGGAGTCAGAGTTAGCACAACAGGCAAAAATCTTACCTAGCCTTACCTGTTGAACTCCTGGAAGGAGCATTTGGGGGGGGGGAATTCAAAAATTTTAATGAATGCAGTTGGAGAAGAGGGGGAAGAATTTAGGTGCCAAGAGAATGAAGAAGAAATAATTGAGCTACATGGAGACCTAAGAATGAATGAAAATAGTGACAAGTATCTGCTTAGATAATAGACCTTTTGTTAAAAATACGTGGTTTAAGCAGAAGTCTTCATACCTGGATGTGCCAAAGGAATTAATATAAATCTAAAAGTGTGATTGATTTATTTAAGATGAAAGACTGAGGCAATGAAATGATGTAAAGGTGACGGGAGATTCTGAATGGAGGACCGGCCAATTTTTGTAGTACCAAAAATGCAGTTTGGCAAGTATGGACACAGGAAAAAAAAGATTAAGGAAAGTAGAGTGAAAATAAAGCCATTACAGAAAGAGATTATGAGAAAGTATTAGAATATGAATCTCCCAACCTCAAAAAACACAAACTGCATGTGGAACCTGCTTGGCAAAAAATGAAAATGATTATGTTACAAAGTAACACACGAGAAATATGTGGTGTTATGCTAACAAGGAAGTAGGGCAAAAGGATGCTTGGTGGAATGTGGAAGAGGATGAGAAAAATAAACATAAATATATTGTATAGAATGTGTGTGTGTGTGTGTGTG
>QLTV01001796.1:553435-574669 GCA_003457575.1 Thermophis baileyi | reverse complement strand
ATCTATCATCTATCTATCTATCTATCTATCTATCTATCTATCTATCTAGAGAGAGAGAGAGAGAGAGAGAGAGAGAGAGAGAGAGAGAGAGAGAGAGAGAGAGAGAGAGAGAGAGAGACAATGAAAAATTGCAAAGGATTCAGTTAAATTAAGAAGCAGAAGAAATGCACAATGGTTTTTCATGGAAATAAAAATGGTTTAGAAAGTAGATGAAGACGGTTAAGTGAATTGAATTAACAATAAAAGTGTTGCGAGGAATTAATGCTTGTCCAAAAAAGGCAAAAATGGCTGTTTATCAAGATATATATTTGGCCACTATGTTAGACAGACTGACTGACTGATTCTGAAATTAACAGAGAAACTTTTAATGTTTGTAAGCCGTCCAAAGTTATCTTGAGGTAAAATGGACCTCCTATAAATTTTATAAATAAAATAAATTATAAACTTCAACAAATGGAAATGGAATAGTTAAATGTGGTAAAATAAGAGATAAGATCAAGAAGATGGATAGATATTCAATGGAAGTGAGCAGAACACAAAAGTGAGTTACCAAAATGAAATAATGTTAAGGTAGTTTCATCATACAGAGAGGATCAAATAAAAGACAAATACATAGAGGGAGACTAAATGGGGTGAGAAGAAAAATGATAACTGAAAAAGCTGAAAAAGAAGTTGTTGATATACTCAAATAGAAAAAGATGAAATGTGTGAAGATGAAAATGCAATGTATGAAGTGGTAGAAGCAGGAATGGTTTGCAAACAGAGAATGGTCTGAAGTGGTACAGTAAATGGTCTTGCTCAGGGGTGAAATGCTACCAGTTCGGCCTGGTTTGCCCAAACCGGCAGTAACAAATGCTTCCGGTTCAAACAGGTAGTAAAACAGGTAGTAAAAAGTCCCGACTCTCAGCTGTTTGACAATCAGCTGAGGGGGGGAATGAACCTTTTTTTTCTTTTTTAAAGCATTTTTTTAAAACTACCTATTCAACCGAACTGTGACTCTGTGAGGTTCCTGCTTGTTGCAGGGGCCATTTTGTGTGAAGTCCAGCTGCTTCTGCATTGTGTGTGAGTCAGTTGTGTAGGAGTCAGTTGTGTAGCTTTTGTGTTATTTTTGTGCAAAGTGTGATAGTTTGTTTTTGAGCTCTTTGTGGCTCTGTGAGGTTCCTGCTTGTTGTTGCAGGGGCCATTTTGTGTGCTTTTGCATTGTGTGTGAGTCTTGTGTGGCTTTTGTGTTGTTTGTGTGTGAAGTGTGAAAGTTGGTTTTTGAGCTCTTTGTGGCTCTGTGAGATTCCTGCTTGTTGTTGCAGGGGCCATTTTGTGTGCTTTTGCATTGTGTGTGAGTCATTGTGTGGCTTTTGTGTTGTTTGTATGTGAAGTGTGAAAGTTGGTTTTTGAGCTCACCCAGTCACATGACCACCAAGCTACGCCCACCAAGCCACGCCCACAGAACCGGTAGGGAAATTTTTTAGATTTCACCACTGGTCTTGCTGTATAGTGATGATATAACTAGAATTCATTCTAACTATTCTAACTAGAATTAGTTATATTTCCTGATTTCTAATCACACACCTTTGGAAATATAATATTTTGGCTTAGTATTTATTTCCTTTCTGCACTTTTAATCACATTGGTTATCCCGAAAGTGAATATATGTCAGATTCCCAGGGGCTTGCAAAAAGGAAAGATTAACATAGACATGAAGCTTTTATACAAATCTAAAAGTTTCATAGAAGGGATGTTTCAAGGTACTCAGCAATAAGGTTAAAATAAGATAGGTAGTTCTCACTTATTATATCACGTGAGAGACTTCTTAGCTATCAGATTTCACATGAAGAATAAAGAGCGATGCTTTCCATCTCTCAAATCATTATGACAATTAAGCTTCATATTATATTAAATTGATATTTCGGATCCAATTTATTTTTATTTTGCAGCAAATAGTAGTTAATATGCAGCATGCACATAGGCAACAAGGCCAGCCAGCATTAGCATTCTTATCAGCTACCCCACACATTTAGTAGTGTATAACATGGCGTTTGTGTTAGTAAATTAAAGGATTAGCGGATATGCTTTTAATGAGAGAGAAATAACCAGCCATAGCTTTTGAAGCAAATTATTTGAAATGATTTGCAAACGCTAAGATAATGTGTATGTGGGTATTCAATAAAATATCAGTAATAAAATGTTATATTCTGCGGAGATCCTAGTATTTCACATAAATAAATGCTTACTTGCTTTAGTAATCTAGGCCAAAAGGAAAATTAGTCTAAAAACAACTTCTATTGCATACAAAATGTAAGAGTTGGACTTTGTATGTGCTGCATTGTGCACAGATAATTATTACCTAACTAGCCTTTCAATAATTATCTTGAGCATCTAACTGTGCAATTTAGCCTCCCTCTGGATTTTGTATTATTGTACTGTAGGTCAGCCTGCCCAACTCAATGTCTTTACAATGGGCTGGATACTGCCATAATATCCAATTAGCTGAAAATCATTTGAGCACCAGGCCAAGGAATGCTGCTTTAAAATGTTAACATGCTTTCCAATATTAATCCGTATCTATGAAAAAAAGAACTAAAGCATAAGCTTAGTCTTTTCCGTTACCCTATAACTAAGCAGCAGAGACACCAAACGTGTAACACAGGTCACTATAAGCCAGGGGTGTCAAACTCGATTTCATTGAGGGCCGCATCAAGGTTGTTTGACCTCAGGGGGGGGGGCTGGGGGAGGGCGTGGCCAGCTCGACATCACTCATCGAGGCTCTGTTTTTGGCCACGACAGCCTCCTACTAGAGCCCTCTGCCAGTGAAAACGGAGCCCGGGGAGGCCGCATGCAGAGGGCTCCAGGAGGCCGTCACAGCCGAAAATGGAGTCTAGGCGGGCCACGCGCGGCCTCCCCGAGCTCCGTTTTCGCTGGCAGAGGCACTGTGGACCGATCCTTTGCTGTTTCCAGGGCAGGCCCACGGGCCAGATCTAAGCATCCCACGGGCCTTGAGTTTGACACTCCTGGTATAAGCTAAGGAAAAGTTCACAATCTCCAGAAGACTAGGAGAAATCTGTTGGTGCAAGGACAAGATCCAATTGTCTCTATCTATAGTACTTTCTTTTAACTGCACTCTCACTCACATGAGCACTTATAATTCTGACAAATAAAAGATAGGTCTGGATAAAACGAAAGTGAAAGTACATGCCATTAAATGAGAACCTTAAAATATAGGCAGTTAATTTCTACAAAAGCAATAGAATGTATCAGGTATTTTCACTCTAGCATTAGTTTCAAAAGGTAGCTAGAAGAAACATACATTTACAAACTTTGTTCTACTCTAAAACTATCACTCATCAAGATAAGCTACAAAACCCTCAAACCTCTTAAATATCATTGCTTAGAAATTTCTGAATACCAGAATTGTTCAGACAAAAGTTTTATCTCTTCTAATAAATTCATAACTCTGTTTTGAGACCACAAGAAAACAGAAGTTCTTAGCTTCATTTATCATGGAAGAAAGTGAATTATCACCTTTTCTTATTCATATCTGATGGTTGAAAATACCCTAGTAATTCAGTGTGGAACAGAATATATAAAGAAACTCACTTGAACATATTTAGAGGGAATTTAGTAATTGGGTGAAAATTCAAACTAGGAGTCTGTGCATTAAAGTTGGAAAACCTGTTTGGAAAATACAAAATTAGATTATAGGGAAGTAGGTAATCATGGGCATAGTTCTTGTAATAGATTATAATTAAAATATCTAACAAAATAGATGTCAACTTATTCCATCTTATTCCATAAGGCAGGGGTGTCAAACTCAATTTCATTGAGGGCCGCATCAGGGTTGTGTTTGACCTGGGGGGGGCAGGGTGCGCGGGGGCAGGGTGGGCATGGCCAGCTTGATGTCACTCGTGTTGAGGGCACCTGTGGTGGCCTGAGCTCTCTGCCAGCGAAAACGGGCTCTTGAGCTCCGTTTTTGGCTGCGACGGCCTCCTGCAACCCTCTGCCAGCAAAAACTAAGCTCGGGAGGGCCGTGCGCAGCCCTCGCGAGCTCAGTTTTCAGCTGCGATGGCCTCTTGCAACTCTCTGCCAGTGAAAAGTCTCTACATAGTCTCTGTCCAGCATTGTATATTTGCACATAGACACATACACCAAATACCAGTATAAACAATTTATTAACCCTTAAACAGTTTGCAACACTCAAAAACCTAGATAACATATGACCTAATGAGTAGGAGAAATTATCCCTCTCCTAACATGTGGACTATGCTTCTTCGAAAGGTTGACTCATTCTCCTTATGTCTTCCATATTTTCCTGCTCAGGCGAGAGTCTGGATGACAAATTCTAACTAAATACTTCATTCACAGAGAGTCAACATGTTACAGCTGGGCAAACAACGGATTACAGTGGTCATCAAGGTTAAGGGAAAAAATACACTTTTAAATGTGTCATTTCTTTTCCAAAGTTTTTCTTCAAATTCCCCAAATGTCTCTTGGGCAATTTCAAATATTACCTGCTCCTAGCAAGGACAAGCACATCAATTTTGTCTCCTTCCACTGCTGAAAAAAACTGAAGCAGACCCTCCAAACCACAACAGTAGAATTAAGATAAAAAGTACAATAAAACACCCTCAAAACAGAAGTATGCACACTAAAAGTAGTAGATGGTGGTTAATGAAAAAAACAAACAAACCCAATCTTGAGATAATTATTGGAGTTGATGATGTACCTTTCTCTGGAGAGATCAGCTCTTAAAATGAATGAAAATTGAAGTGATGTGCAGATCAAGTTCTTCAGTCTTTTCACAAACATGTTGTGAAAATGCTACCCTGCTCTGTATGTCCTTGATCCAATACTTCTGCCAGTTTGTAGGATTCTGGCAATTATACCTTGAGCACTTGTAAAAGAAGTAACCCCACAAAAAAGTAGAGATAAATTCTTCTATCAACAGTCAGAAAGCTCTATAGCCCTTGAAGTATAAAGAACCAGATTCATATGCACATCATCCAGGTTACATAACAGACATTCAGTCTTCACTTTTTCCCTGGGAAAAGGAAAATGGGATTCAGCAGAGCAAGTGAGAATGGATACCACAGTCATTTTAATTCACCGAGGAAGCTCAGCAGCGCTTTGTGGAACTCCTGAGGCTTATCAAGATAGCAGGCATGGCCAGCTTCCAACAACATGACAACTCTGGATCTGGGAATCTGCTGAAGACTTTGCAGAGACTGTATACCCAGGTCAGTATCACGCTGTCCATAAATTATCAATGTTGGTATCTAGAAATATTAAAACAAAAATAAATGAGCAATGGTCCACAAGAATTATGTAAATAAACACTAATATCACTTCCCAATCACTGCTAAACAATTGCCATTCTCTTCCATGCAACTTGCAAACAGGCCCTGTGAAATACATCAGCATAACCTATCTGGATGCCCTTTCCAAAGGTTGCACTGATCGGAATCTGGATACAATGGTCTACTATATGGGAATGACCTTGGGAGACAGGAGGAAGAACTGCAGACTACCTAATGGTCAGACAAATAGCAGCTAAGTCCACAGAAGGAATGAGGGTGTGGCGAACATCTCAGAAGGCACCTTCCCTAGTTTCTTAGACTGGCAAAGTGAGGTGGGGAGAAATTTACTGTACTTTCAGACTCTCAAGATTCTGTTAATATAACCTTACAATGAAAGTTAGAGCTAGTACTCTGCAGACTTCTTGTCTGCAGTACTCCCAAGACTGACATTAATGCAATAGATAAAGAGGGCCAATTATTCTATCAATTCTAGAGGGTGGGATCTTCAATTATTATGGGCCCTTCGACCAGTTGCTCTTGGCTACTCAAATCAAGGGACAGAACATCAGGAGCTTCAAAGGGTATTGTTATGGAAATGTGTATTTTATTTATTTGCTCAATGCATATAGTTGCCCATCTTTTACACTCTAAGCAGCTTACAATAAAGCAAAAAATGAGGAAATAGATAACAAAAATAAAAACAGATAGCAGCCAGGCACAGTCTAACCTATCATCCATACAACCAGGAGATAAAATCTAACTCTGTGCAAGCACAGAGTCAAGTTTTCAAGATCTTACTAAAGGCCAACAGGGACAGGGACAATCTAATCTCAGGAGGCATGATGCTCCAAAGGGCAGGTGCCACGGCAGGAATAAAAAGAAATAAATGGTAGGGATTGGTGATGAAATGATATTTGGAGCACTGCAATCCTATGTGGACCATTAACACATACTTGCTACAATATATCTGTCATAAGGAGAACTACAAACCCAGCAAGTGTCTAGAACAGCCTTTCTTAAGTGGGGTTCCAGAAGAGGTCATAAATGGGGGGGGGGGGGATGGGGTTTTTTTAATTACACACTTTGTGCAGTGCTGGCGCTCACCGGGAAGGAAATTTTACATTCTGCAACTTAGCTGCTGGCCTGCTGCTTTGCTGTTGTTGTGAACAGTGTAAAATGAGGATTGAGTGGGTTAGAAGTGAATTGTATTGTGATGTTCTTGTGGTTTGTTTGTTTTTTACTATTTTTATGCACAAGTTCCCTGAGGCCTGAAATTACTTCCAAGGATTTCTCCAGGCTATAATGTTTGGGAAAGACTGGTCTATACCATACTGACACAATGATTATGCTACCTAATATCTGCATAGTAGAAAACCCGCCCCCCCCCCCCCCCAGCTTCTTTCAGGCATATAAAACTAAAGAGATTGTCCTTCCTGGCATCACTGTCTACATAACTTTCTCCAAGTTCTGTCTCTCTTTCCTATTTCTGCATTTCAACATACGTAAGACATCTATATTAGGGGGCCCTATGGGTTTGTATAAAAAGCCCTCTATGCCAGACATCAGATTCTACATCCGCTATGTGTCCTTGAAAGGTTCCATTCATCCCCCTTTTCCACTTCCTTACTAAGATCGCAATGAAAATTTAAAACATCTTTTCTTAATAAACTCTAGACCAGGGACCGTACTGTCTGCATTCCCAGGGAGACACATGTTGCTGCAAAACATCTGTAACTTACACAGCCCCGAAAGTTAATACCGAAGAGTGACTACTTCCTTGGGATGTTAGGAAAGAAAGGCTAAACATATGGAAAATAACCACACTAATTTAATGGAGTTAAAGTTTATATTAAATCAAATGAATTGTATTTGCTTGGAATGAATATATGTATTTTTCTGAAATCATTTGTCTTTAAAATGGAGGATCTGCTTAGATTCACCGAGAGACTTTTTTTTTTCTGCTTTGGGAAGAGAGATGTTGTCTCCCATGCAAATAAATATAATTAGCTTTTCCAGTCCATTGATCTCTTACCTCGACCTGCTGATATTGTTGAGCTGTAAAATCTTTTGTACCCACTGGTGCAATAGACACAAAGCCCTTCAGCTGTTCTCCACTAGAAAAGAGAAATGGAATGGAATATCGGCCACTCATAGATGAGCTTAGCAAAATGGGCTTCTGAAGGCCCAGCTCCTTGAAGACTTGCTCCAGAAAGGAAACGCGGCCTTTTGCCGTCCCGACGGAGGTTGAACGTGGGGAGCTCCCATAACCTGTTCAGAAACAAACAAAAATTGGAATGACTAAAATAAGTAGAATTGGATAATAATTTTAAGCAAGCAGTGAGAATCATTAAAACAATTCTAATAGCTTTAATCATTGATACCAAATCTAGAAATCAAGACATGTATTGTTCTAATTCATATCATTCTGATCTTTATAGAGGAACTGCCCTTTTTTTTTTAACCTCCCTCCAGATATGTTGAAATCACAGCTCCTAGATTCTAGAATTTCTCAGGCCACAGATCTGGAGGGTACCAGTTTCAGGAAGGCTGTCATAACCAACAACGTACCATTGTCCTCCAACTTTCAAGGAAAAATTTGGCTCTTCTTTCTGATCCTCTAGTCCCGTGATGGCGAACCTATGGCACGCGAGCCATTGCCCTAGCTCAGCTCCAGCGTGCATGTGCGTGCCGGCCAGCTGATTTTCGGCTCATGCGGAGGCTCTGGGCGGGCGTTTTCAGCCTCCGGAGGGCCTCCGGGGGGGGGGGGGGGGGGAGAGGGGGGGAGGGCATTTTCGCCCTCCCCAGGCTCCAAGAAAGCCTCTGGAGCCTGGGGAGTGTGAAAAACGGGCCTATCGGGCCCACCGGAAGTCGGGAAATGGGGGAGGGGTCGTGCACACATGCACAGGGGCGGGACAGTGCGGGTGGATCATGCACGCATGCACGGGGGGGTACGGGGGGGCATTGAATTGTGGGTGGGCATGTGCGCACGCGCTTTTGGCATCTGAGGAAAAAAAGGTTCGCCATCACTGCTCTAGTCAAATACAACATAAGAGAAGCTGTGGCAAATTTATGTCCTTCCAAAGTAGCATTAATTATTTAAAGCATGTTTAAACTACATAGCTCACTCCTGTGAGACTGAAATATGCTATAAAATACAGCACTGAGTTTGTGCAGAGGTCAAAGTATTCTCAAAGAGAAAAGCAACATGGCTATGCAGTTATCCCAGCAATCTCTATAGCCTAACTATTACTTCTGGCTTTCTTTTGACTAGTTAAGCAATTTCCCTCACCCTATAGCACCAGCCATTAGAAATTCTTCTAAAATATAAATCATTGATAATGCAAGCTGAACTTTTATAAACTAGCCCTGCTACATCTCCAAAGTGATAATTATAACTCTGCCCTTTGGAACATCTTGCCTCCAGGGGTGAGATCCTCCTCCAATCTTTTGGCCTTCTGGAATGGCCTTAAAACCTGGCTCTGCTGGTTGGCTTGGGACCCCGATGGGGGTGCGCTATGCTGGAGGTGGTTCACTGACTGAGAGACAAAAGCCGACCCTGTGCTTTTAGTTTTAACCTTCTATTTAATTTATTTATTATTATTATTTATTAATAAAATTTGTATGCCGCCCAACTCCCAAAGGACTCTGGGCGGCTCACAACACATGAATAAAAACACCAATAAAAACATAATTGCTGTTAATTTTAATTTTAAAGCTATTAATATTTTCATATTTATGCTTTTCATTAGACTTAAGGCTACCCAACTCCAAAGAGACTCTGAGGCTTACATTATAAAGAATAGAAAACAAAGACACTATACCTAGCCAGACACAAATTCCAAGCACTGTACAAAATGTACTCAATAGGGACTCAACAGCCACCTTACTCCCAAAGCCTAGAAGAGTCAGGTTTTTAGGGACTTTTCAAAACTATTAGAATGGGGGCTAAAAAGACTCGAGGTGGGGAGGGGGATGCTAAACAAACACAAACCAAACATTTTCCTCCAGCAAAGACAATAAAATACAATAGTATTTGAAAGGGGGAATAAATCTGGCAAATATATTTGGCAATGAAATCTTCAGTGTGCTGCTGATCACAACCTTTACAAGGCATGCCATTCAAACAAACCTGGCTCTCCCTTCTACTTAACAGATTCCAAGAACTTTTCCCCCTTATTAAATAATAAACTACATTCTCCCTGTTATGAAAATAGATCAGAGGCATTAGAAGGGCCTCTACAACTATTGGTATTCACTCCAGGAAGAGAGGGGGATTACTGCCAATGGAACATGCAGATGGGAGTGATTTACTAAATAATGCTCATCCCTCTACTTTGGTTTGCTGCCTTCATCCAAAGTGTGTTGCCAAAGCAAAAACCCCAGAAATGTATATTATTACCGAATATCAGCCCATAAGAGAAAATGAAGCCAGAACTGAAAAGCCAAAATGGGTAAAAAATAATAGTAATTAATTCACTGTTTACTCTTACCAGGCAAATCAATAGCTACTGCACGATAGCCATTCTCTGCAAGCAAAGCCAGTGTTCCTAGAGTCTCCCATGTCTTGGATGTGAAGGACTGGCCATGCAAGATGATCACTGCCAGCCTGTTAAGAAAAAGAACTAGCAGCTAATGTCATCTTTTTTACTATTCTGATATGAGTAATGTATTAAAAAATACTTAAGTCCCAAAATATTTTATTTTTATAGTAAAACAAAATCCCTAAACTAATCTCAAAAAAGGAAAAGAAAAAAATTGGTCACTTCAAAACATCATTCAAGTGTCTTTCAGGAAAATTAAGAATTGGGGGATTTTTTAGCACCAAAGTAATACTTGCCTGAAGTATGGTTAGGAAAAGTTATCTGGCCATGAGATACATGAGCAATGTAATGAATAAATACAGCTGGGGAAAATAGATGCATATTCTATTGTTTATGACAATATTGCCTGGTAGATACGTTGCAATACATCAGATATGTTGCAATACAATCAATAGAGATCTGGTAATGATTATTTCAATACATCCAATTCCCATCAAGTTAAAGAAGACTAATCTCAAACAATTTGAAGACTTGAAAGAGTTCATAAAACAACATGCTATATTATTAAAGAAATTAGATATATTTGGCAATCTTTGCCATATTTATTTTCCAATCTTTAAAAGGTTATACGCTATAGTTACTAGTACAGAAGGAAATAAATACTCATATTATCTGATAGAAAACATATTCTTAAATAGCTTGAGTAATTACCACAATCACTCATTAATAGAAGTGTATGGCAGACATAGAGTAGGGAAAACATATGACGCTCCTAATTGCAAATAATTGCTAATTAAGAGAGCCATTTTTTTAGAGATGAAAAGTGATGCTTTTACAAATTTAGAAAATGAGATTGCTTTGTGGCAAATGTGGTGAGAAAAATGTATTTCGGCTCCCTACAATGTCCGAGTAGTAGTTCTGTCTCTTATTTTATACACCAAAAAAGCCACAGATTAACACAACAAATGCACAGTAGAAAGAAAATTCCAGCATCAGCAAGCACAATTCAGCCATGGATTACCAATGCTGAATTACTCTGCAAGAAATAAACTGTATTCTCTCTATGGATCCAGGATCTAGTTAGGAATAATAATTGGGTTTGAAAGCTGCACGGTCATACAAATAGGGGCAGCTTTTGAATCAAATGAGTAATATGACATCCATCTAGGAAGTGCCAAGGAAAATAGATCAGTAAATATATATTTCATCACCTATTCACTGAAATACAGTAATACCAAAAATGCAACTTTTATTGGAGCAAAATAAATCAACCATTCAAGAGAATGATTCACTTTTAAAAACAATCAGCCAATATTCGTCATACTTGTGGTACTCTTTAAACCAATCAGAATCGCTGCCAGCAGCCCAAACTCAAGCTAATGTTTCTCTGTACTATTAGAATACATAGGGTGCTTGAGTGTTATTTGTTATGTGAAGGAGATTTAACTCTTTGAAGTCTCAAAAATCAGGAAGGTAACTTACCTTTCAGTGGAGGAAGCCACATCTTTTTGTAGCAGCACAGCTTCTCTGAAGAAAACGGAAGAGTGCAAAATTGTCCCTCTCGTGAAGGTGACATTCCCAGCACCTGTACCCTTCAACTCTTCCTCCATGGCCCGTGGTTTAGGGATGTCTACTGAAGCAGTAAATTTTTCATGCTGGATTGCAGGAAGCAACAGGTAGAGGACAAAAGTGACAAGGATTCCTAGGACCAGCAGCGCCAGCCTGTTGCGGATCAAAGTCATAGTCATCTTTTCTGAAAGGATTTGAAAGAAAAAGAAAGATCCACTAGCTTGCTGTGGTAAGGCAATGAGCTAACAAATACCACGCACCACAAAACTGCAGGATTATTGCTGTAGTGTGTAAGAACATGGGAAAGCAAGTGACTTGACATGTTTTCTTTCCTCCTCAACCATTATGCCTTTTTTGAGGAAGGAGGGAAATAATTAATGGCTTTATTTGATACAAGAAATCAAGTTTATGGTTGAATGATTAGGATAATCATATATCAAGTTCATCTTGCTTAGTGTTAGCTGTGTTAACTTGTCCTTGCACCAGGGCTTAAATCTTTCAATCTCCGTTGTAGCCACTGAAGTTGGAGATGGTGGGTAGCACTGCACAGTGTGACTTAGGGTTAAGAACTGAAACTATTTGTACGCCTCAATAACAGTATCATATTGAATTGCTATTTAAGATTCAAATTTCTTTTTTAAGCAATACCAATATAACCAGCTTTGGAAAAATATAGGCAATCACCAGGGCTGCTGGGATGTAAAAGTTAAGAATATTGGAATATGATTGGAGAAAGCCAGATTAAAATCCACACTCAAAGCATTAAAGATTACTCGGTGATTCTGATCATCAACCAAGGGCTACTACAAGGATCAAACTGCATGCAGAATTATAGAACTAAGTACATAATTTTAAAGATGGAGAAAGTGGAGGGTATATACAAACTATAAATTAGAACCAGTTTGGTATAGTGGTTAAGGTCATGTCCTAGAAACCAGGAGACTGTGACTTCTAGTCCTATCTTAGAGAGGAAAACCGGCTGGTGACTTTGTGCCAGTCACTTTCTCTCAGCCCAACTCACCTCACAGGGTTGTTGTTGTGGGGAAAATAGGCGAAGGAAAAAGTATTGGTATCTTTGCTGCCTTGAGCTGTATATGAAAAAGGCAGGATAAAAATAATTTTTCAAAGCCCTCCTGTATCACTTCATCTATCCCACCTGCTTGTTTTTTTTCCAGGTAATCAATGGCAATAGACAAAAGCAGTTGCCAATATTAAATCCCACCTTTCTCCTTAGCAAGAAAGTATCTATATATATATAAAAGCCAAATACCACTCACTCATCACGAAATCTCCAGAACCGTAAAGCCTACAAACTTGAAACTTGGCACGTATGTTCCTCTTGGCTTCTAGGTGCTCGCTAAGAAAGGATTTTTCGAAATGACCATCAGATCATTAGTATTTCTTATACAGTATTAATTAACACACACTGATGCTAAGGAGTTAGACATTCTACTCCCCCTCCCCACCTGAAAAGAACTCTGTTCCAACTGCCAGTTGCCTTATATTAACACGCTCTGATGCTAAGGAGTTACACATTCTACATAAATTTTCAAGCGTTAGGTGTCAATGTATCAAGCCCGCTCATAACTACTCATTAATTTTCAAGCTTTAACTGTCAATTTATCAAGCCCTATCCAGCTACTAGTAAGCTATAAATATTTTGGAAGGTATAGGATAGTCCCACCCGCCTTGCACAAATGACCTCTAAAGCCCAGAATTTGTATTAGCAGGAGTTAATACAAATAGTAGTTGTAGAAACTGTCTCCTTCCCTATAATGGTTGATGTTTTTATCAGCTGGCTGATTAAAAAGAAATGCATTCTACTATTTATTGCCAATACTTACTTTCTGCATATCCATGCCAATGAAAACAATTTTAGTACAAGAATATGAAATAGATCTTAAGTATAAGACAGCAACTATACCTCTTCCCTTGTCTCATTTACAGTTTAAGACCTATCCATACCCACAGGAAGGAAGATTCCCGCTTTCTATACTTTCCTTTTTCTAAACTACTTATGTTAGGCCCCACTGAAGCTCAAAAAGATCTGTCTTTCCTTTTATTTTGCTACTGAAACAAAATTCTGCTAAGTTTACTCAGTCAGTATAGAATTAAAATGCATTCTATGTCTCCCATATTGGTGCTTACATCAGACCAGGTTTTGCAAAACATTTGCCCGTCCTTTCCTTCTAAACCCTCAGGTTTTGCTGCTCCTCTGAGGGTTTTTTCAATCTTTGTTAATGATATGTCCAACTTGTCAAATTAGGCCTTTATCCAGTTAATGTGGTAAGACAAACACAAAAGATAATTAGATTCAATGCACAAATAGTGGAGCCTATGGCCTTTTCCCAACAAAAAATATATTAAGCTTTTTTACTAACAGAGCAAATTTCATTTTCAAAAGTGATAGGAAAGCTGTAGAATACCCCACCCAGCATATATTGTAGATATCCATGCAAAAGTGCTTACAAAGGAACAGCTATTTCTGTGCCTTTGAGGAAAATAATTCAGTTTCCAATATGTGAAACTGCCTTAGATAAATATTTAGGTACCTCATCTTCTAGCTGATCTCACAATAATTGGGGTTTTGTATTCAAATATTTCAGAAGTCATCATCTTGATGCACAGTAGATTTAAAATAGCGCCAAGTGCTTCTCCCACCCTTTTACAATCAGCCAGGACAGATGTAACCAGCAATCAGACTAATTATTAATAACATCCAGTCATCACTACAATTGGGAGAGGAATTATTTTCCAGATCTCCTAAATATACTGATCTACATCTATACAAAAGTTGAATACGCAGCTTTGTGACTTTGTCACTTGCCCAAGATGAATTTGCCAAATCCCACAAGTGAGGTTGCCGTTATAAAGATGGACACTACTCTCTCTGAAAGCAACTCCTGCTGGGCCTTATAACAACAATTGGGTACTAAATGGTGGAAAATATACTGCAGGGATGGTCATATATATTTGGAGAGATTATCAGTAGTGAGGAAAATGTATTTTTTAAAATCATAGCAAACTAATTGTTATGTTTATTGTGTACAAACCTGGTAAATATTTCACAAAATCAATTTTAGGCAAAGCCCATCTGCAAGCAAAGTTAAGTACGTATGCGAAGAAGAAACATCAGTCCATTATTTTCTAGCACTATAGAATATATTCTTCTAAAGAGTTCTGTATGTTTGAAAACACAGTAATGCAAACAAATCTCTTGCTAGCATAATGCCATTTCAAAATCCTTTATAAATATGGTAGAAGTTGGGTACTCAATGAAAAAAAAAAAACCTCTTGTAAATGATGTAATTTTCTAGTTGATTACAAGGGTTGGAAGCACCCTTTTCACCTCTGTATCAATAGCAGAATCTTGCAAATGAGTATAAAAATACCTCTCAACTTTTTATGCTTACTAGTAAGAGATAAAAGAATCACCGAGGAAGCAAACCCAAAAGGAACCAAGGTACTCTATTTCATTAAATAGACTCAGGTAAAGACCCTAAGTCATATATTCGTATTTACCTATTCAGACATATGCAATGTGTGATGAAGGCCTTCCAAGATTACAAGCCTTCCCCAGTATCTCAGGATGTCACTGACTGAAGTGAAGACTTGGTTTGCATGCCTGCATATCATGGCAAACCTAAACTAGATTTCATTCCACTGAATCTGCTACCAGTATTGATTATCCTTACTTCAAAATAACAGTTAAAGATTTCTAATCTTGTCAATACTATACCCAAAAGGAGCAAAGCTTTCTTCTCAAAGTCTGTACTAATTTTTCTCCATTTACCAACTACCTTTTTGGATTTCATCCAGTAGGTGAACTGCAGACTGAATGTCCTTGAAGATGTACGTTTTCCCCTGGTACAGAACCTTTAACTTTGCAGGGTACAATATGTAGGCCTGAACTCCTTCCTTTAGGAACTGTTGCTTGAGAGCCACAAAACGTTTCCGTCGGGCATATGTCAGTGGGCTGAGATCAGGAAAGAAGGATACCTTGTGTCCATGGAAGTTTGTTGTACAGGATGTCTTCAGTATTTTCTCCCGATGCCGCAAATCAGAAAGAGTGATTAGTACAGTACTACCATTACCCACCTGGGCATTATTTGCTGGAAGACGGTAAGCACTTTCTATACAGATGGGAACCCGTTTGCCATTTAAATCTAAGGCAGCCGGTAACAGATTTTCTATGAACGGGATAAGGTTCACATTTCTAATGGCTGCTGGGATACCTGTGACCCTCAAGTTCCGAGCTCGCAATTTGTTTTCTAGTGTCTCCAGCTTGTAGTCAGCCACCAACTTTCCTACTGCCAGCTCCTTCATTAAAGTAGCATGTTTGACAACGCAGCCTTGAGTAGATACCACCTTTGCTTCCAGGGCTCCCACGCGGCGATCTGTGTCTTCCAGGCATTTCTCAAGCTTTGCTAAACCAGCAGAGAGAGATGCCAAGGCTTGGTGTAAGGCATCGCGTTCCGATATTTGCTCCAACAGCTCCTGAACTGAATTTGCCACATGAGGAGAGAAGTGCGCATCCTGAATTCTTCTAAGATCCATCATAACCCTTGTTCTACTTCTTTTTTGGATTCTTTGGAGCTATTAGCTAATTCCCGCTCAGAACAGACGGAAACATCGTTATGTGGAAAATAATAGAAGCGGCACCATTCCTGCTGAGACAAGCTGAAGCTTTCCACTGCCTTTGCTTGGTTAAGTATAGGAGGACACACCCTTGTTTACCAGGTAATTTTTTTTTTAACCTCAGACTGCGCACACCTACTCATACAAACCCTGTTTCTATTCCAGCAGTTTCACTGGCATGAAACGGTGAGAGGAAGGGATTGTTTAATGGTGTGGGAAAATATAAACCTTACTGGGCGCTTACAAATTCACAAAGGCCTATGAGAGCAAGAGTTTCACAGTCGACACCCATCTTCTCCCACTCTACTCCCCATAGACTTTTTACATCGATGCAGCAAGCCTTTCAGTTCCAACCTCCGATGTTTCAGGCATTTCCAAGAGCCCTTCGCCCCCAACGCGTCAACCTCTTATTTCTCTCCTCCCATTTCGAAAGATCTCCTAGGCGGGAGACTCAAGCACCTGTCGGGCTCCCGTTCTACTCCCACGCCCGGCATCCCGGCCCATAGGCCATCAATGCAAAAAACCCAAAACCCTTTTGCACTGGGAACTGGAGGAGGGCAACCCGTTCTGCGTGAGAGGGGAGCCAGCCTCGGCTTCCAGGGGAACCGTACAAAAAAAAATTGGCTGGCTTGTTTTTCTCCTTTGACCGCGCGCTTCTCGCAAAAGACCTGACATGCAACACGCGCGCACTAAAAAGCAACCGAGCTTTAATCTCTGCATCGAAAACTTCCGAAGGCTGGGAAGAGACTCCCGCAAATTCTTCCCGACTACCCAGGCGAGGCACGATCCCTCGGCGAATCCCTCCCCGGGCCCTGGTCCGGAGGGAAGGGCGCATAGGCCGACAGTCACCCGCCCCAGGTGTCTCTCCCCGGCCCGCCCAATGCGGAAGGGCCTTTGTCAGCCGCCGGTCATGGACCCTGCGACCCAAGCCAGACGCCGCGGGAACAAAACGCTCCTCCCTCCGCGGGGCAGGCCAGCCGGCCGGCCGACGGTACCTGCGCTTCGCAGCCGCTGCGTCTTCTCTCTCTCTCTCTCTCTCTCTCTCTCTCTCTTCCTCCCTCTCCCCCTCCCTCCCACGAGCGGGCGCTGCGCGAGCTGGTGACGCGAACTCTTTTCCTCCGCGACCCGCCAGCCTGGCTCCCCGCCTCCACGCGCCGGGCCCCATCTAGCGGCCAAGGGGAGCCCTGCCGCCCGCCAAGGATCGGGAGGCGCGGCTGAAATGGGGGGGGGGGTCTGTCCGCGCCGGGAGTGGGGGGGGGCTGGTCCTTCTGTCTTCCTCGGACCCTCCGCACCACCTCTGAAAGGGTACGTAGCCTGGTTTGGCAGCGGGCGGGATCGGAGCGCGTTCGCGTTTGAGGCGAGGAAAATTCAGGGCATTTTATTTAAACTAGAGGGGCGAGACCCCAAATGTGCTTTTTCAAAAGGCAACCGGGCTTTCTGGTTTTTCTTTGAAGACGTTTCGCTTCTCATCCAAGAAGCTGAAGAAGTGTCTTGGATGAGAAGCAAAACATCTGCAAAGAAAAACCAGGAAGTCTGGTTGCCTCTTGAAAAAAAGCATCTTTGAGAAAAGCCACATGGTTTGTTGGTAATTTATTCCTGAGCAGCTTTGCTCTCTACCACCATCAAAAAAATGTTGGCTTGACCCTAAAGGCAAGGAAAAAAATAAATTCTTTGTCAGGAAATTCTTTCCAAAGGTGCTCTCTCAAGAGGCAACTGGACTTTCTTGTTTCTCTTTGATGACACAAGAAGCTTCCTCCAAGAAGCTTCTTGGATGAGAAGCGAAACGTCTTCAAAGAAAAACCAGAAAGTCTGGTTGCCTCTTGAAAAAGCACCTTTAGGACAACCACGACCTGGATGACTGAGAATCTCCCTAGACATCTAGAGGGGTGAGACTTTCCCTTTATTTACTGCCTTAAAAAAAAAAACCCTGCATGGATGTGATCCTTAGGAGATAACCTTGACTTGGAGCTGCTGGATACAGGACAACCGCTAAATGGGAGCAAAAAGATGGTTAGTTGCGTCTGTTGCCAAGTTGTAATCAAGGTTCCTAGTTTAGAGACTTCTCTAAGGGAGCTAAATCAATCAAAGATAAGGGCGATTGGGAAGGAGCAATCTTTTTCCATACAGGGTTTTTCTTCATTTCTGCCCCCCACCAGACATTTTATGAAGGAAGCCTAACCTTTTCTGGTGTTTTCCAAGTTTTTGAACTTCAGACACCCTTATCCCATAAGACCATGCTCCTTCCGATGTAGGCTGGGTAAGGGGCTATCAAAATAGAAATCCAAACTCACCTGTGGACTACCAAGCCAAAGAATGCGCACTGCCATCTGATAGATATTTAATCAATACATTATGCTCAGCCATGGTTTGTTCAAAAAGCATAGTGTGCTATTCACACATGCACACACAGAGAGCAATGGCTTAAATCATGGTTTGTAAATGACAGTAGCAGTTTTCATGCAATACACAAAGCCAAAAGCAAATCATATTCAGCATGTTGTATGACAAAATTATTCACACCAGGAAAAAACATTGTTTTGGGAAAATGAATGTTCAGATGATGAATATTGGCTGCTTAGGATGTATTTAGGCTGTATTTCCACTTCCGCTCAGTCTATGTATGGCTGTTTTTTCACATCAGGCTAAACCAGGGGTCAGCAACCCGCGGCTCTGGAGCCGCATGTGGCTCTTTCATCCCTCTGCTGCGGCTCCCTGTCGTTCAAAATATGTGTCACAACCGCCAATGTGTGACACCCGCTGGCATGCAATTTATTGAGCTTTTCGACCCCCGGTAGGCCAACCATGGATAAATCCAAGAAAAGAAAAGTTTCAGAAGAACACAGAACATTTAATTCAACTACATATGCTAGTTCTGTGGCCGCTCAGGAAATAGTCAGGCACGGGAAGGGTTTTGTGGCTCCCGGTGTTTTCTGTGGGAAACGGGTCCAAATGGCTCTTTGAGTGTTTAAGGTTGCTGACCCCTGGGCTAAACCATATGTAATAAGGTTTGTTTACAGCAATCAGATTGCAGCTGCAAAATTAACATGATCACTAGAAGCAGTGAAGATGTCCACAAAACTGGGTATTGTTTAGTACTTGGCTGCATTACAGTGGGTTTATTTGATTTTAGCTTAGTGAAGATAGAGTAGGGTATGGAAATACAGATCTAACCAATTGTGATTTATTTAAGACACAATAATGGCTCAGTGTGATAAGCAAATTCAGCCTATTTGTAAATAGATACAGAGACACAAAATACTATTAGTACAGTTTGAACCTTTTCTAATCCAGCACAAATCCAGGCCAGTTTTGTGCCGTAGATATTTTTGTTACTCAGAGAAATGGGAAGAGACTATGTTTGTTTCTATTTTGTTCAGATGCTTAGCAGGTGTTGATGTTATTTTCAAATGTTGATGTATAGTAAGGAACAGTATTCCCCAAGGAAAACCTTGAACAATTTTAATGAGCTATTGCAATGGAAAAAAAGGAGCTGCTCTTAGTATAGTGCTTTTCCCCCCTGGAATTTTCTTAGTCATCAGATCAGAGCCTTAGGCTGAGTTTTGCTACCTAAGAATGCATGACTTGGTTACCGAAAATGTTGCTTCTATGCTTGTTGGGAGAAAAAAGCATAGATTAGCCAATAGTAAAGATAAATAGATTATCAGTAATTTCTGCTGTTACCCTGATCTATTTTTGAAATGAAACCTGCCCTGAACGCCAGTATATGATTGACTAAAAATTTTATGCAGTAGAAATTGCCCAACCAAGTCCTGCTTCTTTTTCTTCTTCCTCTAACAAGAAACACAAGATTGCCTTTTTCTCCTTCACTAAAAAAATCACATAATTCTTACAAAAAACCAGACATTTGCACTTTTATTCAATCCCTTGCAACTTGTGCTTTGCACCATGCAAGAAGGAAGGACTAGCAATACAAGCTGTTCTTCAAACATAGCTGAAAAAACATAGAGTGGGGTCAAAATGGCGCCAAGTTTGGATATCTGTTTGTATGTATTTATAAATTAAGCCACACGAATTGAGTTAGGTCAGATAAAGAGATTAACTAGTGCAGTGTTTGTCAACCTTATCAATTTTGAGACATGTGGAGCAAAGCCTGGACTGACTACAGGAAAGTTCATGCCTCAATGCCACATACATGTTTCTGTGAGTGCTTCATACTATACATAGTCAACAGAACACTAAGGACCTACTTGTTGTCAGTATGCTGCAGCTGCCAGAAAAGCCAACATAGTCCTAAACTGCATTAACAGAAGGATTGAATCAAGATCACATGAAGTGTTAGTACCATTTTATAATGATAAGACCACACTTGGAATATTGCATCCAGTTTTGGTCACCATAATATATAAAAAAGATGTTGAGACTCCAGAAAGAGTGCAGAGAGAAGCAACAAAGTTGATTAGGGGACTGGAGGCTAAAACGTGAAGAACAGTTGCAGAAATTGGTTATGTGTAGTTTAATGAAAAGAAGGACAAGGGGTGACATGATAGCATTGTTCCAATATCTAAGGGGGTCAACCTATTCTTCAAAGCACCTGAAGGCAGAACAAGAAGCAATGAATGGAAACTAATCAAAGAGAGAACAAAGCTAAAGATAAGAAGAAATTTCTTGATAGTTAAAACTATCAGTGGAATGGCTTGCCATCAGAAGTTGTGGGTGTTCCATCACTGGGGTTTTTTAAGAAAAGATTGGACAACCACTTGTCTGGATTTGTATAGGTCTCCTGCTTGAGCAGGGGTTTGGACTAGAAGACTTCCAAGGTCCCTTCCAATTCTGTTATTCTCTTATTTGACTTTCCTCAAAAACTCAAAGGGACTGTGGAAGACAACATTGGAAGTCAGTTCAAGGTATCACCATAACTGGCCTTTAAGTATGGCATATACCAAAGTGATGCATTGTCCCTGCTGCTATTCTGTATAGGCTTGAACCCCCTCAGCTAGGTAATTACAAGGATCGGATACAGATACAAGTTCAAGAGTGGAACTACCATCAACCATCACGGATCCACTGTTAGACCCCCTGCAATTTGCATACCGAGCAAACAGATCAACAGATGATGCTGTTAATATGGCTCTGCACTACATCCTACAACATCTTGAATCTCCAAAGACCTACGCAAGGGTCCTCTTTGTAGACTTTAGTTCAGCATTCAATACCATCATTCCAGACGCTCTTCGAAC
>QLTV01001796.1:523413-545527 GCA_003457575.1 Thermophis baileyi | reverse complement strand
TCTCCCTGGTCGGGTCGAAAGGCGCCGGCGGGTGGAAGGTGGACATAGCGGCAGAAGGAGGCAGGAAGATGTCTGCCTGGCTGGTTGAAAGTGCTGAAGAAGCTAGTCACAGTTCTCCTGGCCCAAGCCCTCGTCGCCACTGTTAGATAGTGGGTAGAGATGACAGGAGACAGACTTCCCAAACAGCTCTTTATTTCAGCTCTTGTGTAAGCAACCAGCAAAGAGCAGTCTGACAGCTTGCCCTTTTATAGGGAGCTGTCAGACAGACCAGCCAATAGCGTGATGTCTGCCTGGCTGGTTGAAAGTGCTGAAGAAGCTAGTCACAGTTCTCCTGGCCCAAGCCCTCGTCGCCACTGTTAGATAGTGGGTAGAGATGACAGGAGACAGACTTCCCAAACAGCTCTTTATTTCAGCTCTTGTGTAAGCAACCAGCAAAGAGCAGTCTGACAGCTTGCCCTTTTATAGGGAGCTGTCAGACAGACCAGCCAATAGCGTTTGAGCTTTTTCCCGCTCAAACGCTGGACCTGGTTGGAACCATGCAACATAGTTTAAGCAGTTAGAACATAACACTTTCACTTTTCTTTTTATATTTTTATTAGTTTGTATTCATTTTTTATCTTTGTATTTGTAAGTATTAATAACATTATTGTAAAAAAAAAAGAATGACAGGAAGGGAGGAAGGAACCCTGGAAGGAAAGATGGGGGGGAAGGAGAGGGAGAGGGAAGGGAAGGGAAAGGAAAGGAGAAAGGAAAGGAAAGGAAAGGAGAAAGGAAAGGCAAAAGGAAAGGAGAGGGAAAGGAAAGGGAAAGGAAAGGAAAGAAGTAAAGGAAAGGAGAAGAAAGGAAAGGAAAGGAGAAAGGAGAAAGGAAAGGAAAGGAAAGGAGAAAGGAAAGGAGAGGAAAAGGAAAGGAAAGAAGGAAAGGAAAGGAGGAAAGGAAAGGAGAAGAAAGGAAAGGAAAGGCGAAAGGAAAGGAGAGGGAAAGGGAAAGGAAAGGGAAAGGAAAGGAGGAAGGGAAAGGAGAAAGGAAAGGAGGAAAGGAAAGGAGAAAGGAAAGGAGAGGAAAAGGAAAGGGAAAGGAAAGGAGGAAAGGAAAGGAGGAAAGGAAAGGAGAAAGGAAAGGAAAGGAAGGGAAAGGGAAAGGAGAAAGATTTCTGATGCTCCATCTTTCCGCAAGAAATTTGGAAGTTGCTCCTGCTCCCATTGGGGTTTTATTTGCCCAGCTGTGGTCATTCTGTGTCTCTATTTAGGTAAGGCAATATGTCTGAAATGATGATCCAACATGGCATGGGTTGTTTAGTATTACTTTACAATTTTTAAAAATTGTAATATTAATTTGGATTTGAGCTTTTTAAAAAATGTCTTAACCCTGCCTTAGTCATAAAGCCAGCTGAGTGTCTTGAGCCAATCACACTCTCTCAGTCCTAAGAATGAGGCAGTGGCAAACTACTTCCCAAAACTCTTGCCAAGAAAACTGCATGGACTTGTTCAAGCACTTGTCAGGGTCAAAAATTAACTTGAAGGCGTGCGCACGCACACACACACACCACACACACATACAAAACCACATACAAACATACAAAACCACACACACAAATGTTTCTGTTTATTCCTTGTTAGGAATAAACATTGGAAGACATTGGAAAATAATATAAATACCATATTTACTTAGTAAATGATAATACCAGAACCGCTTACCTGCAAATTTTACTGAATTATTGTAGAAATAAAAGTACTGTCTTCTGTTCATGACCACTAGGTGTCCCTAGTGTTTGTTTGAACTTTTGCTTAGAAAATGTTGCAACTTTCACAGTATTATTACACTTTCCCCCTCTTTCGTCAAACTTCCTCTAATACCTTTGGACCCGGAAGTTCTGGCGAGTGCTAAATCTTTCAGTGATCAGTTTGCATGCCTCTTGCACGTTAGCCTGTTCCCGAAACTTCACCGTTTTGATTAATTAAGGCAATAACTTGGTAAGTTTTACAGAGACCTCATTTGTTTGTTTTTCCCCTTCTGCTGCTCCAAAGCGATTCACTCTTGAGAATGGGTCACTGAATATATTGTGAAGTAGGTTGCATTGAGAAAAATTATCTTCATTTTATTTGTCTAGTTTACTTTATTTTGGACTCCCTATTACACTGCAGTTTACATAGGAAAACCACAGGAAAAAACCCAGACAGGTATGGCTAATTTTAAAAGTTACTGCCTGATGAAGAGTGATTTGGTTCTTGAATCTTTCCATATTACTTTCTTAAAGGACATAAAAAAAAGATCCTAGCCGCTTGCAACAAAACCCAAAATGTCTGTGGGAATCCTGTCCCACTAACTGCAAGTTTCAGGCAAACATCTTTATTTCTAATTATTTATTACTTGTTTAATCCAATTATGAGATTGCCTGATTCCTCAATGACTCTGAACAGCTTACAGATAAGAGGAAAATACAGATAAAAGGAAAGTACAGATAAGAGGGGAAATACTGTATGTTAAAGGAGAACATGGATGACCAGAAGAGCTAAAGAAAACTGAACGTAAAGGGATTGCTTGTATGAAGATTTATTTGCCCAGCTGGGAAATGGACATTTCTTGTAGTTCTGTCTCTTTGGGAGGGCTTTAGGGGAATTTAACAGGCTAATAAAATATGTATATTGTAGTATTGGGAAAAATGCAGTTTTAAATATTTTTATATCTTAATTACATCCCATTGTTTATAGCATCAGTGTCCATTCTGACCAGTTCAGGCATTTACCTGTGACAAGAATCCTGCAGTTGTTCAGTCTATAGACAATACACATAACACAACCCAAAATCCAGTCATTATCAGTGCATCCAGGAGCCCTATCCTCCACTTATTTTCTCGGTCCAGGTTTCTTGTATTCTACAAACAGAAAAGTATTGGCAAAGCTTTGTCATACTTCTTGCCTATTCCTCACTGGCTAGGCAGGCAAAAGTGGTGGTGTCTTGGACATTGCTGCAAAACATGTTTTATGTCAGTTTTGTGTCAGAGTGCCTTGTTGGTTGCACTGGCATCCATCTTATTTCATTCTCGGGCTCAAATCTGAGCACTAGTTCACACTTGACTGGATTTTCAGAATTACATAACAGCTCAGCAGGTAAGAACATGTGAGTAACAGATTTGAATTAAATCCTCCTCCTGCATTAAGTAGGTCAGTAGTTCACATGACATGCAATGTATTAATTATCTAGAGCAGACCCAGCTCTATTTTTATAGCAATTTTAAAAATAGAATTACAGAGAAAACTATATACAAAACATTTGTTGAAAACCAGAAATATACATAGATCTAACAATTGAATTACTAGTTATAATATCAAACAGATAAAAGAATTTTAAAAAATGTAAGTATCAGACCAGCGAAGGGGTGGGGGGGGGAGACTCTTAAGAATGAACATACCAAATCAGTTAAGTATGTCATGTATGCATTTAATAACAAAATTTAATCTATTCTTGCAACATATTATAAAATCAGTGCCAAAGGGAATCATGTTGAATCTATTTTCTGCCTGCTTTTAAAATTTTGCTACATTTTCTCCTTGTTTGATACTCATGTCTTCAGGCTTCCTAGGAGATCCCAAAGTGATGGCTGCCATAAAGGTGACAGAGGAAACCATCGTAGTGGGTGGGCAGACTCTGTTCTCCCGCCAGGCTAAACCTACACAACAGGCTCCTCGCCTTTCCCTCCTGCTGCTCCATGGCATTCGTTTTTCATCAGAGACGTGGCTCAACCTACAGACTTTGTCTAAGTTGGCAGAAGCTGGATATCATGCTGTAGCTATTGACCTGCCAGGTGGGCTTGACTCTCAGTGGGCAGTGGAGATTTGGGCAAAAGAAAGACAGGTGTATACAATTTGATATTTAAGAAGACTGTCACTTTTGCTTCTGTCTCACCAGAAGCAAAAATAAGGCAGAATATATAAAATCTGATTCCAACAAATTGTGGTTAAAAATGAGGCTTTGGTATTATGTGATACAATACCAAAGTAAAAGAATTATTCTTTCTCAGACTAATTATTATGTTAACATGATAAATTATGTTTATGCTTATTTTTTAAATATGTATATATATATATATGTGTGTGTGTGTGTGTACACACACACACACACAATTGCCATAAAACATGCACACTGATTCTAAAATATAATTTAGCTCAGTTCAAACATCAATCCAACAAATGGATTGTTTTAGGCTAACTCATGATGTTCAACTTCGTAACTACGTTTCCATCTTTATGGTGGTCTTATATTATAAAATGGGCAAACAAAATATAGTATATAAGAAAACATATAAAAGCTGTTCCTTATGAAAGAGATGTGTCAACCATGTTATATGTTTTACTGGGTTCAAGGGAAGACATAGATTTTTTTCCCCAATGCTTTTTTTATATGCAAGGGATATTTGCAATAAAATGCATCTGTTAATAGTTCTTTTGTCCAGAGATACAATTTGCTGGTTGTGACTCTTCCTGGATACTCCAGTTCATTCCCTTTTTCGATCTGCAGTCAGTAGCTTATACACACAATAAGCATCCTCATTTCTCGGTGTACTAATTTTGGGTGTCCTCTTATGTTTTTTTTTCTTAACTTTTTTTTAAATTGTGAAATCAGGGACTACCTTCCTCTTATGCTATATTGATTACCTTATAATAAATATTTAAAGATTGTATAAATATGTGGGAATGTAGATTTATATAATCAGTAATAACAGTTTGCAATAGTGGTGAATATCTGTAGCTTGAGTGTAGGATGAGGGTGATAGTAAAAACAGTAATTGGGACCAGCAACTTGGCTGATGCACAACATAGTCGCTTAAGCCCAAAATCAAGTGATTGTGATGGGTTTAACCACCTTATTTCCCCTTTGGTTTTTAAGCAAAGTGATGGAGTCACTAAGCAAAAAATAATGCCACTTAAGATTTCTTTTCTGCATCCTCTATTAAATTACTTGTCACAAGTATGAATGGTGATCATGCAGGATACTGAGACAGTTGTAAATGCAAGGATTGGTTGCAAAGTTATTTCTTTTAGCGCTGTCATAACTTCAGTTGGTTGCTGCATAAGGCAGTCAGTAAGCAAGGTCCACAAGCAATGACAATCGGTAAAAGTATAATATATAGAAGGACTTAGTTGTTTTCTCTTCTGCCTTGGAAAATCTAGTGAATCAATCCACATGGAAACAAAGAATGGTCCTTGTATCTTCCAGTTGCAGGGACACCTACCTTCACAAAGTCAAGACTTGCAATAGGATGATGTAGTGAAATATAACCAGAGGGTTCTGGAACAGGATTTTGGAGGTGCTTCCCATCTGAGTGTACCTAGCCACAGTTCTCTATCCCGCTGAAAAGAATATCTTACTGAATGATTTGCCACAATTTTGATGGTATACTATTGGGGGCTTCAAGTGTCACAAAAATGAAACTCGGGGATTACATGCAGGCCATGAATCCCATCTACCCCATTTATAATTTATAATATAATTTATAATATAATGATTAGGGGACTGGAAACTAAAACATACGAAGAGTGGTTACAAGAACTGGGCATGGCTAGTCTAGCGAAGAGAAGGACCAGGGGAGACATGATAGCAGTGTTCCAATACTTGAGGGGCTGCCACAGAGAGGAGGGGGGTCAGGCTATTTTCCAAGGCACCAGAAGGCCAGACAAGGAATAACGGATGGAAATTGATTAAGGAGAGATTCAACCTGGAAATAAGGAGGAACTTTCTGACAGTGAGAGCGATCAACCAGTGGAACAGCTTGTCTTCGGAAGTTGTGAGAGCTCTAACACTTGAGACTTTCAAGAGGAAATTGGACTGCCATTTGTCGGAAATGGTGTAGGGTCTCCTGCTTGAGCAGGGGGTTGGACGAGATGACCTACAAGGTCCCTTCCAACTCTGTTAATCTGAATAATTTAAGTGCTTATATATGGCTCAATCCTCAAACAACCCCTTCGAGAATTCCTAGCCAAAAGGGCAGTTGTCTCTCTCAGCTGGGAATGCTAGGAGTTGTAGTTACCGTCCAACTGAGGATGCTTGGTGGAGAGGGCTACAGAATATGTATGATGCAGGATGTCTTGTTTCTTGTGATCCAGGATTCGGCCGCTCTAAAGATGCTGTTGCTCCAGCTCCTGTTGGAGAGCCGGCCCCAGGCAGTTTCTTGAAGGATGTCTTGGAGGCCCTGAAATTCGACCAAGCAGTGGTGATCAGTCCGTCTCTCAGTGGCATGTATTCACTCCCATTCCTTTTTCAGCACAATCACCTTCTGAAGGCCTACGTACCAGTGGCTCCCATCTGCACAGAGAAGTTCCCTCCCACCCAATATGCCAGTGTCAAGGTATGTGCGTCTAAAGAAGAAGAGAATTCTGGAGCAGGTCTTCTTTGGTACAAGACATAATTAGAAGGGCTGAGTTATGTCAGTTATGCAACTGGCATTTCACAACTATGTGAGGAAAATGTGGATGGAAGTGGATTTACAGATTTATTGTAAACCTTGCAGGAGTTCATCAGCTGTCCATTAGGGGGCAATGCACACTGCCTTACCCTCAAATACAATACTAATATGGTAAAACAGACCTATATTCAATCTGGGGAATATTTATAGCTTTGTGAAGATATAGCAAGAAAATGGGCAATACCATTCTAAAAGAATACTCAGATGAGTTCAGGGAATTCTCTCTGGGTTCAGTTTCATTTTATGCATGTTTTATTGCATTAGCTGAATAAGTTCCACATTCGCATCAACAGTAAGAATCTGGTACACTTAAAATGAATTGTAGTTTTGAATGTAGAAGAATTACAACAATCACTGCGATAAATTTCTGTGAACATTCTCTAACCTTTATCATGCCTCTTGTGAGCGTAGAGCATTTAATTTGACCCCTATCCAGATTGCTCCCTTTTTGGGATTTTAGCCTTTTCTAATATTAATCTCTAGCTTGTACCTTTGCCCTTGCAAATATGACCTGCACTTTTTTTTTAAAGCTAGGGTGATGGTGGGTTTTTGATAATAATGGGAATTCCCTGTAGTGCTGCTGAAAATATCTGCTGCAGTTACTGTTTTGCAAATGTAGAAGGTTTGTTTTTGCTGAAGATTTGCATTTCTATTACCACCAGGAAAGGATCATCCTCTTGCTAATACTGACTGGATGTATTTATAGCCTGAAAACTGGGCTAAGAGCATGCCATTATAAAACACAGAGAGCAAGTACAAATTAGCTACATGGTTAATGTAGCCACATAAATTGAACAGCAATACGGGAAGTATTTTTTTTTCCCCCTGGAAGAGAGCACCTCTGTCTCTATTTTTCATCTGAACTAATTTTTCATTATTAGGATCTAAGACAGGCAAGAATGTTCATTCGTTGATTGAACCAGGCTTGATTTTTTTTTCTCTCCTGCATACAGACACCAGCTCTCATTATATATGGGGATCAAGATGTCCAACTGGGTGAAGTGAGCCTGAACAACTTGAAGAATTTACCTAATCACAAGATAATGATGATGAAAGGGGCAGGCCATGCCTGTTATCTTGACAAGCCAGATGAGTGGCACCAGAGGCTGCTGGATTTCCTGAAGAACATAGAGTAAACAGCAAATCAGCCAGCACTGGCCTAGTCAACCCATAATCAATGAGGACCTAACCAGTTTTTCTAGCATACACATGTAAGGAGCTGGGATTTCTTTCTGCAGTTCTGTCAGTAACCTGAGTGGGGCCCAGGTTGCTTATGGACTGTCTAACCATGATAGACCTAAAACTATCAGAAAGTGTTACATCCAGAATACATTCATTGATTCATGATTCATTAATTGCATAATTAAGATGACCAGGTACGATTTTTCTTGCTTGGGTCATGAGATATTTGAAGTCAAATTTACATAAAATAATCATTCATAGAAATGTATTAAGATCTGTGCATGGATATATTAGGAGTTGGTCCTCAGTATCATGAGCTCTACTGCCAAGATTTTAATCATGAACAATTTTTTTCTCAAAGCTGATTGAGTGCTGGCTGAGATAGATGTAATAAAGGTAAGGCAATGGCTGGGTTTAAGTATCTTATAAACATATGATTTTTTTTTTGACTTAGCACACCAAAGAATCTATCCATTATAACATATCATCATGTATGACACTGGAGTGGTGATTAAAATTAAAATCCTGGTTTGTTAGCATCAGACAAAGTTACTATGGCTGATTTACTATATGAAAACCAAAATGTCAAAATATATTTTTCTAACCCATAGATTCTTCTATAAGCTAACTTTCATTGAGTGCGATTATGTCTTTGTCCTTGTTATCTTCATTAGCAGGACACTTTTTGTTTTGATGATTGGACATAGCGTTCTCCAATTTGATGGACTACATGTATGTTGGGTTTTAATTTCCATAATTCTCAGCAGGCTTGGAAACCATGCATGGGAATTGTGCTAGTCAGAATGTATGTGAGTTGGTGTCCGTTACATCTGGACATCGAGTAGCAGGTTTGAAGAAAGCTATACTGCAATTTATGCTATTTGACCCACACATATTTTTGCATCTGGATTAGCTTCTTTGGGATGGAAGAACCGCATACAGTTTTCTGTTGCCAGAGCCCATAATGGCACTAGAGACTTTGTGAAGAGCACTTGTATTGGGGCAGAATGTATGTTGGCACCATCCTCTGACTTTAATGAATTGGGGAATAAATCCTTACTTTCTCCTCCTGTTTTTCAAAGAAAATTGACAAGGTCTATACATATGTTACATGACACCTCCACTCTTGGAAGCCTGATTTCTTCAAGAATGTACAAGTATTCATAGTGATAAACTTGTCTTCCACAGATAGTGTGTTCATTTTCTTGGGCAGATATTTTTAAAGGTTTTTAAAAAGGTTAGAGAGGCTATTTAATTAGAGCTGTGCTTGACCATAGCTGTAGAACTAGCAGGATTCCCTGGATAGCACCTGTATAGTCAATTTAAGGAGAAACTGATCACACTTTTTGAACAAGAGAGTGTGAGCATCCTGTTGCACTTTCATACTTGTTCCTTTGCTCTCGAAATATAATCAAAGGGAATGCAGATTTCTGAGAATAAGATTGGAGCAGGAAAATTAATAACAATAGTTGTACAGGTGCTGCCTAGATTTCAGGTGAGTTCCTGCTGTACCAGTTTTGATTATCAAAATGGATTCATTTGTAATCAAATAAACCTGATTTATATCTGTTTTTATAGTGATTCTTTTTTTAAAGAAATCTAAATACACTGTACTTCTGTAAATTATATTTGGAGTAGATTTACAACAAAGGTGTGAAAAACTAGTAATAATATTTGGTCTGTGTGGAACTGGTTTTAGTATTACTTGATAGCCATACTTTTTTACTTTTTTCAAAACTAAATTAAATATGGCCTATGAGAGTATAAATCAAAGATAGATTCCACATACTTTAACAGATATCAACATCATAAATAAAAGTTTAATCCATCATTTGGACAAAACATTCTGGAAAGTAGCATTGCCTTCTTAAAAGATCAGAAGAGTATCAGCAGCCAATTCAAGACATGATAGTCCAATTGTAAGTGAAAGAGGCTCTTAGCCTAAGAAGCTGAGCATCTGCCAAATCTTAACTAGATGGTCTTCAAAACTGAAATTAGTCTCAGACAGTATAGATCTAAAATTCTAGAAAGGGACAAGAGCTCTTTCTATGGGGGGGGGGATTTGTGGTGTAGCAAGTGAGGATAATTAGAAGACTGTGAGAAGTCGCTGTTGTTTTACTCTTATCACATGGCTTTTATCAGGTTGGTCAAAACTTCAGCAGAACAATGGGAAATCATACTGTAAAAGAGAGAATGAATCTGTAGCCCTCTTGATCTGATTGGTTTATACCTTTCATATTCCTCAATCACTCAGGTACGAAGGGCTAATGGGAGCTGAACATTTGGAGTGCCATCAGGAACAAATGGATCTGTCTTATACAATACCAGATTATCTAACCAGGATTGGGATCTTCTCTGTGTAGAACAAAAATACATAACATTTGGGATTAAAAAGCCACAACTGCCTTTTGAGTGTTATGTGGGTACTGTATGCAAAATGTAGATGCTTTTGGGACAAAAAAAAACTTGCATTCCTTTTAAATTTGATTAAAATCAAATTAAATCTGTTAGCATAAGTACTCCTCATGTAACTAACAACATTTATCTTCATTTACCAAATTACAACCTAGTGACAATTTGGGGATGGACTTCAGGAATCACCTGCAAGACTTTCTAAACAGAGATCTTCAAACTTGGCAACTTTAAGACTTGTGGACTTCAACTCCCAGAATTCTCCAGCCAGCATAGTCCACAAGTCTTAAAGTTGCCAAGTTTGAAGACCTCTGTTCTAAACGAACACCCACCCTCAGACTCTGCATCAGTGAGGTAGGCCATGCGCCCTGCCTAAGTTGAGGCTAACATCCCTCCACTGTCCTTTCCCTCACTGCATGCACAGTCCAGCTTAGTACAATATGAAAGAAAATGCCAGCTCAGCCCTAGTATAAAACCACAAGTAGATTCCTTTAAACTCCTAGGGGATTATTACATTAGCAACCAAGGTGAACAGATGGGAAACAGGTTAAAGATGGCTATTCCAGAGCCACCTGGCCTAGTTCCTTTGTGTTTGTTTTCCCCAGATGGACTGTGGACAGATGGAGCCAGCGGTAAGAAGTAGAGAAGAAGGCTGTAATTGTCACACTGAGCTCTGAGTAGCTGAAGGCCGGCCGGGATGGCTGTCAAGTATCCAACTTTATCCTGTCAGGCAGAGGATTTGTTGGCAGAGGGTGGGCCAGGCCTGACGGGTCTTTAGTCCACAGCCAGAGACATCCCTTGAAATCTAGGATCTAAAGCCCTGGGATTGACTGCACCTCAAAGTGCACTGGCATTTCTAAGAAGCTGAGACCTTTAATGCTGAAATGTTGTGGTATGAAAACACATCAAAGCTACTGGAATGTGGAGTGGACTCATATGCAGAGGCGTTGGTGTAAAACGAGTAACTGATGGAAAAGGATTCAAGTCCTACAAGACCAACCACAGCTATATTGGCCGAAAATATAATCTGCCATGGTAGCATCACTGTTAATGAATCTTCAAGGCAAAAGATGCTAGGGCTTCTGATTTCTGGGCCTCCACATGTTACTACACTATCTTTCCAGCCAGCTGCCGTAACTAAACTAAAGTCAGACCAATAGTGAGAGATGCTGATAGGTGTAATTCAGCAGTATCTAGAGGGCCAATTTCCTTCATTTTATTCAAAGCATTCCATAAGACTTAAGTCAGACAATTTCAAACCCCCTTCTAGGTATCTATTGAAGTTACAGCTTCCAGAATCTCAGCAAGCATCCCTAAGAACTTTTTAGAAAATTAGTATGGCTAGAAAATAGCCGTACAAATTACTACTCATCTGTAGCAAATGAAGTATTTCTGTGACAAGGCAAGCTACTTTTTACAACTGGAGAAACATGTTTTACTTCTCTGTACTCCTAGTTCCAGGCCTTTGAACAAGCTCTTTTATGCTTAAACAACATGTGATCATTTTATTTCATGGTAATTCAGTGTAACTTATTGTCTTGCCATCCAGCCTTTGATCTTGCATTTGATTCTAATGCAGTAATAGGAGATATTTCTGTATTTCTTACAGATTACATATTTCTTATGTATTTCTGTAGTTATTTTATAACAAAGCATGAGAATATCAACAAAACCTTAACCTTTTTCATATTTACGTAAACATGGATTTTAGTAGCTGCTAAAAAGTAAGGTTTACTGGCTGGATGAAAATGTGGCTATTTTTACTTTAGCATTTGAAAGAAGGAACTTGCTATAGAAAATCCAGTTAGGCTTTCATTCGTGTCCTAACATGGTGCTGAGGCTGTCATAAGAAGCACTGGATTATTTCCATATAAATATAAAAAACAATAAGTGTACAAAGAATAATTACTTCCTTCCATCAGTAGTCTTTGCCCCAGTAAAAGCATGTTGCCTGCTCTCCCCTCTTTTTTTCATGGTGGTGGGCCCTTGCTCACCTTGACTGTCCCCTCTGCAAGTTAACCCTCCAATCTGCCTCTGTTCATGGACACATACATGCGTATGCAGACACAGCATCTCATTTCCAACTTCTAGATAGAACCACTGACTTTCTACCTTTTTTTAGTTTAAGGAATAGTCTGATTATACTGCTGGTGGTCCACTAAGGAAGTTCACAGAAGAAAAATCTTCCCACTCCTAACTGTGACTCTAAGTAAACATTTTCCCCATTCACTTCTCTTTCAAGAAATCTTCTGCTATCCAGGGTATGAGCTACTCCTGAATGCTAAAGTCCTACTTACACAAGATTTGGTGCCACAACAGGTGCTTGGCAGTGAACCCTTACTGTATTCATGAAGCAGACAGATAACAATGGCAGTTCCTTCCCCCCTCCACCTTTAGAGCAGTTGCTGTTTAGTGCATACACAATTTCTTATGTACTTGGTTGCATCCAGTTCTTCTGTTTGGATAGCTGGTAGCAGCTCACATTACTGTGTAGCTTTTCTCACATCCCACACGAGCGTCACATATCACTGCCAAGGCTGCACTGATGACTGCTCACTGGTGTAAGCTGCATTCTTCATTGTATGCTTCAGATTTCTGTGCAGATTTAATTGTGAGTGAATGGGGTGAACTCTACACTATGTGTTCAGAAAACAAGGATGGTGTCATAGAAGTATAAGCCAAAACAACAGATGGATTTTTGTTCACTCATTACAGAATCCGGGTTGAGAAGGAATTTTAGTTCAGGAGAAATCAATAATCAGGATTTCTGGGCAAGAAATTGTGCAGTGTAGCCGATGGCTTCAGCAAGTGAGAGCCAGAATGAAAAGCCAACTCTTTGGAATTCCTCTCTAGACAAGGAGAGGATGAAGATCATCCCTAAGTGCTCTAGACAGTTGCTCCTTGCCAGGAGACCACAAATCAGTCATTTCCAGTGGGTTTAGAAATCTGGGAGATGAAAAAACACCACTGTAGTCCAAACCATAGCTCAGTGCCTTTAAAAAGGACTGCATTCATATACTTCTTTCTTAATCACTTTTGCAAATTGATTGTAAATTTCAGATATTAGGAACTTTCATAATGTCATGTTTTTACTATACCAGGTAAGTTTTATTCAATCTTTCATTCAAAAGACGTTTTATGCAAATTTAAGTATTTAAAAAAATCTTTTGGTTTGGAATAAATAGCAAATGGATAATTAGAACATTGATTTTTGAAAATTGCAAACGAACAAAGGATCTAGATGGATTTCAAATAGATTTTGAAACCAATTATAAGAATCATGCCATGGGAAAATGCTGTTGTTCTGAATAGTGTATGATAAGATGGGATTTGGAAGGTTGGACACTATACGGTAGGACACTAGATGGAACTAAAGATGTGGCTTAAGGCACCACACCATTACATAGTCAGATGTCTATTGGGCTCAAACCCTCTACTTGAAATTGAACTCACAGAGAAATTGAACTTACTTTGTAGTTTAGATGACTCTATACTTTAAAACTGACATTGGTTCTGGAGACTTCTGAGAATACTATGGGAAACCAAGAAAACAAACAAATGGATCATTGAATAAATCAGCTCAGAATTGTTCTGACTTGAGGCACAAATGACTAGGTTTTAGACTCATTATCGAAGACCTATCTCTGTGCAGAAAGCTGTAATGCTGGGAAAGGTAGAAAGAAAGAGGACGACTAGTGTTAAGGTGGATGGACTCATTTACAATGGTGATGAGTGCACTGTTGGAGGACCTGAAGGATCAATTTAGGGACAGATCATCATGGAGAAAATCTATTTATGTGGTTGCTAGGAATCAACAATATTTTGATGGCCCATAATCAATCAATGAAAAGGTCTTGATCATCAGCAGTTGCAGGAAGGGATATCTGGAAGCATTATGAGAATGGTGCATACGGTCCACCTTTAGTTAACTTCCCAAAGCAAAGAGATACAGATCTTATATTATGTCACAACCCCATTTAAAGGGTTTTACATGACTTCTACCCCCTCCACTTTACATGGCTAATATACTTGGAGGTATATTACATCTGACGATATACAAAAATAAAAGTTGTGTTCGTCCAACTTCCTTAATTTGATTATTGAGTGAATCCATTTTGTAAGTTTACACTTTCATTATACATTATACACAAAATGTTCTAAGCCAGAAAAGGTTAACCTGGGTTAGTGGTAATCAAGTTTCATTTGCTGTGCTCTATTTTTCTAACTCACTGGTTAACAATGTTATGTAAACTGCAATATATTATACATAACCATTCCTAAAATAATTAAATATATACTGCATATAAAAAGTACCCCATTTTTTTTAAAAAAGGGTTGATTCTTACATTTAAAAGTAGGGTTTTTATACATGGTTTTACCAAAACATATCATATGAGTAAGAATTTAATATAACTTACACAGGTTACTCAGATATAGTAATATAGGTACTGTAAACTAGAAGGCAACACAGTATACCTCTTTCAGAACACCTTAAAGCCCAGCCCCACCTGGAGCAGGATAGAAGCAGACCTAAAGAAACCTCTTTTCTACTGTATTATAATGATAGTGTCCCTGAAGGCAGAAATGAATTTCTTCATGTAGATATGGCTTGTTCTCAGAATTTTAATGGTCCTTAATAGAAAAATGGATTGTATATTTATTTGAATGCAGAAGCTTGCAGTCCTTATAAATAAAGCATAGAATGCTAGAAAATCAACTTCTTATTTCAAGAACCTGGTCCTGTATACTTGGCATTGTCCATGGTACACAAAAAAGAAGAGTAATGCTGCCTTTGTAATGCTTTTGATACACAAAAGAGAAGAGTAAATACCCCAGAGGGGTGATGCTGTCTTTCTACTCTGAGAGTACACTTATATTTATACCATCTGTATTAGCTCCTCTTCCCCGCATTCCTAGGTATAACAATGGATCCATCTCTTCTCAGAGAAACCAGCATATAACAGTCTCTTACCTCTTACTATTTTATAGGGCTGAATGTTTTTACCTGCATGTTCCCTCCACCCCCGCTGCAAAAAACATGCCTTTATGGCAACAGTGGCAATTTAAAAGATCTGTTGGCAGTCATCTGCTGGCAGAAATACTGCTGCCAACAAATAATTAACATGCATGTGTGAACTGATTGCTCTACTCGCCTTTCTTTCTGTGATGCCTACTAAAATAGATAGGCGCATTTAAACAGCAATTGCATTATGAGACAATGCTAAGCATCCAAGTTCCCTTCATTACTTCCCTTGCAAATTGTCAGTCCTTCGCCTGCATTTTGCTAGTCTGGTGCAAACAGCTGGCTATGTTACAGAACCTACTGCACTGACTGAACAATTATACATTTAGGCATGGAAGGTACTCTGTGACTGCAGCAGGGTCTGGTCATCCGAACATATTGTAAGGTAATAAGGAAACCCTTGACATGTTATGAACGTAACAAAGAAATTGGGAAGTTTCTTAAAATAAGAGCAAGTAATTTGCTTAATTTCACTGCAGGAAAAAAAAGGAGGGGGGGGGGAGAGAGAGACACTTGGCTTTAATACTTTGGGAAAATAACACATTTATTTCTCTTATGATCAAAGCGATAAAGAGGAACCCTTTTCTCCTGGAAGTGATGGGCTCCCTTTCACTGCATATTTTGAATCTGGGCAAAACTTTGGGGAAGTTTTAATTCTGATTCTTGCCTCGAACGGTTGGGGGGGGGTCTCAGTTACCTAACTCTGATTCTAGGAATCTTTCTTTCATGACTGCTGTAGTAAATAAGTGACCTAAAGACCATAAAGGACTGCAGCTCCATGGCAAAGCTCATGTGGTATCAGCGGAGGGAGCCATATTCAAAGCCTAATGCCCAGATCAGGTAGCAAATGATGGAGGGGCGACCCTGGGGAGTTGCCGGCAGCTGGAGAGAGAAACAGCTTGATCTGCTGAACATACAAGGGGACAAAGGTGGCATAACCGACAGCTGAATGATAGACAACAGGACCCATTTACTGTAAATGTATTATATACTGTATTTCATCAACAATCCACCCTCTTCTTTATATTTCTTTCAGCTGTAAGCAGCTTCTGCTAGATGACCAAATTGATTTTCAGGCACTTTTTTTCCAGCCAGGAGAGGTAAGGAGTGCTCATGTGTCAGAATGCTTATATGGCATCTCTAAAGCGCTAGGTGGTCTCTGGTGGGTTCTTGCAATGCAACATCTCGCATTTCCATTTAGCACCACTTTTTTTTCCCCATTTTGCTTTTTATTAGGCACGAAAGCTTTTTCTTTTCAGTCCAGAGCTATTGTTTAATTTAAGGCAGGGGTGGGGTGGGGGAAGCAATCCTCAAATAGACAAGACAATGCAAACCTATATTTTAGTTTGCACTTGAGGACTGAGACAGGAATTCAGTGTAGTGAATAAGAGGTTGTCATTGAAACAGTCCAGCAACAGTTCAGGGCATGGCTGTAAGACTGCTAACTCTGAGTGGGCGATAAAAGCACCCTGCTTTGTCACCCTCGTGGGCTCCTAGTGTATTTCTGAGTTAACCATTAAGGCTCTTTCTCACAGCTCAAGATCAGGGTTTACTCAGTGCGTGCTTTTCAAGTGAAGGAGGCTGTGCAGTAAGAGAAAGAGCCTATTCAGTGGTGGCCTCCAGCTGTAGAACAATCTACTTGGAGAAGCAGATCCATTTTGGTTCATTTTGGCACTAGACAAAAAAGAAAAAACTTTTGAAAGCCCTCCTAATCCATGCTAACATCAAAAATACCTCTGCAACTGTTCTAAACATTTCTTCTTGGTTTTATTATTATTGATTATATATATATATATATTTTAAAAAACATCCTTCTGTTCAGCCCTCCTATAAATAGCCAGAAGAATGGAAAGGGCACAGAGTTCTTAAAGGCAACCTATAGCTTTCCTCTGGACTGCCAGGAACACAGTGTTCAAAGGACATAGTTTGTGCTAATGGTGCTGATACTTTCTCTGATGTAAGACTGCAATGGTCCTGAGGGTGTAAGAACATTTCCTGAATGTATTCTACAAAGAGGGAAAGTATATTACAATAAAACGGCTATAATCCACCTCTCTCCAAATGTAAAATGAATAGTGTTCTGGCTCCTTGAAAGGTATATAGGACTTAATTCAGCAACCTCTCCCCAGCTTAATGCCTTACCCACCCACCTACCCACCCCGTTTTGGATTTAATCATAATAATTCCCCACAAATATGTCTGGGACTTCATAAATCCAACCACATTGTGGAGGTGGGGGCAGTACTAGTTTAGCAGTGTGGTGGAAATCAGGTCGAACTGGGGACACAACCAAGAGATATATTAGCGGAGAGGGTTCTTGATCTGGTTAAAAAATGCATTAAATGCATTTAATGGTTGAAAAATGCATCAAATGCTAAAGACATCGTAATAAATCCAAAACTCACACATTTAAAGGATTCAGCCTATCTTGCTTTAGGATAATCTGACTCACTTTTCCTGCTGGTATAATTGCACGGTATGCACAAATCACCACAAAGACGCGGTAACCGCGCAGCGATTCTACCACCAGGGAACTAGCTTCAACTCCTCTCCCTCCAACTCTTATTGCAGAATTACACGCGTTCTATTTTGACAGACAGCAAGCAACCAAACCCATCTGGTTTCGTATAAACAAATTGAGGGAAAAACCAGCGAAAGTGGGAAGATCAAGTATTGCAGGCGCGAGGAGGGCCAGCGGAGCTACCTCCTGCTCTCGCTGGCTGCAAAGCAGGCAAGCGATGCCCGCTCGCTCACCAGTTTCCAGGAAAAGAATTCAAACTACAACAGAGGAAGGGCAATCTGCATTGCAAGCGGGGGGGGGGGAGAGAGAGAAGTGGGGGGTATAATGTCTCTGTCCTTGGCAGATGGTCTTACCCAGTGTGCATTGTTCCTTTAGTGTCTCCTTTATCCACTGTAATTGGATCCTGGAGGGAGCAAGGGAGGGACGGAGGGAGGCTGGGCGAGATCGCTGGGGGCGGAGGGGAGGCAAAATAGTCCCGAGGCTTTGGCCTGCGCCTCCCTCGCCTGTCAAGCGCTTGATTTCATTGTTCCAGGCTGATGTCACTCCCAGTTGTTACAGACGCTTCTTCGGGTAACAATGTGGGACTAGGAGGCACAAAGGACCTTTCTGGAGATACCCCAAAGGTAAGAGGGAGAGAGAAGTAACTGCGTCGGAGTTGGGGATGCTAAAGGAGCCGGGCGTCTTGGGGGAGCGAGCCCGGAGCAGCACGCGCACCCCAGGCACCATCGCCTCCAAAGCAACTTTAGCAGCCGCAGGAGTCGCTCGCTCCCTGCCGCCGCATGCAAAGCGCGCGGCCCCTGGTGAGGCGCGCGGCTCGTCTCGGCCGGCGGGAATTCTAGGGGAAGGGGAGGAAAAAAAAGTTTGGCCTCCCATCTGCCTGAGCTCCATGTTTCCGTGCCAGTTTTGGACCGAAGTTGGAAGCTTTTCTTCAGGGAGCGGTCAGGACGGGGTCCGGTGTTGCGGCACTGGGAGTGGGTGGACTAGTTGTCGGTGTCCGGTTTCCCCCACGCGCACGCAGACCGCGACGCGCCATCCTACCCCGCGCTGTTAGCTCTTCGGTCCTTGCGGGGTTCGGATCCACAGCGCGTTTCAAAATCCGATGCCTGGGAAGATCGCTCCCCCCCCCCCGAACCCCCTAAGGAGTAAACCTGATTTGGCGCTGCGTCTTTGCAGAACTTTAGCAGGTGGACCGGTCGCACGTATTCTCACGTTCTCGGGGGGGGGGGAGTGTTGAGTTAATTGAGGCGGTTGGAGTCCAAGAAAGGACTATGATCCCTCGCCGAAATTCGGCAGTTCCGCCTTGATCTTAATTCCCAGCTCTGGTCTATGTACCAAACCTCGCTGCCGCTCGGGGATCTTTCATCCTCCTTGTGCCACTCTGTTCTCGGCACCTGCTCTTTTCCTCCTGGGTGATCCCCTCAAACGCAGGCTTTTCTGGTTCAGAATCTTCAGCCCTCCTCGGAGCTCTTTTGATTTTATTAGCTTCCTGTCCTGCTTTATCTGCGCGGTTCCTCCTTTCTCTCGCTGGCCAACTTCTTAAATTGTCTGGTGGCACAGATGAGTTGTTAACACCTTTCAACTAACTTCAGGGCTGTGCCGTTCTACATAGCTTGTGGTTGCTTACACCTGCCTGTGCGCCCCCCCTCCCAATACCTATATTTGTACCTTGTTCATCTTCCTTCCTGTCCTGAGCTTAGAACTAGCATGGCCTATTTCTGTGCTCAGATTGCTATTGTGGTGAGGCCCTTGGGGACAGCTTGGGTGATGAATCTCTACCCAGCTCATTCCATTTGTCACACAGCCTCTGTTTCCAACACCCGCCCCCCCCCACCCCTGCACTTTGGCAGCAGATTGCATTTGTTCTGTACACATCCTTTTGTTCCCATCCACTACAGAATGGTAGCCCTCTTCCCAGTCATTTCTCATCCTCTTTATTAAGAGAAATAGGAGGGGGGACAACAATTATGATAACCAAAAATAAGGATGAAGATGGTACTGGCTTGGTCAAGGGAGGGGAACTTTGTTTCAGCCAGCCTTGTGTTAAGATGATGCTAAGAAGGGTATACGGTACTTTATTTTTTGGCTATAAACTCTTTTTACTAGCAGGTGACATTCTTTCCACCTGGTGTGCTCCTGATATATTAAGAATGCAACTCCCACAATTCTCAGCCATGCTGGAGAGGGCCACCAATGACCTATCACCATACAAAGTGGCCCATTGTGTCACATGACCACTCTAGGACATTCTGTGGGGTAGATTTGTCTCCCCAGGGCTGTCTGACAATATTGGGAAGGCTCTGATATGACGTCCTAAACATACTTACTTAAAAATAAGTTCCTAATAGTCTTAATTCCAAGCAGATGTTTTTAAAAGCAGAGACCTCAGTTCTGCCCAAGGTGATACCTCCCAGTTTGTTACAACTACCAACAGCAGAGCAACAGAACTGGAGAGTGCAAATTTAGGAAAGGCTGGAAAAGCCAATTCGTTAAAGAAATTCAGTTAAAGTGAGCTTTTGCTTACTGAAATGTCATTTTCTCCTAAAAGGCAGAAGCGTGTGTGTCTGTGTGTAAGTAATTTTTACATGTTTTCCTTCATGTTGGAAAAATGAAAGTATACAAATGTGATCCTGCAAGCTCCAAGAACAAAGGTTGGATTTTATTCCCATCCAGAATTTTTCTCCCAAGTTAGGGATCTGTAGTTGAAGGGCCGCATCAGGCTTTTATGCAGCATGTCAAGAGTCACACTCCAAAAAAGGTTGGGCCGGAGCCCATTTTGAGTGCAGGATTAGGAGTTTAAACACATGAAATGGATTCCTGGAATATCCACAAGGCATAAGAGACCCCTTAACCCTGGCCCTTGCCCTAAAAAAGGGTCACGGATCTTTGGTTCCACCTGCTCAGCAAAGAAATGGTGGAGGGCTACACGCAACTCTGGACTGTACCTTTTATAGAATTTTGTCTATAACTAATTTTGCCTTTTTTTAAAACCCTTGACCTCATTAAATAAGTAAATAAGACCCTTGTCTCCTAAGGGGTGCCTCCTCCTCCTCCCTCCACTATTCTGATAATAATCTATTTCATGTGACCAGCTAACTCATCCATAAGGCCTTCTGTTCAGGAATTCTGCAGGGCATCCTCTACAGTGAAAGCCCTGTTCTAGTGGATTTTTTATCCTCCTCTGGTGCTTTTACATTATCCCAATTCCCTTTTTCTCCTCAAACATTTGCCTCTTTGTCTTGCTAAGATCCACACATCCTCCACCCTTCCCTGTCCATGCAGTTTGGGAACTGCACATCAATATTCAAAGCAGCAATGAGGTCATTTTTCCAAGGGCTTCTCCTCTCCTCCTCTTCACTATTCAGGAAACACACCAGGAATTGTTCTTGTGCTCCAGTAAGAGATCCCTCTCATGTGAAAGCTGGGGGTGAGTGGGGGAAGATTAATGAGAAAGCTGCCCACATAAGCAAGCTTCCATTGGCAGCTTATTAAAACTATGTTATTCTTTGTGCTCTCCAGCTGCATTGGTAGGAAGTGGAAAAAGATTTCTTACTTAGAGTGGCTTTGTAAAAAGCCAGGATACAATCAGTGATATGGCCATTTCAGGAAAGTATCAATGTTTAGCCATTATTACGAAGATAAAGTAAAATCACTAAATGATGAGGATTTATCATTTTTAATTGCTTTAGGGTGTGATTAGAATCAAGCCCAAAGATCCTGTCTGACCACCCCAGCATGTCCCTCTATTGTCATCAGTGATAAAAATAAGTTCTGCTAATATCAATTTCTAACTGGTGAGGTACTGCTTTTAAAGTGTCCTCTTCTGAATATTTTCCAGTAGACATATTCATATTTGATTCTTTCTACCCAGTAGAAAGAATTAAAGGCACTCACTCTTTAAAAAAAACCAGTTGGGAATGATTGAATGTGAGAAATTGTTAGTTGACCTTCTTCATAACAAAATCCACATTAACTTTTAGCAAAGTTAATGTTAGTTTTATTATGATGAAGCTAGACCGACTATTACACCTCGGTTTCATTTCTGTACCTTCCAAAGAAGGTTCTTACGGTTAGTAAATTAAGGACGCTCTAAAGAAGTAGCAGGATGAGCTAAAGAAGGACAACACTGATGATGTCATGCAACAGGGAGGAATTGAGTTTTCTCAGGGGAACAAAATGAGACAATAAATGGAATTGCAGATAATCAAGGTCAGGAATGAGAAATGATGCAGAGCCCTCTTTACCACAATGCAAAGTGAAACCCATTTCTCAGATATCAGATTGTTAAGGAAGCATCTTTTTCCCCCCCAGCATCCGTTCCCATATATTGGGGAACTCCAAAGACTGTAGCCATTGTTTTGATTGATACTTTTAGCTTTAATAATGTCTAAAGCAAACATTCATAATTTGTCAATACGCACTTTCAGAGGGAGGTTTTATACATACATATATACATACATACATACATACATACACACACACACACACACACATACATATATATACATATACATAT
>QLTV01001796.1:504077-523356 GCA_003457575.1 Thermophis baileyi | reverse complement strand
ACATGAAAATAGATAATAGATGATATAGATAAATATACATTTCTCTCTCTCTCTCTCTCTCTCTCTCTCTCTCTCTTGTGTATATATATATATATATATATATAAAATAAGTTTTATTAGAAAGCTTTTGTTACGTGAATGTTTAGGGGTAATGTTAGATTTGCCTATAGTATTTCAGAGCAGACTGGGATAGGCCTTGAATACTGCCTGTGGGTTTTACTAGGCCTGGGCTCAAGTTTCTTCAGTTCTGAATCTACTTTGTGGAGTCTGAATATCCACTAGTGCCCGCCTTAAGGTTATAAATTCGTTGTTAGAGTGATTTTTTTCTTAAAAAAAAAAAAGAAGGGAAATTTCCAAGTGGTACAAGCATGGTAGAACTTTTCCCCCACACTTTCCTTCCTTCCTTCCTTCCTTCCTTCCTTCCTTCCTTCCTTCCTTCCTTCCTTCCTTCCTTCCTTCCTTCCTTCCTTCCTTCCTTCCTTCCTTCTTTCCTTCCTCCCTTCTACTGGAAGAGATGATGCCTGAGGTCTAATTTATTTTTAGAACAAAAGGTGGCAGATCTATTCACCCTGAAATTCTGTATGTGCAAATTATACACCCAACACAAAAACTATAAAACGAATCTCGTCAGTCTTGGAAAAGGATGGGAATACTGCCAGGAGCCTGCTACCGAATGCTACAAAAGCTTGTATGAAATTAAAAATGGCCTGGAAGTCCTATGGGAATGTAAAGATGAAGTAATATTTATTGAATGCATATATGTTGGGATGTGAATAATATGATATACATAATAATAAGGAGCATTTGTGTATGACATTTAATGTGTACTGAGTTCTTCAAGTATAGTAATGTATCCTGGCAATATTATTATTGCCATACACAATTGCTGCATACCGTCCAATGCACAGGCCTATTCCCGTAGCTCAGAGTATTTCTTGTAAAAGTAGGTATGAAAAGCTAATAAGTGAGTCAGGTATAATGATGTATCTTAGAAGGGCTTGATATCAGGCTGCATGTGATGCCATTCAGAATAGGGTTTGTGGATAGAACTGCAAGGTGCCATTCAGCCAAAGGGCCCCCAATATAGCAGTGTTAGCTTATCCGAAAGATAGATGATAGATAGATAGATAGATAGATAGATAGATAGATAGATAGATAGATAGATAGATAGATGATAGATAGAGAGATAGAGCTACCTAAAGCCCAATGCCAAAATTATTCAGCTGCTCCATTGTCTCAAAGTACACCTTGCATCAGCCAGGAAGGCTTCTTGGATTGGCAAAGTATGTTACAAGCCAGTTGCTAGAAAATGGGCTAAGGTATTGAGCGTTTTCTTTGTAAACTAGTAAGTTCAACTTAAAACCATGTAGGTGGCAGCTCTGTGGCTCCAGGAGAAGAGATTAGTGTAAGATTCATTGAATCCTTTATATTTTTTTTAGGGCAACAATTTGACATTGGACTTTCTCTCCTATCTCCCAAAGATTGGCTTTTTCTAAGATTAGGCCACAAAAGAGAACATGAGGGGACAGATAGGCTAAGGAATAACTAAATCTAAAGTTTCCCTGTCACCTCATTCCAAAGACCTCTCCCCCCTAAAAAAAGAAGTTTAGTGTTTAACAAAAAGAAAAACACTCTAATGTGGAGCAGTAAATTCTTATTTCTATCCTGTTGATTTTCAGTTGGAATGTCCCAGATATTCTGGTAAGAATTTAAGATTTATTTGCCCACGTATGAAATAATTTCATCAAATAATATTTTATTATTTAAGAACTACATATAATGAAAAAAATGTGTATTCACAAATTAGAATGTAGCTAGGGAAATATTGTAATCCTGGCTAATAGAAAAAAAAACATTTGTTTTTTACAAGAAAGGGAGTTACAAAAGTTCTCCTATTTGTACAATAAATAGATGCAAGAGAATGAAATTAATTAAGACAACTTTCTAACTTTCATTTTTCCAGGCCTCTTGCATTCATTAATTAGGATATCACATGTGAATAGATGTGAATTCTAATACCTGGACTAAGGTTACAGTTTTATTCAGGACAAGTACTGTAATAATAAGATATGTAGCTTGGATTATGAGGAAGATAAAACCCCAAATTCCTCTCCCCATAAATTAATTCACCCAAACAATTCAAAGAATCAAATGTCCAAATTAAAAACAAATCTCTTTATCAATTTATATAACTATTAGATTGTGATTCGCTTTTTAGGACTTGAACTCCTGTTTTCATATTTTTCAGTGATCCATATTAATATTGACTAATAATTAATGAGTCTGTGTGAGTACTGAGTTTTCAGTAAACATCCACTATATATCCTGACCATTGGGTAATGTTTGATCTTGGCTTTTCATGTTGGGTTGCTCTGGTTTTGTTGTTGTTGTTGTTGTTGTTGTTGTTGTTGAGTTGACTTCACCCTACATAATTTCATGTTGCTAATCTCATCAAATATCTAGGATACATTAGAAGAATAGTGATTGAACCCTTGCATTTATAGAAAGCCTAACATAAACATATTAATCTGATGACACAGGAAAGGCCTATCTCAAAAAAAATTAATATCACATCTCTAACCTTGTCCAGTGATAGCCCCTGGCTAATCTTGTCTGTGCTGAAAAGCTAGGAAGGATTTGGTATTATTGGTACTTGGTTGAGAGACCCCCAGAGAATTCCAGAGCCCTGGGAAAATTGAAAAATCACCCTGAAAAAAGGCAGTGCAGCCAACCATTTCTGGATTATTGTCAGGAGAACTATGTGGTTATGTCCATGAAGTCACCAGGAGTTGAGTTGAACTTGAAGAAACTTTAAGCTTACCTATTAATAGATGTTTGTTTCTTATCAGTCACCTAGATATTTAATGTGTTTTGACATAGGTCACTAATGCACTGGTGCCTACCTTGCAAATTAAGAAAATTTACTTGATTAGGCCCCCTAGAGAAAACAAGAAAAGTTAATCTTTTGAGACTTCTGGCTCAATAATTAACAGGTTCCATAGCACTTTGACAGTCCACCGCCTGAACTGTTTGTGGCTGCAGCTGGATAAAATTCAGTTTTCTCCTCTGATGGTAATCTGAGGGTTTTGAGAGCTGGGCTGAGACCTGGGAGCCAAAGTGCTGTCAATGGATCAGGCACTAATAAGATGCGAGTGCTGATGATCCCTTCCATTGGCAAATATTGCCATTCTTACCATCTGCTGTCTTTTCAAGCTGCGGGTTGCTTATACTGTCTGTGGCATCTTTGTTTTCCCTGTCATCTGTGAAATCAACAATAGCCACAGCAGGAGATTTCCTATCAGACAGGCTTACTTTTGCATCAGTTTCTACAAGTGGGGGTTGGCATTTCTTCCTATCGCCAAATCCATCCAAAGTATGACAATATGAAAATGTGCATTAAGATCGATCATGTTTGATGCAGTCTAAGCATGTATGTTCAAAAACAAGTTCCATTGATTTAATGCCAAGTCAGTAAGAACTATATGTTTGGGACTATAACCTCAAGAATACCGTAGTTCTTTGACAAAGTGATAAGATCAGGGGTGAATTCAATTCAACATTTAACATTTCTGATACCCGTCTGGTTTCAAGTTGTTATGTATCCCTTTTTCTTTCTTGTTTTTAAGATGTCTGCTTGTTCATTATCATTCCACATAACTGGGTAGCTGTTTACTTTTCACTTGTCCTTTATTTTTGAAATTTTATTCAGCTGGGAACAGAGCTAAAGCTGCATTTTGTAGTTTTCTACTTTCTGTGAGCAAGTCACATATTTGCTCCTCAGAATTTTATTTCTGTAACTTTATGCCAGAAATGTAACAGTGACAGTAAAATGCCTATGTAATCCACTGAGCAGTCTTTGTTTTTTTAATCACAAGATCCATTGTCCTGGTAAAAATAACTACTTGGATTGTGCGAACAAACGTCTAGGATCTAAATTGACCCTTATAGCATTGACGTTACCGCTGAAACTTCTGAACTAAGCCAGTCTCCATGGTCACCAAAGAATCAGGATATAAATGAGATTAAATGCTTAATGAGGTTGTGTTTCAATCACATGTATGGAGTTATATTGATTACTTGCTCAGGAAAAGTATTTTGCTATGTTGAACCATGCAAATGGCATGTCATTGTGTGTGATCAGCCAATGTAGATGTAGCACCCCATGGATAAGAAATATGAAGCAGCTTGAAATGTAACATTATACTTTAGTAACAAATGATAGTACATTTATATGTGAAAGTTCAACGTTCTTTAGTCAAAATAAACTCTGTTTACAAAGTTAAGCCGCCTCTCTTTATTTCTACTCTTATTTTCTTGTCAATGTATTTGTTCCCTAATGTATAAATCTCTAGCTGCACATTAATAATAGTAAATGCTTGGTATGGGTCAAGAGCTGAAATCCATCTGCAGAGATAATGTTAAGTATTATCTTGGCAAGAGTTACATTTTTATTGCATGACTTTAGAAAAATACGTGCCCTCTGCCAATTGGCTTGCGAGTAAATAAAAATATAGAAAGCAAGTCCTTTTACAATGAACATATACTAGGCACAGAAATATAGAAGAACATCCTTAATGGAAAATGAAGTATTATGGAGCATACAGAATAAGGGGAATACTTACATGGATAAGTAACAGTGGTATAATTTTGTTTCAACTGATTTTATTGAATTGACTTATACAGTATCTTTTTTAACTTAGAGAATAAATAATAACTTCATCTATATTAAAGTTTAATTCTCAACTTAGGTTCTCATGTAAAGTTTATAATAGCATTTTGGATTGTTCCCAAGGTAAGGGAATGAATGCATCTCATTTTTAGTTACATGCTTCAATGAAGTTGTCAGTTCCTGGGATTGTTTTGGTCCTATTGAGAACTCACCTAGAATCAGTGCTTCTCTGGTGTTACTTTGCTATGCAGTAGGCCAAGAAAGGCTCAACGCAGTAAATCCCCTTAAAATTACCTTCCAGACCTCACCAAACGTTTGGAGTTGGGGGGTATATTTGGAATTTTGAGAACATGTTATGGCCACTAGGCAGCTTCCTTATTCACCAAAATGGCTGCCACAAATGAATACAATCATTTACAAAGTACTGGTTTACAAGAATACTACCTGAAGCTAGTCCCCCCCCCCACCGCATGATGCTCTCTACCACCCCTGCTTATCTTTGTCTTTTTTCTAGGCAGCTGTGCACACTTCTAAGCAAAGTACTGTACTTCAGCCACTGATCATGCTTATGGTGAGGCCCAGAAGCATCTTGAAAATAAAGGTGATGTTAGATGTGTGTTGGGGGGGGGGTACTTTGCAGCAAGATGGTGTTGTGTAAAAAAAATGGGTGGGGATAGGAAGACTGATGGGTGGAAAGAAAAGTGTTTACTGCCATGTTGGTACTTCTAGATGTGACCCTGGAGTCCTGTATTTTGTCCTATGCAGTTTGGAAGTTTTTGTCAGTCTTACCACTCTAGAGCCATTTGAATTGTATGCCATGTTAAAAGTACACTCTACTGTTTTTCATAGCATATCAAACTTTAGGGTTTGTGGAATTAACATGAACCATTACAAAAAGATCTTTAGGAAATGATGTCCCATAGTTTCCTAATGGGTCGTCTATCTATCTATCTATCTATCTATCTATCTATCTATCTATCTATCTATCTCAGGGATGTCAAACTGGCGGCCCACGGGCCAGATGCATCACGTGCAGGCCACGCCCAGCCCAGCTCCTTGAAGGGGAAAAACGTCACAAAATGTCACGTGACGGCAACATGATGCGGCAAGTTTGACACCCATGATCTATTGAGATTATGAAATCAGGGTAGAGTATCTGAATTTAAAATCACAATTCTTAAAATTCTATTTGTTTCGAACAGTTCTGCTGCCTTCTACCTGGTTTTGTATATGGTAAGGATATAAAATAGGGGTCCCCAACCTTTTGGACCTCAGGGACCACCAAGGTCATAATTTTAAATCCCGCGGACCAGTGGTGGGCGTGGCTTGGTGGGGGGGGTCATGTGACTGGGTGGGCGTGGCCAACTTTTTTTTTTACATTTTAAAGCATTTTTAACTAGTAATAAATGGCCTAAAAAACAGGAACCCCCCCCCCCAGGGCAGATTGGAGCTTGGAATCCCTGAGCTTTCACCCTTTGCCAGTGACAGGACATGCATCTCACCCAAAGGGGCTTTTGCAAGAGGCAATTGGACTTTCTTGGTTTTTCCTTGAAGACCTTTCGCTTCTGATCCAAGAAGCTTCTTCAATTCTTCTTGGATAAGAAGCAAAACATCTTCAAGGAAAACCCAAGAAAGTCCAGTGGCCTCTTGCAAAAGCCCCTTTTGGACAGCCCTGACCCGGAGGACGGCAAAGCGGAGGCAGTCGGACGCCAAAGCCTTCCCTTTGTCCCCTGCCTGTATTTGGGGGGCATTCCCTCCCAATGGCGGAACAGCTCGCCTTGCCCCACGGCTGCCAGGACACATGCCTCCACACACGCCTGCCCGCCGCCCGCCTGCTCTTCCTCGCTGCACAGAGCTGTCGGGACCAACGTTCCCTCTAACAAGGGAAATCGCTGCGCGGCAGTTTGAAACTGCTGCGCGGCGATTCCCTGTCACGTGCGCGGCCGCGCAGCAACGTTCCCTCTGACATGGGAAATCGCTGCGCGGCAGTTCAAAACTGCTGCGTGGCGATTCCCTGTGACGTGCGCGGCCGCGCGGCCACGCACCTTAGAGGGAACAGTGGTCGGGACGTGCATGGCTCTGGCGCTGCAGGGGCGGGGAGTGGCCGCCCCAACTGCACAACTGGACCCCCGCCGCTGCCCCCAATGCCGCGGGGGCTGCAGCTGGGCCGGGACCACCCCGCCTGGCCGTTCCAAGGCCTCCCGTGGCTGGCTGAGCACTCGGCCGGCCTCCCCGGCAGGTGCGCTCCAGCAGTGGCTCTGTCCCGCCCAGCGCCACGCCCGCCGGGGCTCCTGCTTGGCACCACTGCGCAGCCTGCCATGCAGGCTTTGGAAGGGGATCCAGGGTCCCTGCGCGGGCACTCAAGGGGCGCAGAAGGCCGGACCTCGCGGGCTCCATGGCGGCTTTGCGCTTCCAAAAGCCCACCGGCCGCAGGGACGTCACCCCCCCGGTTCCCTCCACCTGCGGGAAACTGATGGGACCACCGGGCATGGCCGAGTGCCCCCGCCCCCTCCACCTGCCTGAAGCAACCCCAAGGTTGTTCTGCTCCGAACCACAGCAGCGGCCACAGTTCCTTCTGCAAAACAGGCAGGTGGCCCACGGCCAGCAGGTTGGTGGCGTGCAAGAAAGCTGGCACGGCTTGGCTTGGCTCGCCGGCAGAGCGCAGCTCATTGCCCAGCTCCAGCCACAGTCCTGCCACCAGCGCCGGCTGCCCCAAGTCCACGTGGAGGCGAATGGCGAAAGCCATGCAGCCATGGGCGGCCGGCAGGTACTCGGAGAGGCCCAAGCCGGGGCCTTGCTGCAGGAGGAGCTACCGCTCGTGGCGCAACCAGAACCGCGCCACTTCGGCCAGCGCCACCGGCTCGCCCGCCGGGTGGCCCAGGTTCTGGCGCAGCGCACCACTTCCAGCTGGCACCAGGCCACGTAAGGGGGCCAGGGCAGCGCAGCTTTTGCACGGATGGGCCTTGTGGTGGTGGGCTTTGCTGCAAGCCAGCGTCCCTGCCCGACCTGGCTGCGGGCTTTGCGACGCCCGCTTGAGCAGCCATGAGCCCCCATGGCCTGGGCCAAGGGAAGCGCCGGCCGGTCTCCAACCTGCCCGGTCCCCTGCGAGGTTGGCGGCCAGTGGGTGGGCGGGTGCCCCTTGTGGAGACGCAGCTGCTGCTGCTCTGGGGCTGAGAAGGGGGACGGTGGCACTCTCAGACCCCCCTCGGAACCTCAGCCACAGCAGCTGCTGCCAGCCTCTGAGGGGCGGGACCGGGCAGTCTGGAGACCGGCTGGCGCTTCCCTTGGCCCAGGCCATCAGGGCTCATGGCTGCTCAAGCAGGGAAGAGCCCTGCGTGCTTCCACCGTCTGCTTTTCTTGGGTGGCTTTGAGTCCCAGCTGAGTGTTTAGGAAAAGGTGACTTATTTAAGGGGAAGTGCCAGGATGGGCGTCGCGAAGCCCACAGCCGGGTCGGGAAGGGACGCCGGCTTGCAGTAAAGCCCACCACCACGAGGCCCCTGAGAAGCTGGCGGCAGCTGCTGCGGCTGCTCCTCTGGTTCCAAGGGGAGTCTGAGAGTGCATGTGCAGCCCCGGGACATACGCTTGCCTTCCGTAGTCCTGCCACTGCCACTTCCCCCCTTCTCAGCCCCAGAGCAGCAGTAGCTGCATCTCCACCAAGGGCCGCCGACCTCGGAAGGCAAGTGTCCATTGCATCCGCAATGGACAGCAAACTCCGGCTGCTCCCCGGACCGGATGCCGTTTACCAAGATTTCTCCACGGACCACCAAAATTTTCTCGCGGACCACCAGTGGTCCACAGACCACCGGTTGGTGACCTGTGATATAGAAAGAAAAGCATAATGGAGGGAAGGCATACAAATATAAAATATGTTGATATTGTATTTATCAGTTAAACCATTTAATTCATATTATAAATTCAAATAGCATTCAGTAGGTAAAATTTGAATTAGTCTTGAATTAGCTATTTACAGTATCATTCTTCTATGACATTCAGAAATTAATATCTACAATCCCAAAACCATTTTTAAAATTATGTTAAAATTTTTGGAACAAGTACAAACAATATTTATCTCCAGGTCTTTCTCTTTTTTCCCCATCCCAAATCATCCTTATTTTAAGCATGAAGATAAATTTGTTCTATTCAAGGAATAGCATAGAAGATTTTATAGAATTAACTATTAAATTATTGATGGAAACTCTGGTAGTGATGAATATATTCTGCAAAAGATTTGTCACAAGTTCTAGTGAGTCAAGTTCAATCCTTCTCTCATGAATTATTTATGTTTCATCAGCTCAGACTATTATCAGCAGTTGAAGGATGGTATACATCTACTTCATTGAAAAGCAAGGGATTTTTTTCAATCTTATATTAATCACACCTCTTATATTAATCATAAGTCTTTAAGAACTTTAGGAAGGCAATCTAGAATCACTACTTGATGAATCTGATTGGAACTTTTGGCAGAGAATGTGATGCAAATTATCAAGCACTGAGCATGAAAGTGATCTACGGGTGGCATTCCATTCTGTTAAAATTATAATTATGTAAGCTTTTTAATTTTGTTGGTACGGTTGCTATCTTTGTGATTAGGGACAATTAGGTAGTTGCTTCAAATGAATGTTGCTAATGAACTATTGTTGAAATTAGAGGATCATTCAACTGACTTTCACAGTTAATACTGTTGTTGGTTTATTGCACATTCCCCCCCCCCAATAGATAAGAATTCATGCACCCTAAGGAATTGATTCATTTTCCATTGTCAATACAAGGCTTCTTAGCTGATAAACACTAGAAAACTGCAATACATCTGACCAGTGACATTTAAAAGTGTTAGTTAAGTGCTTTGGCTGAAAAAATGTAAACACTTCAGTAACCAATTATTAATTATATTGGCAATAATTTTTCCTAGGGAGACCACTAGGAAACTCCAGGTTTATAGGAAACAAAAACAATGCAACATTCTTTGGTATTGCTGCGAAGCATATGAATGTGCCCATATTATGACTAGGAGATCAGAATCTTTTATCCTTCCAAGTGATGGCATAAAGTCATCTTTCAAGACAAGTTTGGCTCGTGGTGATTTCACAGGCACACCTATGTAGCTTTGCTGTATTATAAAGTGGTTTTCTTTCAGCTTCATGGTCTAGACCAGGGGTGTCAAACTCAATTTCATTGAGGGCCGCATCAGGGTTATGTTTGACCTTGAGGGGATGGGGGGGGCATGACCAGGGTATGCATGGCCAGTTCGATGTCACTCGTGTCGGCGCCTGTGGTGGCCCGAGCACTCTACCAGCAAAAATGGGTTCCTGAGCTCCGTATTCGGCCGCGACGGCCTCCTGCAACATTCTGCCAACACGGCCCTCCTGAGCTTCATTTTTGCTGGCAGAGGCACCGCGAGCCAGTCCTTCGGTGTTTCCAGGGCGGCCCCGCGGGCCAGATCTAAGCACCCCGCGGGCCTTGAGTTTGACATCCCTGGTCTAGACTGTAGCCCTAGGCATTTCTTGGCATTTTTCACCTAAAGCTATTGCCTTTGGCCCTGCTTAATTTTTAAACATTAATTGACTAGATATGGCCCCTTTGCTGGGCAATAGCATAATCTTCACTGACTGTTTTTACCATTTTTTGCAAAACAAGAGGCTTGATTTGGTAAGCAAGCATGCTTCTGCTTGGCCCAGTCCAGGCAAGTTTTATCACATAAAGCTGCAATCCCCACATCCAGCAGCCTGCCTCACTTGAATCAGTGTAAAATGTTTTTGAATAAAATTGCATAATAGTGGAGTGTAATTAAATTTAATCATGATATATATAGATATATCTCATTACCAACAACATTAGAAATCCAAATATCTGAAGATAAGAAAGGAAGCATATGTGCAAATTTACAGTACATAGTGACACAGTAACAACACATGTAAAAATTGCATAGCATTTTGATTACGATATTTTAAATAATAGTCCAAGGTGGTTTGGTTTGGCTCAAAACATTATCTGAAATAGACGATTTCTCATCCTGTGTTAAAAAAACAAAATTAAATGTTATAGGTTTTTCTTTGAAATAAATTAATAAAATCATCATGAAATTTAACAAAGGTTTGATTTCTCCTGGGAAACAGAAACTAGAGAAAGGGTTTATTGGTAACAGCCAGTTATGTAGAAACATACCTGAAAAAAACTTCATAAATATAGGCTAACTGCCAGTAATTCCTCTGACTGAAAGCATAACTTTAAGCTATATAGCAATAGCACTTAGACTTTATATACCGCTTCATAGTGCTTTTTACAGCCCTCTCTAAGTGGTTTTATAGAATCAGCATATTGCCCCCAACAATCTGGGTCCTCATTTTACTCACCTCGGAAGGATGGAAGGCTGAGTCAACCTTGAGCCGGTGAGATTTGAACTGCCGAACTGCAGCTAGCAGTCAGTTGAAGTAGCCTGCAGTACTGTACTCTAACCACTGCGCCACCTCGGCTCTTTCTAATATAAGAGCTAATATTTAAAGAAAAGCGATTCTATGTTTGATCAAAAGGCTTATCAGCAGGAATGTATCCAACTATTGTCCTTATTTTTTGAAAGCTACGCAAATATTTACTGAGATTAATGTTGCCAAGTAAATTAGAGTTGATCATAGGCATTTACTACAAACTGCAGTGCCAAAAAACCATGAAACCTATATTGTGACATCACAGCATAGATCCCACAATATCACAATCCTGACCTTTCCCACCCCACCCAGGGGTGTTACCACAAAGCATTCACACCCCTTGCCCGCTTTTCCCTACTGAATTTGTGGGAAATTGTACAGTAATGATTTTTGCTATTGCATGAGAAATAGTTTGCACTGACTTTGATAAAAATACAAGCATTTTATCTGTAATGTTCCTCTGGAGGAACAACACTGGAGGTTCAAAATATTTTCCAAATCCTTTTGGAAGAAGTTGTCCCATTTGTGATTGTTATTTATAAAATTAAAAGTAAACTTGACCGTTTTAAAAAAGAAATACAGAGAAAACAATATACAAAAACAAATTTAAAATATCATATACCCATTTAATTAATTAATAATCATAATACCAAAGCAAACGAAACAAAAATAACCCAAGAATTAACTTGCTGAAATTATATGCACATTTAGTCCAGCTTTTTCCAGTAACGGGAAAGGGTTAGGCTGAAAGAGAGTATTGAAGCACTGATCACATCAGGAAGGAGTGTGAGAAGCTGGAGAAGTACCAGGGCTTGAAGAAGGAACTAGACAAGATGTGGAGCATAAAGGCTGAAGTGGTTCCAGTTGTGGTAGGAGCACTCAGGGCTGTGACTCCTAAGCCTAGACTAAAGTGACTCCAACAGATCCCAGGATCCAGAAGAGAGCAGTGCTAGGAATAGCAAGATCCTATGCAGAACCCTCAAACCCTCAGGTAGGGGATAGGAGATTGTGGAAGACAGACACATAGGGGTAAGAAGGGAATGATTTTTTAAAATTTAATTTATTTATATATGTTTGGTGTAGTGGTTAAGGCACTACACTACACTAAATCGGGAGACCATGAGCTCTGATCCTGCCTTAGGCATAAAAACCACCTGGGTGATGTTGAGCCAAACACAAAACCTACACACTATATATCAAATTGCATATTAAAATGTGTTTGTTCTTGTAAAATATGGAATCTATAAACAAAGGGAGGAAAACATCTCATTTTTTAAAATTAGTAGGCTACAAATGGGATCTTTCTCTTCATTGGTGGGGGGGGGGGAGCGTCTTCCTGTCTGTGTTTGCTGAAGGAGAAGCAAAGTAAGACTTGCGCTTCTGAGACCAAATTTGTGTCTGGAAGCAATTGTACCTCTTTCCTTCTCTCCATGGCTCTGTGCTTCACCCCATGACTTCACTTTTCTAATCCTTTTTCTAAAGTCTTACCGCATAGGAGTGGCATGCAGGGCTCCCTTCTTTAGAAGGTAGAAGAAGTCTGATGGCTTGACTATAGTTGTCAAGCCTGCCATAACTTGTCCTCCCAAACAAAGCCCCCAGGTTTTTCTGACACTCAATCTGCCAGGCAAGAATAAAGGCAGTGGAGTCTAAGTAAGCCCCTTAAAACTCTTTGATAAGACAGTTGCCGCCTGGGACAGCTGAGAGATCAGAAGGGAGGTGGTGACCACGGCTGCATTTACACAGCTGTTGCCTTCTCGCCTCATCCCAGGGTTAACTAGCATTTTCATCCTGCTTTACTTTTGGATTTTCAGGAGGGATTTAATATCATTTATCTTAGGTAATCAAAGAGGAAATCATCATAATCACCAACCCAAAGCTTTCTGGAATCCCTAGTTCCCCAGAAAAATGATATCTATAAAATCAGGTCAAGGTGGAAAGTACATTGTCCAGCACTGATGTGCCAGAGTGTGAAGAGTAAGATTAGGATTGAGACAGCATGGCAAAGGTTACATAGAGGGCAGTACTGGTTTAAACATGGATTAGCAGGCAGACATGCATTGAGCATGGACATTTTGGAATGGGAAAGGTTTTTCCACGGAGACGATAGAAGGAGGGAGCTGAGATTGAGGAATGGATTCATTTCATGCAAAAACAATGAAAACAGCAACAAAAGACAAAGTAGACATGGGGAAGCCTTATCATGGATTGATTTGGAAAATTATTTGGCATCCATGTGTGCCAATTTCTTTAGAGAAAAGGGTAGGCTAAAATTTCACTTGCCAGCTTGTGCAGGGATGTGAGCTCCCATCTCTGAAAATAATAAGCAGATCCAGCACTTGGGCACATCCAAGTCCATCCATTGCCATCTACCTGACAAAGCACCTGTCTCGTCTATTAATAGTAGTGCCAACCTGAAATGGAAAGGAAATAGAGGCATAGAGAAAATGTATACAGACTAATGTTTGGTGCTCTTAGTATATACCTTGCAAATGGTACATTCACAAACTCAAAAGCAAAACAATGGCAAACATGAGAAAATATATTTCACAAGTTACAAGCTACTTTATCATAGAATATTTCCACTGGGAACAGTCACATTCGCAGTCTAAATTATATATTGTATTGAAGATGGCTATAAAAATGGGAGTTGGGGTTGTGTAGTATAAATGAAACCATATAAATATATATTTATTGCATTTCTTAGTTAACTTTCAGTGTAATTCTAAAACAGTATCTCTATGCATTTTTGTTTGGGAATGAACTCTATGAAAGTTCCCTAGAGTAGCCTCACGGCCAGGTAGGTGGTAAATAAATTTAACAAATAGATAAATAAAGTCAATAAAAATGCATAACATTGTGTTAAACAGTAATGTACATAAACAACAATTTTTTAAAAAGTAAAACTTCTAGATTGCCTTTCCATCACTTATATTTACCCCTGCTTCCTACCTGATAGAGTGGCAAAGCTTTTATTTCTGCATAGAAATCAGCAAAAGTCATATTTTCCATTAAAAAGAGTAAGAATTACATTAGTGCAATTTTAATATAAATAGTTTCAAGCAAAGGGATGTAATAGGACCGTGTGCTTGGTGAGGCTTTGGTTTGCAACTTCTGAAGTCTTATTTTCTACAAATATGTGATCATGACTTTTGACACTTGCTTTATTTCTGTAAAAAATACACATGACTGTAGAACAGCTTAAATGAGACAGATGGGAATCTGATAAATTAGAGGGCAGAGTTAGGGTTAGAACCTGCTATAAAGAAACAAATTCAACCTTACCAGCACTCATAGTAACCATAAAACATTTGTTTAGGAGGTAGGGAGTGAACAGCCACAACGTTTTCTTACATCCACAAGGCATTCCAAACACTTCCATTTGTTTCTTTTTTTCCAGTGATTTCTCTACTGTATTCACTAACCCTCGAATAGCTCATCAAGTAATTTCCTATTACTTACTTTAAACCTTAATCAAGAATTTGGAAATAATGGGAATAATTAGAAGAAGGGAATGGGAAATTCATCACCACTCGTACATCTGGTCTAGCCATCAGATGACTTTCTACTTTCTTGGCTGAGCAACTGTCTAGTTCTTCTGTGGTTTTGTGGAGGATGGGGGGATATTTTTCCTTCTTTCTGGCTCCAACAAGTGAGCAGGGAATTAAGAAAAACATTTGCAACAACAGGATGAAGCACAACTTGGAAAGAGGGAAGCTCCTCTGTACAGGGATAGAAAAATTAAACCAACTTCTTGTACATATTAAACTCAACCTTAGTGTTAATACTTATTGTTTTAATGTTTTTAAATGTTTTATCCTATTGTTTTTAATTGATTGTAAACCACCTGAAGTTGCTTCTACAATTATCAAACAAAGAAATAATGACTATATCCTGAAAAACACACACATTAGCCACCTATTTACCATGGTGACTTTTATGGCTGGCCCTAAGCAGCTTCCAAAGTCGAACAATAGCATGACTTGCAAAATACTAATAAACTTGGTAACAAATCCATTCCACCAAGCACAGCACCACTTCTGACCTAAGACAAGATAATGTATTCCCTGTCATCTTCAGTCCCCAAGGCTTTTCAAACTTGCCAGATCTAAGCAAGTTTCCAAACAATAGGGGAGGGGAAAGGGCCACTTCAGGATCAAGTTGATTCCCAGGAGGGAAGCCCGCAGTAGGGAGTACTCGCATCAGAGCCCCACTCCTGCCAGCTTTCTTGATGGATGGGGATTTTCAGAAAGCATTCTCTGCAAAAAAATATATGATGAGATGATTGCTCTTGTTTACTGAGGACTTTTTGAAACTATTTATAACACCCGAAAAAAGTGAAGTAAAAAAGAAGCAGGTTATCTTTATCTGCCTGTTCTTGAGTGGAACTGCATTATTAAGACTATTTCATTTCAATTTTTGACCATTCTTAATATGACGCCATTCATACAAATCTACATGGTCTACAATATATAAAACAAAATCTATATAAATAATGCATTGTAAAAAAAAAAACCTGGCTGTTGGTATGTACATCTTTCCAGACCAAATGGTGTCCAGAAGAAAATTATTAACTATTTTTCTAAATAATATGAGGGTGGGATCACACCTGATTTCAGGGGGTAAGTTGTTCCCACAGCTGCTATAAGAATATCCTTCTCCAGATTCCAATCCCTGATATCTTCGATATAGACACCTGGAGACTTTGATCACAAACAGTCGAAAACAAATGCAGTAGCTACATTGGGGGCCAGCATTTCCATGTCATAAGAAGCAAATGTAGTCACCCTTCCCATAATTATAAAAGTTAGGATTCTTTGAAATTAATAGTATTCAAGGCACACAACCCCCACCCCCACCCCTGAATCTTCACTAGCCTCCTTGCAGAATGGTTATTTGTAAGACTGTGGTGGTGAGGCTATTTTTTTACTTAGCTTTTAATAATGGAGAAATGTTCTGTTCAGTATATTCATTATTAAGTTTGACATCTCATTCAAGATCTGATCTGCAAAAATCAGGGCACCCATTAGATGGCAGAAAAGAAATGATCATCTCATGGCCATCCAAATTTTTGCAGCTCTGATCTAGTAGTCCACCTATTATTTTGCTTAGATCAGAGTCTTCACCATGCACACACATACTGTAAAGTTTGCTTCATTAATATTTGTTCATTGAAAGCAATAGCCCAATAAACAGGAACATGGAGAAAATCTGGTGTATGAAAAGAGTCCTTTTGATGTTCCAGTTCTTAATTTGTGTGCCACTTCTCTTTTTTCCTGATCAAAGAATTCATCTTTTACTTACATTATAAGAATTATGCACCACTACAGATAGTGTATCTTCTTTAATGTAGTTGTATTTTTAGCCTCTTTCAACAGAAACTGACTAACACTACCTAAGTCATAATCTAAGAACCTATTTCATTATCCATAATAATGTTTTCCTTTCCCCAAATGCACACTCTTTCTTGCAAACTGTAAACTGTTACTGTATGCATGCACTTAGGAGTGCAATTAAACAATTTCTATGTTTATTAAAGAAAATAATTAAAAACAATATTATTTTCTTCCTATGCTCCTGTGGGAGTAAACATGTATATCCAGAAAATAAAGATCGGTCTGAAGATACTAGAAACCAGTATGGTTAGTAAATAGATTATTGGATCAGAAAGAGAGGGAACAACCTGGATCAAATGAACCTTACTAAACCAGGACACTCAGTTGATAATCTGGAGCACTTTTTAGCTTCATCTGTTTTGCAGAATTGTTGTGAAGATCAAGTGGAGGAAGGAAAGAATGCAAAATAAATATAAATTGACATCCTGTTAACTCTTTAGCTAAAAGTCTCTTTTAAATTTATGTCTAAAAATATAAAATATGAATGTGACTAATGCATATGCTCATTTGGAGAGTTAGATTAGAAGTGGAAAACCAGGGTTTGATTGACAGGTGAACTATAATATCAGCCACTTTCATTAATATTGCTCTCTTCACCTGATATTTGTTTATCTGGATTAAAATTCCAAGCTGTTTTTATCTAGCCTGTGCCATGTCCCCAAAGATCTAAGCTGGATCCTGTAAATGTTCTCATTTTATTTCCTTATATCAGTGTTGTAGAGACGATCTCTATGAAGGTTTTTAATTGTTCCTTCCTTCTCAGAATGATTTATTAGGCTTGCAGTAAATTGTGATAGTAAATTAATAAAAATCATTCTCAGAATATTCACCAACAAAAGGCAAGTAGCAAAAGATATCTCATTCTGAACTTCTAATTAGACTTATTAATGTCTTCCTAAAGGTTTGCAAGTGGCCAGCTAAATGGGCAGATAAATGACCCCTTTTTTCATTTTCTTCTATAAATATTTGTTACAATTTCTAAAGCTCCCGAACAGAATGAAGCTTGTAAGACCAAACATGTAAAAAAAATGCCAGCTTTACAAGGTCTGCAAAAAACTGATATTATTACACATTTTATAAATGTATCCTTGGATTTACCGAAAGACTGTAATGGCATATTACTTTAAACATAGAGATTAAGTGTAAAAATACAGAGATATTATGATCTATGCAAAGGCTATAATAGTACTACAGCATTAATTGTAACCTATCCCCTTTACAGATAAATACATGTAAAGGGTTTTTCAAGTGCTTTTAAAAAAGATAATGAGACCTTAGTCTTTCTGAGCTTGGCAGGAAGTATTTCTAAGAAAAGGGAGATGTCTTTAAAAATAAAAGCACTGCTTTACAACAAGATGACAGCTCAGTACATTTGAATTCAAACAATTAATTTACTTTGCAGTCTGATTCTCTGCATTGTACTCAGAGCAACATCCTCCTAAGTAATTTCAATGCTTGACTGATTGTAACAACTCACTTTAAGATGATGTTATGTGGTTTTAATTTAAGGAACTTTCACATCATTATGACTTGGAATACTTTCTGTACACTATCATATGAGCATAGGAAGCCCTATAAGATGTTTTTTTGAACCCAGAAATAAACAAATAAGCAGATTTATTCTACTTATTCTAAATCACAGGACAGTTGGAGGTCTCAGCTGCAAAATTAGGAGCAAGCATCAAGATCCATCAGTGGTTTAGAAAAGAGATGATAGGGAGGGGGTATGAGAGAGGCATATAAAATGCACTCCAATCAGAAAGTGAATATAACGTGTCCCCCCCCCCTCCTCTCATTGAACTTGATATGGGTCATTCAATTGAGCTGAATGATAGGCAATTCGGAGCAGATTAAAGCAATGCTTCCTCATGGATTTTGCTATTTCTAGATCAGTGTTTCTTCAGTTTGATCCCAGAACCCTTAGGACTCTCCCAAGATACCCTCAGTGATCTGTGAAATCAGAATTATTCCCAGCCCATATTGAAAAATACAATATTAAAATTCCAACAAACAATGGTGAGACGTTGCAGGAGTGAATGTGTCAAATTTAATTTCTTAATATAATAAATATCAATAAATATAATCCACACAAACAAAAGTTCTTTGGGGGAGTCCTCCACAATTTTTAAAAGTGGGAAAAGGTTCAGAGACAAGTTCAAGAAACACTCTTCTAAATGTAACATCATCCATCCATCCACCCACTTCTGAAAGGATTAAGAGGCAGGTTCATAAAAGTTAAGACCCAACTGTTACTAGCCTTAATAGTTTTACGTGATGGCCCCAGCATAGCAGTTGATGCAATAAGAAAAGAGAAGAGCATTATGGGACTCAGGTGGTTTCACTTACAAGCTTCCCAAGGGCATCTCATTATCAGCTCTACTGGCTTGACCTGAGCCAGCATGGCTGTTTCTTCTAATCCGAGGCCATCTGGAGTTAGCTCAGCACTTACCGTAGTACTTGTTATTTGCCTGAGAGACAGTCCAGTAATGTGGCTAAATCTACTAACATTTACTGTTATTTATCATGACATTCATACTGTATTTCTGGAGATCTGATTCACAGGACCAATCCCAAAAGGATTTATTCTGACCATCCTGAAACAATTTCTTGGGGAGGGTTTTTGTCTGTATATTGTCACATGGAGAACCCTGTAATGTCAAACGAGATTGTCTCTGAGGCCAGGAGTTTCAAAATAGCCCTTTATCATATACCCAGTCCTATTTTTAAGCCTTTGGTTGCTTTGTTGTGGTTGAGCACACAGACTGGAGAAATGCTAAATCTTTTGTCCTTCTGCA
>QLTV01001796.1:485575-503945 GCA_003457575.1 Thermophis baileyi | reverse complement strand
TCTCTCTCTCTCTCTCTCTCTCTCTCTCTCTCTCTCTCTCTCTTTCTCTCTTTCTCTCTTTCTCTCTTTTTCCTCACGCTCTGCCCTGATATTATATAGGATGTTTCCAAAAGGGGGAAAAAAGCTTTTGAACAATACTTTGTACACACTACACACATACATCCCAAATTCAAGGTGACTGCCAAGACTTTGAGTAAATTGGTAATATTTTCCTATTTATATATTGATCATGTGGAAGCAGACAGGCACCCAGACAGACAGACGGCATCAATCTCCGAAGTAGCATCAGTTTTCCTAACAGCAACCACTACTAAGCCTCTTAAGGGGCCTTTCTGTAGCAGTTCAGATCTTTCTCCCTCTTGCTAGCCATATTGCAGTTGACAAAAGGTTTTCTCATCTACAGCAGCAGAACATTGGCAGATGCCCCACCCTTGTTGGTAGCGTGCTTGGCTGGGGCCACTGGAAGAAAAATCACTAAGCATTAGCAAGCAATCAAATATATGAAAGATGACCACTTAGCAGCTCTTCCAATGCCTTCCATTAAGCTGTAAAGAAATAGTGAAGAAAAAAAAGTACCATTTCTTGATTCCATGCCAAAACCTGCATCAATCTCTGCAAATGTTTTTCTCTCTCTTAACAGCCTCTCCCCAGCATTTACTTGTATTCAGTTTATCCTGTAAATTGAATTCAAGGGAAGTTTTTTATGTATTGTTATATATATTTAGATATATGGAGGGAGAGAGGGGGGGGGGAGGGAGAGAGAAAGAGAGAGAGAGAGAGAGAGAGAGAGAGAGAGAGAGAGAGAGAGAGAGAGATTCTCAAAGTGAGACAAAAATATTTGTGAAGGTTCTGCTGTCTTAGAAAGACAAAGCAAATTAAGTATTTTGAGAAAAGAATAAATATCCAGGATTGCCTTGCATCTAAGGGCTGTGCTTTGTAATACCATTGTTGTGAGATCCATCTGTGACATGGTGGTAGAGTTAGCCATGCTCTATACATAACTCCAACGGGATACATAAAAGTATTAGGACAAAGATGGGTTGAGACATCCACCAGGAATCTTTGCAATATATAAACTCTTTTTTCAGGCCACTTCTCATAACAATCATTTTTGGTAGAGCTGAAACTGAATGCATATAGTTGTTCCTTTCTGTATGTCTATCATCTATGCATTTATATTAATCTTCCTCCAACCTGGCACCTCTTATAATTCCCCAGATAGCATGGTCAGCAGAGGGATTATGGAAGTTGAACTGCAATACATCTGGAGGACCTCAGCGTAAAGCTGATACATCTATAAACAGGTCACTTGATTTTTGTCATTGAGTTATGATAGATATCTGGAGCCAGGTGTCATCTTATCTAAGTAGAGATTTGTGCATATAGGAAACACTTGCAATCATAAATTGGAAATCTTTTTTTTTTTTGCGGGAGTGGTGGTGGAGGGGGGCTCTCATTGATAACCAGAATCATCAGTTTCTTCTGCTTTGGTTTGTGGATGGTAGCCGGGAAAAGAAAGATCTCAAGCAAGGAGGAAATGTATCTTTGGATCTATTGTCCACAATTTAACTCTATAACGCTTGCTTTCAGCTATGAAAAATTACCATTCCTTTCCCATCAGGGAGGCATAGATAGATCAATATTATTTCTGGAGCAAGGAGGATAGGAAGGAATGGTTGAGCAGCTGCACATAAGAACGAGACTGTCCTCATAATCAACCTTCCCTGATCCATCTGCAGATAACAATTCTATAGACTGTTCCTCTTCAAGATACATTTGGAGTAAAAACTTCTACTTGTATAAATAGCTATTCTAGACATAGTTTGTAGAACAAACTGAAGTGACCTGGTTCATCCATAATGCCAAGTCAGAAAGCATGCTTTACAAATTATATTTGTATTCACATACCATATTAGGTCAAAACCAAACAACCATATTTGGGACTGCTACCTATATATCAGGTAGGTTGGTAAATATGTGTTGGTGGATGAATACAATTCCATATGTATGTACTTGAATAAATACGGCCCCTATGACTGTTCACCCTGCAGTTGGCTTCACCACTATATTTTTTTTAATGTACATGGATTATAATATTTCACAGATCAGATATAGATATGTGTTTCCATTAGTTTTCTTCTTCCTAATGGCTAAATAAGCCATGTTTGTTTATGTGACGTTTCCCTTCATCACCATTATCATTATTCTCCAGATGCTCTGAGACAGGAGTATCAAGGGATGTTGCATAAAAGCCAACCCCTTCTTACTAACATTTGACTGAACCCTGGTAAGACCAAATGGCTTTGGGTTTGCGGGGCTCTGGGATCTGGGACTTTATCATCTTTGACTCTGGATAGGGTGGCACTGCCCCAGAAAGACACAGTCTGCAACTTGGGGGTTCTCCTGGATTTGCGACTCCTGTTGAAGGAACAGGTGGCAATCATGGCTAGGAGAGCCTTTGCACAACTTCGTGCTGTGTGCCAGTTTCAGTCTTTCCTGGACCAGGATTCCCTGCACTCAGTCATTCAGTCCTTAGTCATTTCATGACTGGACTATTGTAATGCATTCTACATGTGACTACCCTTGAAGAGCATTTGGAAGCTACAGCTGATGCAGAGTGGCAGCGCAGGTAGTTTTGGGGGCCCCAAGAATGGCTCCTGTAACAACACTGCTCTGCGAGCTGCACTGGTTACCAGTCTGCTTCCGGGTACAATTCAAGGTGTTGGTGTCACCTTTAAAGGCCATACTTCATGGCATGGGTCCGGGTTATTTGAGAGACCGCCTCATCCCACCGGGATTGGCCCATACCACTCGTGCTGTCAGAGGAGGCATGCTGCGGGTCCCGTCAGCCCGAGTATTCTGGCTGGCGGGGTCCAGGAGGAGGGCCTTCTCTGCTGTTGCTCCTGCCCTCTGGAACATCTTGCCCCCCAATGTGAGGTTGGCCCCAACCCTCCTATCATTTTGTAAGAAAAGACATGGCTGTGCCAGTAGGCTTGGGGCCCCAGTGGGGGATCAGCGCAATGGAGGTGGTTGATTGAGTAATAAGAGATCCCATCTCTCTCCCCACTCCGCCCCCACCCTCCCCATGTGTCTTTGGTTGTAAGGTTTGATTTCAACATGTTACGTTTTAACTAAGATGTAACTCTAAGCCTCCCAGAGTTACCCTATAGTAAGATGGGTGGCCAATAAATTTTAGAAATCAATAAATCAATAAAATACTAATCGCCCTACCCCTTCAACTTAAGGGGCTGATTTACAAGCAAGGTACCATATGAGATTATTTTTTAATTTTTCTCTGCATCTGCAGATTTGCCAACTTCAACACCTTCTAGGCCCAGGGTGTTGATTTTCCTTAGAAGCAAATCCATGCATTCCTACACCGTGGCATCACCAGATAGGATGAGTGGCTCAGATAATGGATTGGAGGAAACAGAACTCAGCATTACTCTCACTCTCCGGATGCTTATGCATGGAAAGGTAAGTACATTAGGACTGCCATATTAGGCTTCGGCCTTGGTCTCTGCATAATCAGTAACAAATCTTGCACAGGGCAGAACGGCCATTTGAAATGCAGGGAAGTGTTATTTTGCAAATCCCAATATTAAAGCCTGGTGTGCTATAGTACTGTTCCTAATTTGCATGGGAGTTTGAAATATTCTCTCCAACCTGTAGTATGTTTTTCAATACTCTGCAGAGACGCTTGAGGTGTGATTAATCAGTTAAAGCAAAATAGTGGGTTAAATTGCCAAGGTGACAAGATTAATACAAATTCAACATTGAGTTTTTTAAAAGATCTAATAGTGAAGGAGAAGAAAAAGAATGATCATGAAAGGAAGAATAACCCTTTCATTTAATTTGTCAAATCATGAATGACCTTTACTTTCTTTTTTGAAGAAGGTGTGTGCGATTGCTTCCTTGTTTTTCAGCCAAAAGTATACGTTCAGACATTGCTAGACTCTTACAGATTTGGATAGCTCTTCTAACCCCATTTCTCTCGTCTCTGTAGGAAGTTGGCAGTATCATAGGCAAGGTAAGATCGATGCAGGTCACTCTGTACTTTCAAAATTCCTTTGCTCTACATTCTAAGACTAATTGTCTTTATTGTGCTTAATCCTACAGAAAGGGGAGACTGTGAAGAAGATACGAGAACAGGTAGGTATCATAAGGGAAAATAGCCCAAATACAGGTGCTATTCCAGTGTTTCTCAAATTCAGCAATTTTAAAATGTGTGGACTTCAACTCCCAGAATTCCCCAGCCAACGAATCTGGGAGTTGAAATCCACTCATCTTAAATTTGCTGAGGATGGGAAGAAGCTATCTACTTGATAGTTCTAGCTGGATGAATTTCTAACAAAAGCAAAAATCTGTTGGGAGAAAGTAGGGAGGCAGAATGAGGATCAAGAGGAAAGTGCTAGAAAATACGGAGAGACAGAAAGCAGGATCAACCTACTTGTAGTCACTATTTTTCTGAATGTAATTCATAATTATTCTAAAGTAGATTCTGAAATAATGAATACACTTCCCTCTAGCTCCTCATTGTCATTGAATAAACTTAAACACTACTAGATGAGATCAGTATTTCTACCCTCAGAGATGTCCCAAAGGTGCTTTTTCAGGAGGCAACTGGACTTTCTTGTTTTTTCTTTGAAGACGTTTTGCTTCTCATCCAAGAAGCTTCTTCAGCTCTGATAGGATAGTGGGGAATGGAAGGATTTATATTCCTTGCAGACAACTATCCCCACTATCCTGTCAGAGCTGAAGAAGCTTCTTGGATGAGAAGCGAAACGTCTTCAATGAAAAAACAAGGAAGCCAAGTTGCCTCCTGAAAAAGCACCTTTGGGACAAGCGTGACCTGGTTGACTGAGAATCTCTGCAGAATCCTCAGAGATGCTTTAATACTATACTGCGTGAACCTGCCCAATGATGGTGCCCTTTGCTTTCAGAATTGCTGTGCCATTATCATTATTTTTGAAGCTTTGCATCATGTCTTTATTGGTAATTAACTGCTGCTGTTGGATTTGCCAGTTTTATTTCAGTATTAATCTAGGTTAAGCTCACAATGCAAAAGACTTCATGACTGGAAAATAGAAATGAAATAGAATTTATTATCTGTACTAAATATATTACTACATTCTATGATGCAATAATAGTAAGAGGACACTATGAGTATGAAGACCATTGACTTTTGAATTTATCCTCTCTTGAAATAAGAGGATTTGATTCTCAAGTAGCAGATTTATTTTTATTCTGTTCAGTTGTGTCCAATTTTTAGGGATTTCCTGGACAAGTCCCTGTAGTTTTTTCAGCAAGATTTTTCAGAAGTGTTTGCCCTTGTCTCCTTCTTAGGGCTGAGAGAAAGCAAGTGGCCCAAGGTCACTTTGTGCCCAAGGTGGGACGAGAATTCACAGTCTCATGGTTTCTAGCCTGATGCCTTAACCACAACACCAAACTGTTCTTTTAGCAGATACCTCTCAGACAAACACAGGGACGAGAAAGAGAGATGTGAGCCATGAAGTCCTTGCTTCTAATTTAAATTCAGACTAGACTCCCCAAACAGACAAGGCCTATCTCTTCTGTTTCTCAGCCACATCTGCAATATGCAGATAGCGGCCAGCTACTTGGCAGACTATTGGGATGTTTATGAAACATTTTGTGCACTTGGTAGAAGCATTCTATAAACAATTAGAAAACTTAAAACGTATTTTCCATGATTATTCCTGGTTTGCTGTGTCTTTAGAGTACTGCCCGGATTACCATCTCAGAAGGATCCTGCCCTGAGAGGATCACTACCATTACAGGTTCCACGGATGCTGTTTTCAGAGCTGTTTCCATGATTGCCTTCAAGCTGGAGGAGGTGAAGTAGCCCCAGTCTCCGTCTGCTGCATGTTGCTCCCAGAGCATGTCTTACTTGCTCACATTAAGTATATTGTAGCACTAAAAAAAATCTATCAGTTTTCTATTAAAGCTAGAAGCTTTCCAGTGAAAGCTGGCATTGGCCATATAAACCATGTCTAGTTATTGGGAGCTTACAATGGCTGATGCATCTATGATCAAATGGTGAGATTTCATACTGCTCCTGCCAAAAAGAAGGAAGAGAGTCATGCAATTTATTTTTGAGAAAATTGATTTTGTAGTGGGGTTTTGAAACAGGAAAGTTCTTGATAATTTTCTGGCCCGTACTGTATCTCGTTAAGGCATTAAGGTTAAACAGCCATTTGTCATAATATACCCGTGTTTCCCCGAAAATAAGACCCTGTCTTATATTTTTTTGAACCCTGAAATAAGCGCTTGGCCTTATTGCCATGCACTCAAAAGCCCGATTGGGCTTATTATCAGGGGATGCCTTATTTTGGGGGAAACAGGGTACTTATCTTGGTATATATAGTTTAAGTTTCCCTAGGAATTCAAAACGACCGTATTAAAGCCAGTGGGGATGATGTCACTGTATTTATATCTCACCAAATTGTATCTGTGATTTAAAAAAAAAAATCAAGACAAAATATTATTACGAATGCAGCATGCAAAAAAACAAACAAAACCTGGATATAATCAAATAGTGGATCTTAGAAATTAGTAGACAAGAACTAGATTCTTAGGATTATTTTTTTTTACCTATAATTGGGGTTCTAACACAAAGTGCTGCATACTAATAATAACTAAATGTGGCTTTGAAAGGATCCCTTTGCGCTTGAATTGAATAAAAATTCTTTTATTTCAGGACTTGGGAAATGGAGCAACCAATGGAGGCACCATCTCCAAACCACCCGTAACACTTAGGCTGGTCATCCCAGCTAGCCAGTGTGGCTCACTCATTGGCAAAGCTGGAGCCAAAATAAAGGAAATCCGAGAGGTAGAGCCTTCAATCGTCATATCTTGTTCACTTGAGCATTACTATTACTTTCTTGATTTTTTTATTTTTTGTGCCTTAACTTTTTTCCTTTCTAGTTTCATTGCTATTGATGTGATGCTCCCAGAGCGAATGGCTTAAATCTCAGAAGCCGGCTTGCACACTTCTTTCTGGTTAAATAAAAACTGAAACTAAATTTACAACTTTTTTTCATTTGCATTTCTTTGTGAAAGTCAAAGGAAATATTTTGTTTGGACAAGAAGTCATATCTATGTCAGGGAAGAGGTATCACAGGAAACATTTAGATCTCTGAATAAATTAGCTCCTTCAACAATGCCATAATAATCTAATCTCACGGGATTACAAAATGTTCTTGACCCAGCTCCATGTAAGTAGAGGCTGCTGAGAAAAACAGAGCATTTGTTCATTCCAGACAACAGGTGCTCAGGTCCAGGTGGCTGGAGACCTTCTGCCCAATTCCACTGAAAGGGCTGTAACAGTCTCTGGGGTACCAGATGCCATCATCCAGTGCGTGCGACAGATCTGTGCAGTTATACTGGAGGTACAGCTTTTGTTTACTCTCATGTGTCGGGTGAGAATAACACTCTGCTCCTTTGTGGAGAAGTGGGACTTTGGGACTTTGGATTCAGAGGCACTCCTTGGGTACTTCAAAACCTGTATCCGCTTGGAGTGCCATTCTGATTTTTTCCCCCTGTTTCGCCGCTGTGCATACCAACACCCCCCCCCCCATTCCAGATATAATTTTAAACGAACAGCGGCGGCAGCAATGCATGTGTATTGCGAGCTGCCCAGAGTTAATTGTAAGATGAACAGCTACCATATTTCCCCGAAAATAAGACCAGGTCTTATATTAATTTTTGCTCGAAAAGATGCATTAGGGCTCATTTTCTGGTTAGGACTTATTTTCAGGGAAATACAGTACTAAATGCGTCTGTCTGGCTGACGATCTTAACTGGGGCTTATTTTTGGAATAGGGCTTGTATTACGAGCATCCTGAAAAAATCATGCTAGGGCTTATTTTCCAGTTAGGTCTTATTTTCAGGGGAAATACAGTAAATGTTGGGAGGGAGGGAGGGAAGGCAGGAAGGATGGAAGGAAGGAAGGAAGGAAGGAAGGAAGGAAGGAAGGAAAGAAAGCAAAGCACGCTTATGCACATGCACTTCTTTATTTGCAAACATTTTTTACTGTTAATAGTCTGCTGTCTAGCTGCTTTTCTACTCTAAGGAGAAAAGATGGTCATTCCTGAACCTTTCTTTTCTATTGGGGTAGCAATTTGATTGGTCAGATGGTCTATAAAGAAAGATTTAAGAAAACTACTAGCACATTACTGTTAATTCCTATTTGCAGCTGCCAGACCTATTTCTTAGGAAAGCAAGCAAGCAAAAAAGGGCATTTACATAACTATTGAGTCAGACATTTAAATGAGTTAAGTATCAAGTACCCTCTTCTAGATACTGTGCTTTAGGATTTCAGGCAGGAATCTTTCTCAGCAGTGCCTGACCTTCTGAACACCAATCTGGTGCTCCCTTTCTGAGTTGTTTGCCTGGAAGATTTCTCCCACCTTGATTGCACAGGGGAAGATGATTTCCATAGCAGAAATCTTGGGATAATTTTGATTCATCAAAATCTGCAATTTGCTGGACAGCCATGTCAAAGAGATTTCCTTCCCAAAGGATATAGAATAAGTAGCAACTTGTCTTACTCTCTTGTATTCTCTTCCTTTAATTGTCTACTAGGGGCAAGAGACTAAACATGATCAAAGGTGATCTTTTACTTTTCATATCCTGCCCATGTCTGAAATTACTCAGCATAACCAAATGGGAGTTAGCTAAAAATATCCCCTCTTGATGTAATGCCAGAATGCCTGTTGTATGATAGAAGGCAGTGCCTGTTGGCATTAGAAAGCAGCTTGGGGTACAGAAAGATATAATTGTGCGGTGATACTTCCTTCTGATTTCCTTCAGTCACCCCCAAAAGGTGCCACGATTCCTTACCATCCCAGCTTGTCCTTGGGACCGGTTCTTCTGTCAGCCAATCAGGTAAGAGACCTTTAAATAAACTATCAGTAGATTGTTTTGCCAAGACATAAAGAGGTTTTGGGTTCCCCTGTTATGATAGCATTAGTGGGAAGAGGTTTGAAAGATGGGAGTTGGATGGGCCAGCAAGAAGACACATGAAAGGCAGGATGGTGAGAAAGTACTAAGAAGAAGTTGAGCAGGCCAGCAGGAATGTGCTGGGAACGTGGAGACAGATCAGTAGGAATATTAGCTGCAGCAGTGGGAAAATGCTGGAAAGGGGAATCAGGTATCCAAACCAGCTTCTGCCTGATGTAGATAATACTCCCAGCATAACTGGAATTTGGATTGCCATTTATTGAGAGCAGTTGTGATACACTATTAGCAGAGGGAGCTTGCCTATTTATGATATGTGTGTAGTAGTGGAAGTGGCCAGCTATAAAACATTTCCTGGCAGACAAACTGGCAAGGTTGCTATCTTCTCCTAGTGTTAACCCCAAGAATACTCTCTACCACATTAAATTGTTCTTTTTTGTTTTGTTTTTTGCATTGGTGGGAGTGCTTCCAAAGAAACCACTGGATACATTTTTATCTTCTGGGGCTGAGATATTTTCTTGTAAATGAAGAAGAAGCTAGAAACTGGTTTGTCAGGCATGAAAAACAAGGTTCACACAGTTAAACTGATTTATTGCTAAAAGACCTATGTACAAAAATCTCAACTAACTGATCAGCACCTGGTTAGAGTTATATAAGGGTCAATGGCACTGAAAGAGTTTGGAAGGAGGTTTGGAAGTTCGTTTGTGGCTACATAGGGATTGTAGGCTGATCCCTCTTTTAACTCTGCCCCTAAGTTCTGCCGTTCCTTCTCCTACATGATGCTTTGTTTGCAGCATGCCAACTTCCCATGTATTCCTGTATCATTAAAAGAATCTAACTAAAAAGAGTCCGGAGTTGATGAAAATACCTATGATCTCATTTATGTTTGATGATAGAGGGAAATGGGCAGCATATAAATTAAATAAATAACATATTGTTTGCCTTGGAGACCACAAAAGGATTTTCTTTAATTTGAGCATCCTGAAAGGAACCCCAGTGATTCTCAGCAGTCCCTGAGCGAGAGAGCTGACCATGCACTGAGCAATCATTTCTTGCATCTCTATAAGTCAGGACAAGCCATTCTTAGTAAGAGATTCTGACTAGAAGAGTGAGGTTTAAGGGGTGGTTTCAGAATTTTCCAGAGAGAGAGAGAGAAAGAAGAAAGAAAAAGAAAGAAAGAGAGAGAAAGAGAAAGAAAGAAAGAAAAGAAAGAAAGAAAGAAAGAAAGAAAGGGAAATACAATCAGTTTGTCAACTTTTCTGTCTGCGTCAACCCCAGGTTTTATCTGTTCATTTATTTTGTATGGCCACCCATCTCACAAAAAGCAACTTCGGGTGGCATACAGCAATCGAATAAAAGAACAAAAATAAATACAACAGATATAAAGATATAACAATCTATATTAAAAGATAAATATTATAAAAAAACAAGTATACAATCCCTAGGCAGAGAAAGAATAAAGATGCTCAGCTCAGCAAAGAAGAAGCCATAGAAGCATTCTCTGGTTCCCTGGGAGCCCCAGGACTGATAACCAGGTCTTGAGGGAGTTCTGGAATATCATGGATGGAGCTAATCTAATATTTGGGAGAAAGAATGTTTCATAAGGGTTAGGGTTAGGGTTAAGGTTAGGGTTAGGGTTAGGGTTAGACCACGGCAGGGAAGGTAGGTCCCTAACTGATGGTACCCATAGCATGTGCCATTTCTTTCTTATACTAGCATTGAAATCTTAGTACAATCTAACTGCTAATATGAGCCAAATAAAAGCAGAATGAGCCATAAAAGAGGAAGAAAAATGTTCTTCACCAAAGCTGCATAATAACAATTGACAATATAATCCAGATTTGGAAGTGTCATAATTTTAATTTCTGCCAGACAGGATTGCCATCTGAACCTATAAGTGCTTAGGGAGAAAAAAACAGAAATTAATGTATTATATAGTAAGTCAGTTTATAGGGATTTCAGTGAGACTTCACTATAATTTTGAACAAAATCCATTACTGTTTTGCTTTTCTTGCACTGTTCTATACTGATGATCATAATGCACACAGTATTAACTTTAATCACTTTTTATACTGCAGTACAACTGAGAAACATTAACTACTGTTTAAAAATTAAAACATATTTACTAGATGGCCAAAGATGTATGAGTTGATGCACAAAAATGCTGAATGACTGAATAAATCAAATTACTATTGCATATAAATGCTCTTAGTAAAATGAATGAGGGTGACTTAGTCTTAGCCAGTGACAAAGCACTGATATATATTCAACTTTTCTTGGTAACAATCAGCATTAATTGTAAAGGTGTAATGGTGTGGGTGGCCATTTTAAAATAATATGTAATAGTACTTAACTCTTCTGAATATTAAACTGAGAGCATCTCATTTACATTTCAGCTCAGAGAAAATAGATCATAAGAGGAGAATATTGTGTGAATTGAACAAACTAAAAACTTAAGGCATTAGATATGGAAATGGCCATTTTTTTTGTAAATGAAAAGACTTGTTGCATTGCTCAGGCCATTCAATCAAGCTTGGAAAAGAACACTTGTTTTGGCTACTCCTTACAAAATGTATTTTTTGTACTGGTATGTTGAATCTTATGTGTTCAAGAGACAAAACTACCCAGATGTCCCTGCATGATTATAAAACTTCTGGTAGAATTTCTACAGCTCCTGAGTCCTTTTGTTTTTATAATGTTTTTATAATTGAGAGGTCATTGAGCATATTAGTTTCTAGAGCTATGCAGTGCTTTGGATTCTGTTCCAAAAGGGCATTTCAGTGTGCATAATGGTTTAAATGCAGCACCTGCCTGCAACCATTTAAAGCAACTGAGTCTTTCTCTAGCAGCAAGAAAGGCTGAGCCTCTACCTAGGGTAGCATCAGAGGGCATCTCTGCTTTAAAGAACGGCAGACAGGTGCGATGTTTGCTTGAACTCTGAAGTATCTTTTTAAAATCAAAATGGGAAATATTGTCCAGTTCTCTAAATTTCCAGGATATCTACTTTTGTTTTGTTGCTATTATGGGATTTTTTTTCTGCTGCAACTGCACCAGTCACTTCTCCCCCCCCCCACCCCCGCTTTTCTCTGATTTTCTTTCTTTCTTTATTCTTAACCCCTTTCAATAAATGAACTTTTCAAGGAAGCTCTAATATATTTTCAGAATACCTTTCTTTTTTGTCATTGTTTCCCCTTTTTGTAGGGATTTTCCATGCAAGGACAATACAGTGGAATATCTCAAGCTGAGGTGAGTCCAGCTGACAATTTATATTTAAACTCCAGGTCTTCCCCTCTGTGGTCCTCACATCTTCTTTTTGGTTTCTGGACTTGACCCATCCTATGCTTCTTTTCTTGAAAAGATTATAGAAGCATCATCTTTCCAACCAGGTGTTTCAAGTATATTGGCCTCTCCATAGTGTCTGGAGATCACAGACAGAGCTTGGAGGCACTGTATTGAGGTCAGCTATTAAAGGCTGTGGCAGAACTAACAAAAACAGACAAAAGCACTTAGAATGACTTACCGTATTTTTTGGACTATAAGACGCATCGGTGTATAAGACACACCAAGATTTTGAAGAGGTAAGTAAGAAAAAAAAAGTTTTTGCCCTCCCCCAGCCCCCAGGAGCACTCTGCAGACCTCCCAAACCCTCTGCGCACCCGTTTTTGTGAAAAACGGGCCGTTTTTTGCCCGTTTTTGGCAAAAATGGGAGCGTTTTTACCCTCCCCCAGCCCCCAGGAGCACTCTGCAGACCTCCCAAACCCTCTGCACTCCCCGTTTTTGTGAAAAATGGGCCATTTTTTGCCCATTTTTGGCAAAAATGGGGGCCTTTTTGCCCTCCCCCAGCCCCCAGGAGCACTCTGCAGACCTCCCAAACCCTCTGCGTACCCGTTTTTGAGTGGGGCGGGGCTTCGGGAGGCCAAAAATGGCTGTATTCGGTGTATAAGACGCACCAACATTTCCACCCTCTTTTGGGGGCGGGGGAAGTGTGCCTTATACTCCAAAAAATACGGTATTTTTAACCAGTCAATGAATCTTGACCTTCAGGAAAACCTGTCTTTGTATCCTTAGTGGTAACTCTGTTTAACTGGACAGAGACGATCCTGCAGCTATAGCTGAAACCTAATTTAAAATTGGCATGAACCATAGTGAAAAAGAGCCTCTGCTGTTATGAGAGGGATAGCTCAAGATTGCTTCATAAAAGATATCTTCATAAAGTTTACTATCCCAGACTTACTTGAAACAGTAATACAAACACAGTGGTTGATAGAGTTTCATTGGTTCCTTTTCACATACAGGTGAAATGAAACACAGTTTTTTCAGCCATGAGAAAATCTTGAGCTTTGAGAGACCCTCCAAGATACTGTCAAGAACCACTTATATAGAATTGACAATTATTTATATTTAAGGGTTATCTGGTTTTTTTCTTCCTGTTGTGCAGGTGACAAAGTTGCAGCAGCTTTCGGGACATCCTGTCTCATTTTCATCCTTGGCACAAAGTCCATCTCTAGTTGCAGGTAAGAGAGTTAGTGTAAGAGTTCTGAGATTAGATAAGGCTATATAATTTCTGATAATCTCAGATTCTTAATTATAGTTTAAAGATTTTGCAACTATACTTCTTTTGCAGAGAGATTAGACAGAAACATATTTATAAATAAACCTAATTAGTAGTAATTTTTCACCAAGAAATGTCACTAGAACAATATAACATGAACAAATAAAACATTACATTCCAAAGAAAAATATGTGACTTTTATTGAAATGTAAACAGTATTTTTATTAGAGCTACAGATAAACTTATGGAGTCATTCTTTCATGCCAGACCTTTGAATTGCATAAAATAGGCATAAAAATGAATCTGCATTAAAATGATTTTTACAGATCAGGCAGAGGATTGGTGACAGATACGATATTGATATTGGTATCTGATTTGAAATCTAGTGAATTGTTAAGGATTTGTTTGGGATATAAATGCTAAAAGAAGAAAGAAAAAGAATTGTGGAGAGCATTTGAGAGCCTCCGTCAAGACACTTATGTTTCTAGCCTGTAATTTTATAGCAGCCTGCCTCAACCTCCCATCCTCTTAAGTGTGAGCATTATCCCAAGCTAGCAAGGGCAGACTGGCTGGATGAGTATTATGGAAGTTGTGGTCCAGCATTCATGGAGGATGCCGGGTCAGTAAGGCTATCTTTCATGGAAAAAGAAAGCAATCTAAGAAATAATTAAAAAATAATAATTGGGGAAACTTGAGTCAGAGACATAAATAGGAAATATGTCTGTAAAAGTACACAGTTGGTGAGGTAGCTTTATTGGGGTAATGATAATTGATTCTTTAATGTGCACCTCTATTTTTATACATAATCCCCAGGACAGTCACCCACTTATTAAGATGCTTACAGAGCCCAACTGTAGATCACTTGGGTCATTCTCAGTCTGCTTGAAAAACTGTAATTGATTGCGCCAAACACAGACATCTGGATTACATCATCTACAGCAGGACAGGAAAGAAATATGGCCAGAGAAGGGGGGGGGAGAAAGCTGTTAGTCCAATTTCCAAAGTGGTTCTCATCTTCTAGAACAATCAGTGGCTATTTCCTAACAACCGACCAGAATCCTAATTCATAATAAGTCATGGTGTATTGAATAAATTGCAGTACATAACTAAAGCAGAACCTGTAGCTTACAGAGAACAATTATTGCACTCACAAAAACAGGATAAGCTGAAACCATAGAAGCCACATTGTTTAAATTCAGATGTTAAAAATAAGTTATAGAGCACCATCAGTCAGTCCCCCCTGTTAAAGAAGAATATTTTGCAAATTCACTTTACTAGTATTTTTGTTTTGGTTGACTCTTTATTTTCAATATATCCGTCATTATAGCAATCTTCAGATTAAAATACAGAGGAGAGGAACAAAGGAAATCAGCTCACGAGGTCAAGCATACACTCTTTCTCAATGTCTCCCATTTTCTTTCGAGAGAGAGAGAGAGAGAGAGAGAGAGCCCCCTTTTTTTCTCGAGAGAGAGAGAGAGAGAGAGAGAGAGAGAGAGAGAGAGAGAGAGAGAGAGATATGAAGGAATAAGTGATTTTGAATAGGCCTTTGTACTGTATGTCTTGGGCACTACTTGAAACTTTGCCTGGATACAGATCAGCAACCTGTATGGTTGTAAAGATGTGATCTCTTGCTATCTATAGCAAATCTTGAAAAGCAGCTTTGTGGCAGCAGTCAGAACCAGCAGATGATTTCGAGCACTTTTCAAAGGCAGCCCCATACCAAGCACATTGCAGGAATCCAAGTGAGGCATAACAAAGGCATCTATCATTCTGACTGGATCTGATATTGCTGGAAATAATTTTAGCATCTTTGTTCTTATCACAGAAAAGCCATTAAGCAAAGAACAAAGCAAAAGCTTACACAATATCCTTTGATTTTGCCCTAATGTAAAACCTATGCACAGGACAGGAAGCCACCATCCACACAAACATAACAAAATAGATTAGCTCCACATGGCAAAGGAGTGAGACAGGATTCCCCCCCCTTTTTTTTTAAATCTACATCCTGAATATATATTGAGGGAAACTAGATTGGAAAAAGATGAGTGTGGTTTTAGAATTGGAGGGAGAAACATCAATAGCCTTAGCTATGCTGATGACACGACAGTACTCGAATAGCTGAAAATGCAAATGATTTCATTGCACAATGGTTTTTCCTGTGACACTTTATGGAAATGAAATCTTTACAACAACTATACAGATTGCTGATCTGTATCCAGACAAAGTTTCAAGTAGTTTGAAGAAGCAGGCTAGAAAGAGTATTGATATTTTAAGACAGTGATATTGGATGGCCAAAAAAAATGATCATGGATCATAGAACAAATCAAGCTATGGTTCTTATTAAAGAGACAAATGCCCAGGCTCACATAATCATATTTTAAACATATCTGGAGCTCTCTTGAGAAGTCTGTAAGTTGGAAAAAAAGTGAAAAGAAACAGAAGAAGACAACCAGGTATATGGACTCAATTACAGAAGCAGTGGGTGCAGGCACCGTTATAAGATTTGAAAGTCTGGGTCAGGGAGGGATCATCCTGGAGAAGGTCTATCTGTGCGGTCGCTCAGAGTCAACATTGAATTGATGGATTCAGTTATTCCAAGAATAATTAGGAGCTGAACATCTGGATGAAGCTACAAGTCCAAAGTTGAAATCTCTTCTAATGGAAGGAGCTCAGATAAACAATGCATAACAATAAGAATCCTTCTTTTGGGTTTTGTTTATTCATTCATTGAACTTGGCTTTTCCAAGTAGCCCCTGTAAAAATGCAGCAAATCCACGCAATTGAACCAAAACCCTTACCATCTGAATAAGGACCCGGATTGTTTCTTAGGTTGACAAAAGAGTATCTGTAGCCAATGGGGTCTGCATTAAGCAGGAAGAGGCAGGGATAGGCTGGAATTCCACCGGGACTATCTAAAATTAGTCCTGTGTAATGTGACCTAAGTGAAATGGCATAAAACAAAAGCCTCTTCTTGGAGCTGCTGATTGCTTTGCAAGAGCTGGGAAGCCATCCAATCCTTTTTGTGTCCTCCCTGCTCTTTGTAACTATGGTGCCTAGAAAGGATCTTTAAGATGCTAACGTTTCAGTTCTAGCTTATTCTAGGGAAGGCAGGATTATGAAATACCCATTCAAGGAGTAACCGGGGGGGGGGGTAGTCAAAGGGCCCCAGTAATTCTGTGTCTTCTTTCTCTCTTTCTCTTTAGGCCTGGATGCAAACTCTCAGAATAGCTCTCAGGAGTTTCTAGTTCCCAATGACGTAAGTCCGACTTTGATGTGAGCTGCCTACTCTGCTGGGTTAATGCTGTGGTTGGTTTGGTTTTTTGTTTGCTCTGTTGCAATTGTACCCACTTCCGTTCCTCCCATTTCACATCAGTATAAAAGCTCATTGGGCATAAATCCAGACCCTTTTTTCATTCCTTGCCTCTGCTCCTGTTCACCAAGGTCTGTAGAGAGGGACTCCATTCCGATAAAAGCAGAAATCTACTCCCCAGCCAAACCTTTCCCAACAAAAGGGCCAAGTTTTGCCAAGCAACTATGTCAGAATAAAAAATCCAAATTCTTTTATTGTTGCAATTGAGAAAGCTGCCTTATGGCGGGTCCAGCTATTTTTTTCAACTAGACTAATATTGTTTACTCAGATGGACAGCAGATCTGCAGAGTCTTGGATAGAGAAAGGGCTTTAACTTTATCTGTTATACAATTATTTTGAACTGGAGTAGCCAGTTAATGATTTAGGAATCGTCTTCTCAGGAACCGTGTGTTCTGCCACAGAACTACGGTCTTTGGGGAATATAGTTAGGTAGCAAACAGCTTTTAAAAATAGAATTAATATGCTAGCCATCTACAACAAGCACAGGCAACTTTTTTAATTTGAGACAATGCAGTTTTTAATTGTAATTATTTTTAGCTTTCAGGGCTGGCAAAAAGTGTGGCAGGATACAGTCATTTCATTAGACTTCGCAAGACTTGAAAATTCAAGATCTTTTTTTAAAAAAATTGGCATTGTGTGACTTGTTTGTTTTAAGATAAAATGGGTTATCGAGCCTCTTAAACATTTAACATACCTATTTTAAGAAATTAGTTTTGTCCAGAGTTCTTGAGAGGCACTGCACGACTGCTCTCAACATAAAATACTTATTGGCAAATGGACTACAGCAGTGATTCTCAGCCTGAGGTCCGCGTTGTCACAGGGGCCCCGCAAAGACTTGAAGAAATGTTATGATTTAAATCTGTGCTTTATGCACTACTGCTAGTCCTGTGGCCACAAAAGGTATTTAAAGGAGGTCCGTGGTGAAGAAAAGAAGGTAAATTCAAGGGCAAATCCATGTAGGGTCCATTACACGTGTCTTGATGAGCAGTGTCAACAGTATTAGTTTCTTGTGGCAAAATCCTGTTTCAGATAGAGTTACAATTTGCATGTTCGTCAACATTGGGGGGAAATCCCCCAGTTACAGCCTCAACCAGCTCACCCACCATATGATGAGAATCCTGAAGGATCCCAGGTTGTAGCCCCACTCATTCAGGAGTAATATTTCCTGTCAAAAGAAAACACAGAGAGTCTGATGCACAAACAGCTCTATCTTGCTTGGATTCAGGTCTAGCCTACCCTATCCCATCCAGACTCTGACAGTCTTCAGATATGAGGACAAAACATCTCTAGCATAGCCCAGTGTAGTAATACAAAGAAGACGTTCATGTATATATAAAAAAGGGGGGGGGGAAGAGAAGGAAAGGAAAACAAGCCCTATAGCCGTGATGGCGAACCTATGGCACGCGTGCCACAAGTGGCACACGTGCCACAAGTGGCACGTGGAGCCATATCGGTGGGCATGCGAGCTC
>QLTV01001796.1:459043-485422 GCA_003457575.1 Thermophis baileyi | reverse complement strand
TTCTGGAGGGCCTCCGGGGGGTGGGGAAGGCCGTTTTCGCCCTCCCCAGGCTTCTAGAAAGGCTCTGAAGCCCGGGGAGAGCAAAAAACAGGCGTGCCATCGCGTGCTGGGAGGGGAGGGGGTCATGCGCGCATGCGCGGGGGGGCATGGAATTATGGGTGTGGGCACGTGCGCGCTCCCCCCCCCTGCGCTCTCCCCCCCCCTTTTGGCACACGAACCAAAAAAGGTTTGCCATCACTGCCCTATAGCATCCTACAGGAGAGTAGTCACTGGGCTAACTCTTCACTATATCTGCCAAATGGAACCACTGTGAAATGGTGCTCCCAACCCTCAACCCTCACAAACAGTCTGGAAGGACACCTTGATCTCAAAGGCCTCTAGGAGGAGGAGGAGACTAAAAGTAGGGCATTGCACCATCTGGAATCTGACAAAGATAATTAACTTAAGTGACCTGTGCTACCTCTATCCCAGGTCTAAGCATAAAGAATATGGTGTTATTTATAACTCTGCTAAGACAAAGAAGCAGGTGGAAAGCCAATTCCTAAGCTTAGTAATGCTTAAAAGTCCAAGCTTCATCACCCTACCTAAGAATAATGCAGTCTATACCAAGGTGGCCATCCCAGGGAGGAAGGTTCGAAACCACAATTTGAGTTTTAATACTAATTGTGCTGCCGCGTCTTTCATGGCAGCCTGACATGGAAATGTGTAACTTAATTGTTGTACCATGAAGGGATTATCTGGAAATAATTGAATCTTCAGACATTAAAGGAATTAAAGATTGTTTTGCATCAACAGTTACTTGAGTCTGATCAGCATTCGGCTTTTTCCTTTTGTCACAAGGTTCAGTTGTCATTGCAGTTGTAAAGGAATGTAGAGATGACTTTGGAAGGGAGTAACTGCTAAGGGAAATGAAACAACAACTCAGTCCTGAGAAAGTGAGAAAGAATCTCAAAATAGTCCTGTCTTGATTCTGTTTCGTGTAAGAGGGGGCAGAGAGCTTTTATGATTCTGTTATTATACCCTACTATAGTAATATAGCATTCCTAGAATCCTTGTGGGGCCCGTTTCCTGTCCTGGCCTACTTCACAGGACTAGCAGTAGTTGACAAAGCACAGTAATCACACAGGAAAGTCCTAAGAGAGAGGGGTAGAAAAGTTGTATTTTAAACCCACTTTCCCCCCAACTTCAGAAGCCTCACACTCACTCGTCCCTCGGAGCAAAAGCCAGAATATCAAGCTAAAAGAAGAATGTGCCAGTTGCTCACCCACACAGCCAACCCAGCTGCAAGCCTGCTCTGCAGATACCAGCAGATACTGTTGGGGAAACTGAAGACTTTATTCAGTCATTTTTGAAGGCAGGAAGCATGTGGGTAGTAAGCAACATTGACCTTTACATAGCGCCCCAATTTTACATGCAGAAGGAAAAGAAGGATGGAATATTTTGTTTAAAAAAAAAGTCTTACAAAACAAGCTGCACTGCTTTATTGTAGGTCAGTTCCTGCCACAGTCTGGTAGAAACCTGAACTACATGACTTAATTATTTTTTCCTTTCCCATTCGGTCTCTCGCTTGTCTAATGGAAGGTGGTTCAGTCCAACAAATCTTTGCAGCTAAATAGCTTAAACAGCACAATCCTGGGGACCCACTCAGCTACAAACAGGATTGATGCTGTCCTTTACTAACATCTGAGTTTGAATCCGTGACTCCCAGAAAAGGACAGTATCCCTGGGCTGATGAACCTGGCCACTTCTATATTAGATCCGTGTGCCTCCTGGCTGGTGATGGCCATCCAGTCATGTGCCATTGGTCAGTGTGGTGTGTTTCTTTGAGGGAATGGTGGCACTTCCTGCCTTGAACATAGTGTCCTCTCCTCAAAAAACCTTTGCTGGACCCAACTGTCCTAGGCAATTTTCATCCAGGTTCCAACCTTCCCTGGAAAGGGAATGTTGTTGAGTATGTGGCTAGGTTACAGTTTCAGTGGCCCCTGAAAGATTCAGATTGTCTGGACCGATTTCAGTCTGGTTTCAGACCAGGGCATAATATCAAGATGGTGTTAGAATTTGTTGATAACTTTCATGGAGTCGGAACAAAGGAGCTGTAATCATCCTGGTTCTACTTAATCTCTTGGCAGCTTTTGATACCATCAATCATGGTATCTTTCTGGACTGCCTGAAGGGAGTAGGAGGTGGAGAGAAAGTGTTCCTGTAGTGGTTTTCCTTTCTCTGTGGTTGGGTTCAGTCAATGTTGACAAAGAGGGAGAAATTGAGCCAGAATCCCCTCTTAAGTGGGAGGGCTTAAGGTTTGTTGTTCCCGCCTCTCCTGGTTAGCATCTGCATGAGGCCACATAGTTGAGGTGATCTGTCAACTTGGGGTCAAATTATGCAACTTGGCTTAGGGGTAGCCAAATGATATTATCAATGTCTAATTCCAGTATGTGGAGGTTGTATGATCCTGGCTTGGAAAGGATGAGCTTAGACTCATCTCTGACAAGACTGAGTAGCTGTGAATGTTTGCACCTCCTGAGTCTGGAGTGGTTTCATTGTTGGTCCCAAATAGGATTGTACTCCCCTCTCAAGGACTGGTACAAAATTTGGGGTCTTCTTGGACTCATAGCTTTTGCAACAACTGGAAGTTGTAGCCAGAAAACTTTGACATAATTTATCTGGTGTTCTACTTTGTGGCCATACTTAGACTGGGAGGCATTAAGGTAGTCACTCATGTTTTGATCACCTTGTAGACTCCAGTAATTCATTGTACATGAAGCTGCTCTTGAAGCTTGTCCAGAATGCAACAATGTGAGCAGTTTGGGGTGCCATGCCCCAGAGGTGGGTTCCCACTTACCTCGCTGCCGGTTCGCTCCCTCACGCACCACGTGGGCACACCTCGTGGGCGCGCACGCATGCATGCGCAGTAACAAAAAATCCCCCCCCCCCAAAAAAAGCCGAAAAAAGATGCCAACCACATGCACAGTGCCGGAAGTTGGCTTCTGCGCATGCTCAGAAGGGGGAAAAAAAAAGATGGCGGCCCCCACGGACCGGCACCGACCGATCTGGTTTGGTGACATCACCAGTGGGCCGTTACTGGTTCGGGAGAACCGGTCCGAACCGGGAGGAACCCACCCCTGGTATGCCCCTATAATAACCTTCCCATGAGCTACAATGATAGCTCCACATGCAGTTTGGGTGCTGGTTATCAGGTATGAAGTGCTTCATGACCTAGGACCTGGTTATTTGAAGGACCACCTATCTCCAGTAGTCTGCCATATTCTGTAGATAATTGATAAATAATTGATTAAATAATCACCCAGTTAGACCCAGAAGCAGGCCTCTGTCATGCAACTGACCTCTGGAACACAATTTCCTTTCAGATTTATACAGCTCCACCCTGGCCTTATTTAAACAAGCCCATAAAATCTGACTCTATCCTTAGGCCGCAGGCTAAATTGGATGATAGACCCCTTTGTGCTGTTTCAATCTGTGGAACATCTGTTTCTAAATGTTACTTTTCTTTTTGGCAAGGTATTTCTTTGGTTTTAGTGCTGTATCCAGATTGGGACGGCCTATCAGTTCCATAACTTAAATAAGGCATTACTGCATTTATTTGTATCTTGGGGGTTTTCTTGCCTAAAAAGTAAACATTACTGTAAGTAAGGCACCGACAGTCCCCTGTTTCTCACTGCAAGAAATCTATCACTTAATGATTCAGTATTCTCCATGCAACTTAGTTCAGCTGTTTTCTTGGGGGATGAAATTCCTCGCACCCTTCCCTCCTAAAGATGATTCTTCTTTGTCCTCCTTAGCTGATTGGCTGCATCATTGGCCGCCAGGGGAGCAAGATCAGTGAGATTCGGCAAATGTCCGGAGCACACATCAAGATCGGGAATCAAACAGAGGGTTCTTCCGAACGTCATGTGACCATCACGGGCACACCAGTCAGCATCACTTTGGCTCAGTACCTCATCACAGCCTGGTAAGAGCCAATACAGCCTCTGGGGGAGATGAGGCAGGGAGGAAACCTCATTGTCACAGATATATGCAGGTATTGCTGTGGCTTCTTCCTCCTGTGTCTAAGCCCTGGGACTTGTAGATGGATAGCTTTGTAGGAGCCGAAAGACAACCCTTTGCTATGGTAGGTGAGTTGTTAGTTTGCAACCATTCTGCCTTTTATTTAATAAACAGGAATGTTGAAAGGTAACATCCTGCCGCACTCCCACGAGTGTCAATAGTTCTCCAGCCTAGATGGCAGCCTCCAATCTTTGAGTTTCTCATGAGCCAGCCTCAGACTATTATCATTGACTACAGTATTTTGGGCAGCTGCCTCTGCTTTCCCCTCAAATTCCCCTTGCAGCTGCAAGTACCGATGCAGCCTTCAGTTCTGCTCTGAAAGGACTCTTGTTTTCAGTGTGGAATGACTGCCTTTTATCCCACAAAACAACAACACTCGAATGGAATACATGAAAGGATATTTGCCATGGTGTATCACAATCTGGCACTTGAGATGCTTTAAGATTTGGAGCAGGAAATAACTGTTGCTCTCTTTTTGTGCATTATGGCCACTAGGGTACAGGCTGGTAGGACATGGCCTGCTTCTTGAAGGATGCGCTTTCCTGTTTATACAGTCAGTTTTCTTATGGAAATCACTCTGGCACTTATTTTATATATTAATATATTTACATATTCAAAACCAAAGTAAGCTAAATTTTATCACCACTGCCACTCACCGCCTTCATCCTGGACAGGTAAATTGGTTTCAGGGTGCGAAATTCAGATATTGATTCAAGCCATTGGTCATAAGTGCCTGAAATACCTTGAAATGTTTTGATTATATAAACAGGAGCTGCTAAAAGGTATAAGATACTGTAACTTCCTTCAACATAACCAGCTCTGAACACTGATCGAGGAAATAAGCTCCTCTTATCACAGTAAAGATTCCTTACCATAAATGTATGATCATAGTCCTAGGGGGATTCTGGAGAAAAAGATCTTATCTGGATGCTGAAATGCTTCAGAGCACCTTGTTCACTATTTCCAGTCTCTGTGTGTGTACCTATTCTGTTGCACATGTCATTATGCATGCCAGTAAAAACACGTCTTTCTGTGAATGCATATCCATATCCATAACCATACTGTTATATATGTATTAAGCAAACTATACATATTAACCCATACCTATGCATATTATGCTGTGTGCAAGCTTGTTCCAGCACACATTGGTACATATACTTCCAAGTATATGTCCACAGATGTCTGCATTTTTATATGTAAATGGGCATGCATGCACAGGTCTCATTCTTTCTCCCTTCTTGTTCTTCAGTTTAGAGACGGCCAAATCTACCTCCCAGACGCCCCCCGTTGACCTCGGCATGACTTTCTCCCAGTCCCTCACCCCTTCGCCAGCCCCAGCGCTGACAGCAGTGGCCGCACCTCCCCCAGCCTTGCTTGGTCCCCCCTATGCCATCTCCCTCTCCAACTTCATCGGCTTGAAACCCATTCCCTTCTTGACACTGCCCCCTTCCTCAGCCACGGGGCACAATGGCAACCTTGCCACCTACACGACCAAGATCTCCACAGCCAATGCAAGCAAGAAGGGTGAGAGACAGAAGTTCTCCCCATACTGAAGCAGGAAGGTGGGCTGTGGGGCAGGGAGGGGAAAATTTGGGGGGCCCTCCCTTGCTTCACGAGATGGCATCAACATCAGGCCACTCCAAAATGAGGTTACATGGGGGAAGACTAAGTATGATGTGAGAGGCAAATCAATTGTATTGGAAAGTAAAGAGATGAGAGAGAATATAACCTCGGCAGCTGTTGAGAGCAGTGCTGACTAAGAGTCAAGAGAGAGAACTGGTTCTTCTCCATAGTTCCTACTTGATCCTAGCTGAGAAGTCTGTAGTGATTAAGACCATCTAAACTTAAAGTTTCACCTCCGTTGGACAATTACTGCTCCACACTCAAAGTGTTATGATTTTTTTTACCTTCCATAAATATATCTGATCTCCTTCAGGAAACGGCTTCTCTCACCATCTGAATTCCTGTTGTGGTGTTAGGAAATCTGACAGTTTACTTAGAGAAAAATTGAATCCTACACAAATTCTCTATTTCAAATTGAAGGCACTGGAGGTCTTGGGAAAGGTCTTAACTCAATTGTGGGAGTAGATGAAGCTTATTTGACCAATGGTAATGATAGAGTATATGCTGTGCCACTGCTATATCTCATGGATGATTGTTTTTAGGGGGGGGTGGGAATGGGAAAAAATCTGACTGATAAAGAAGAAGGAGGCATATAGGATTTAAATATGACGGAACATACCAAGAAGCAAACTTTTTGGTTCTCTGTTCTAAGTATTTCTCTCTTGATATGAAACTGCTTATGTATCTCATTCGAACTATATAAGAATCTCAATTTTTTTAAAAAAAAATCATGGCTGTTTCTGACAAACACACAGGGTTCTGAATTTTTGCTTCCCCCTAAAAGCTGGCTAGAACAAAAAGAGACTGAAAGGAGTAACTTTTACCAGAGGCCCCCTCTTGTTGACAGGGAGTTGCATAGCAACCATTGGCTTATATTTGGCTTCCCTGCTAAAAACCTGGGCAAAGGCTAATCAGATAGTGTAGTATATTACTAAATTTGAATCTCCAGCACTGGCTGCCAATTCTACTTAGTCTCAATGGAAGACACCTACTCCAAGGTCTTTTTTATGGCAGATACCTCAGGAAAACTCTACTTAGCAGGTCATAGAATAGCTATCATGCCATGAACACATCTTTGAATTTATCTTACCCTCATGGGATGTTGTCTCCAATGAGTGTTTACTAATACTGTTCAATCCCTCATAGTTCAGCTCTAAGCAGGCTTACTCAGTAATAATTTAAAAAAAACAACACCCTGTTTACTCTAAGCATAGGAAACTGCCACCTAATAGCAAGTCCAACTACCAGCCATCTCTGGTTCTATGTTGTCTCCTGTGCTAGCTGATAGTGGCTCTCCAAGGTATCTGAGAGAGAGTTTCTCAGCTTTACCTGGAGATGACAAGGGTTACATCTGGGACCTTTTCAATGCAGCCTTAAGGAATGAGAACATGCTCCAAAAAGAGTCCCATTATCCCCATTCCCTCTTATCTATTGCTATTGGGAGGGCACTTGTCAATGCAGATAAATCCATGTGAGTGAAGAGACAGGAATTGTAACTGATCCTGACCCTTCTGTCTAAGATAAAGTGTCATCCCAGAGATATTCAACCACGTTGCTACATTTGGTAATCATCTCAATAAATTGAGGTCCTGTCTAGCAGGAATTCAGCGTAGCTTGCTCCTGAGTAAATAGTTGCAGGTTTGCAATGTATAGAAAATATACTGCCAAGCCAAGGATTTTACAACCAAGTTCCTAACTGGTTATAAACAGTATAGCTTCTCCAAAGTGACTCAGATTGCTGACTCAAGTTGGCATGTTGTATTTCTTTATTCAAATACTACAAGGTTAATAGCAAACTGTTATCTTTATAAGGCATCGATGATGGAATGTGCTTGTTCAGTGAATCAGGCTAGAAAAGAAACTGAACTTGCCTTTTGCTCTGCCTCTCCTATGGAACCAACTGACTCATTAGCAAAGCCCAGGGCTATGTGTAGTGTCTGCATTCAAGTAAAACAAAACAAAAATATTTAAAATTCTGCATGCACGCAACCACATCCTGTGCCATAAAAAGTTTGTTATCTGACCTGTATAGAATATGCAACTATGCATACATATCTCCTTTGTGCATGGTAATTTTGGGAGAGGAATGTTTGTTTGTTTGCATTGTACCCAGATTTACAATTCATGGGAGAAGCAAGAAAATCAACCTGCCCCTTTCTAAATAAATGCTAGTTCCCAAGCAGCACATCCTATGGTTTTTTTTTGTTGTTGTTGTTTTTTTTGCTGGATTCCTCCAGGAATCACAGGTTTCACACAGCCCTGATTATGTTGAGCTCACGCAATTGGGTACGATGCCAAAGGTGTCTGGAAAAAAAAAATTAACCAGGCTGATCAAAAAAAAAAAAAAAAAAGGTTTCAGGATAATTGAGTTTAAGGATATCTCCAGATGCGGACTGTTGAAAGGCAGTGACATCTGTTTGCTGACGAGATTATTTCATACCCCCAGCATTGCAAATATACATTTTGGATGGTATAGAAAGGCCACCATGCATGTGTAGTCATTGACTGTATGGGGGTTAAAGGTTTGCCATCAATGAAGAAATGCTGTAGGTTTACTGAGCTAATGAGATAAAATTATCAGATGGTGTAAATCAGTACGCATCCCAGTATTTTGATTTCACAAGAAAGGGAAGGGTTGGAGCAAAAAACAAAAAGCAGGGGGGGAGGGGCTATTCTTATAAATCAATCCAACCAATTGTCCATTTGGCATTATACCCTGGCTGGTACAGATCTCTTTAATTTCCCTCTATCACTTCCTGGCAAAAAGCTCTCATCTTTTCTTGCGGCTCTGAGGAATTTCCCTCCTACCCCATAATCCCCTTTGGCTTATCTTTGGAAATGCTGTACATATAATTCTATATTTTTCCTCCTTTGTAACTTATCATTGATTTAATAAAAATATAAACTTTGTCAACTGAGAATTAATTGTTGTACCTTTGAGTCAGGCAAAATGCAGAAAGTATTAGCTGGCCACTGGAATGATTAATAAACGGGGGAGAAAAAAAGAGGAGATTTTGTAATGTTTTATCTAAGAACACAGTGAAGGCTAGCATTGTTCGCTTTTTCTTTTCCCTGGCAGCTGGACTCCTGCCCTTTGACAGCCAGGAAATCAGCAGGTGAAACTTTTCTTGTTGTCTTGAATGCTGGAGAAAATATTGTTGATTAAATTTCCATTGGTCACCGATACTATGTTCACAGAAGACCTGCAAAGGGGAAAAGATGCATCTCGAGAACATGTAATTAATTCAAAATAACCAGCACACCTTAGTTATGTTTTGATTCGTGGTAAAATAAATCAGAGACTCAAATTCATCAATCATAGAAATTATAAGAACAAGTATTTCTAGATAAGCTTTAAAGATCAAGGTTAACCTTCTGTTGCGTAACAGGGGTTTCCACAATTCTGGACTCTACGACTTTGTGCCCATAGCATGCTACACCATGATTATGATTTGTTAAATAAAAAATTATTGCTGAGACACATTAAGCCATATACTGTAACTACAATGAATGGCTCTATCTTGTGATCATGGACCTTGATCCATGATATTGTGATTTTTCTACTTTATTTTTTCAGCAACGCAGTAGAGGGATCTATGGGGTTTTTGTCTGTTTAGCAATAGCAATAACACTTATATACCGCTTCATAGTGCTTTACAGCTCTCTCTAAGCAGTTTACAGAGTCAGCATATTGCCCCCAACAATCTGGGTCCTCATTTTACCCACCTCGGAAGGCTGGAAGGCTGAGTCAACCTTGAGCCGGTGAGAATCGAACTGCTGAACTGCTGGCAGTCAGCAGGAGTAGCCCGCAATACTGCATTCTAACCACTGCGCCACCAGGGCTCTTAGTACCAAGATGGGCAGCTTGTAAACAAAATGTTTGCCACAAACTCTGGTTTAAGCTTAAAATATTCAGCAAAAATCCAGATGGCCATTAGATGGTATTGAAAGGATATTGGACATTCTAATTCTTCACTGCTATCCCGGTGATCAATCAGATATTTGCAGCCCAGATATACTGACCCTAATAGTTACTCAGTTCAGAGCAGACACAGATGTGCTTTCAGTCCATGCAAAGTGCCAAAACACATAAGCCGAGAGTGTACAACTGGTTGCAGATCCAATCCTTGTACTAGTCAGGTTGTCCTAGTATTGTCGAAACATTTCTCTGTGTTGAAAAGAATAGAATGGATACTCTACAGCCCTTGGTAGTCACCTGCACAGATTGCCATTGGTCCCAAGCTAGCTTCCCCTTTAGCTCCAGCAAAAGAATTCATTATGGCAGCATTCCCACTCTCAGTAGCAGCAAGAAACCAGCAGTAGTGACTCCTTTAGTGGATGGAAAGGGGAACATCATGTAGACATACCTATCCAACATTCTAGTCCCTTTCAGAGCTAGCCACTTAATGTGGTATGAAAAAAAAAAGTTTAAGGAAACAACGGCTTCATGCATTGCATTTTGTTCTTTAAACTTCTCATCTCTCTCTTTTTCAGGAACTCTACAACTCTATATAACCACAACTTTTTCCATCTCCCCCTTTCTCTTAACCTAGTCATTTTTCCTTCATGTATTTATTCTAATGGTAATAAAGTATTAAACTTGGATGCCGCCCATCTATCGATGACTCTGGGCAGCTCACAACAATGAAACAAGAACAATATCAAATCAATAGAACATTAAAGATACAGAAGATGGCAAATGTAAGGAAGCGAGGGTCTCATTTTCCCTTGCCAAAGGCCTGGGTGAAAAGATAGGTCTTCACAGCTCTTCTAAGCAACAGTGGACTGGAATCTATCAGACCTGAAGGGGAAACTTGTTCCGGAGGGCAGGCACTGCTACGGAGAAAGCACACTTCCAGAATCCTGATAAATGACATTGTTCAATCAAACGAACCTGGAGGGCACTAGCCCTGTAGGATAGAATCAGCCAGGCAGATGTCATGGGAGGCAAGCAGTCCCTGAAGTATTTATCTAATATGTATAGCTTCCCATCTCACAAGCAGGTAACTCTGGGCAGGGTACAACAAAACTAAACAAGTATCTAAAATCATTATCATTCACATATTTAAACCATTTAACAAACTGTAAAAGCAGCTAAAACAAGATTAATAGATGAAGGGATGTTAATAGTAAAAGTTCCACCTCATTTATTTATCTGTCCCTTGATATCCCCAGGCCTGCCAGCATAACCAAGTCTTGCGGACCTTCAGAAGCCTAGAAGTGATGAGGCTATCCTCACTTTAGGGAGTGCGGTAAAATTCCACATGTGGGAGCCACAGCCCCCCCCCCCCAAAAAGGCCTGTGGCCTACCAAATGTAGCTGCTCTTTCTATTAGATCTGGTGGCACGGCTGGATGAAAATTTGGCTGAGGCTGTGCCTCAAATAAGGTGGTCCTGTGCCGTGTAGGGCTTTAAAGGTCAACACCAGCATCTTGAATTGGACCCAGAAGCAAACTAAGAACCAGTATAGCTCTTGCTGCAGAGGTGCAATGTGTGCTATACATTATATAACTGCTCACACTGCTGCATTTTGCAACAGCTGAACTTTTTCAAATACTTTTCAAGGAAGGACAGCCCGATGTAAAGTGAATTGCAATAATTCAACCAGGCAGTCACCAGGGCAAAAATGACTGAGTAGGGCCCCTTGATCCAGGACTGGTACAACTGGTGCACAATATGAAGTCGTTCAAAAGCTCGCCTAGCCATGACTGCCGCTTGCTCCTTGAGCAGGAGTCATGAGTCTAAAAAGACCTCCAAGTTGCACACAGTCAGCTGGGGGAAAGGCAACCTCATCCAGTACCAAAGCAATAACAATAGCAATAGCACTTAGATTTATCTACTGCTCCACAGTGCTTTACAATAGTATCTGAGAGGTTTATAATGTCAGCATATTGCCCCAACAATCTGGGTCCTCATCTTACTGACCTCGGAAGGATGGAAGGCTGAGTCAACCTTAAGCTGGTCAGGATTGAACTCCTCGCTGTGGGCAGAGTCAGCCTACACTACTGCATTCTAACCACTGCATCGTCAGAGCTCCTGGTGGAATAGAACCCAAAGCCACTCAGTCTTGCGAGAGTTCATTTGATGTATGTTGTTTCTCATCCAAACCTTCATAGCCCCCAGACACCAGGATAGGATATCCATAGCATTGCTTAATTCACCAGGGACCAATATGTACAACTGATTATCATCAGCATACTGACAATACTTCATCACATGTCAACAGATATGTTCACTCAGTGGGCTCATGCAGATGTGGAATAGGGGAGGGGAAAGTAACCCCTGTGACACATCACATAACAGGGGCCAAGGGTGGGAATGTCTCCTCCCCAATCACCACCAACTGGAACTGATCCAATAGAAAGGAAGTGAACCAGTACAACTGCACTGCCCACTCACAATCCTCTAAATCGGTCCAGAAGGATACCATGATCAATAAAAAACTGCTAAGAAGTCAGGTAAGGCAAGGATAGACCCACCACCACCACCACTGTCTTGCCTTTGCCAGAGATCATCCAAAAGTGCAACCACTGCTGATTTTGTTCCATACCCAATCTGAAATCCGAAGGAAAGGACGCAGATAATCTCACGTATCTAGGGTTTGCTGAAGGGATTACACAACCACCTTCTCAATCACCTTCCCCCAAGGAAAGGTTGATTACTGGGCAAAAGTCCAGTATTGCGTGATCCAGCAATTGCTTCTTGAGGAGGGGGCACATGAAGCCTCCTTAAGAGGTAAAGGAACAATCCCCTTACTAAAAAAATTAATCACTGCTAGGACCCACTCACACAACACCCCCTATCTATTTTCATGAGCCAGGAAGGGCATAGACCTAAAGAGCAGGTGACTGAGCCCACCGTTCTAAGTATCCCGTCCACTTCCTCAGGTCCAACAAATTCAGAACATTCCCAGATAACCAGGCAAGACTACCCTAGGCTTCTCCTAAAGGCCAACATCCAAGTGTGAGCAAATCTGAGCAATTTTGTCCAACAGATGCTGAGCAAATTCTTCCACCAATCCCTACAAAAGGTTTCCTTGCTCCATTTTACTCAAGAGGGCTGTAAAACAAGTCTGTGGGGTGGCAATCTGCAGACACAACACGGGCAGAGTGGCATTACCACTTCATTGTCTTTGCTGCTAGAAGACAGGCCTCTTGCCATTGTAACTGATGTTCTAAATCAAGTTTGTCCTTAGTTGAACATCAGTGTTCTTCTAGACATCTCCCATTTCATCTCCCTCAACTCATCCGTAAATCATGAGGAATGACAACATTTGCGAAAGGGGAGATGTCACATAGGCATGATCCAATCCAACACCTCAATCAACCCTGTATTCCAAACAGCAATAAAAACTTCGGAAGGACCATGTAGCAAAGCAACAGGAACAATCCCCAGCTACCCTCTGAAACCCCTCTGGGTCCATCAGTTGCAAGGGGTGAACCAATCTAATGGATCCAGCCTCCCTCCAGTGGATTGCAGCTTCAAAGAATCCCATAGTAATCAGGATGTGATCTGACCATGACAAAGGGCACACTAAAAGCTCCACCAGCGAAAGATCACATAGCCACTGCTCTGACAGGAATACCAGATATGGGTGTGTGACCACTGTCGCATGATGCCCATTGCCATAATGGTAGCCATGAACTCCTGAGCTACCTCAGATTCCACTCCCAGGGAAGGCAAATTGAAGTCCCTCAAGACCATAAGTCCAGAGAACACCACTGCGGTGGCTCACATGGTAAGATGCCGAGCCTGCACTCTGCTGAGGTCAGCAGCTCAGTGGTTCGATTCCTGTGAGCGAATAAACTGTGTAGGGACAGGAAAGGAGCCTCCAGCCTCCCCCAGTTGCCTATTCAGGCGTCCCGCGGGTAAGATAACACCGCCCGAAAAAAATCCTTTCACAGAGGCAGCCAGCCGTTTCGGTGATCCCTGGCTAACACGTGCCATACGCTAAATAAAAAACCACCAACCAGGAGGTGGACTCAAGGAGCTCAGGCAGTCAGCAGCAGCTGGAAGCCAGGGCTTCTGAAAGTCTGCTATCCAGGTATCAGGGCTAAGATCAAGGAGCTGGAATGCAAAACTGATATAAACACTGGTCCAGTATTCTCTGGGAGTGGCCCGTTCCTCATCTCCTGCCATATTTCCTATGCTGGTAACCTGAACCAGGTTATATGCCATGTAGGGCTTTATAGGAAACAACCAACATCTCAAATCACACTCTGAAACAAATCAGCAACAGTAGAGTTTGTGAAGCAGAGATGTTACATGGACATATTGAGATATGCCAATTACTGCTGATGCTGCCACATTTTGGACCTGTGAGTTGACTAGGGCATGCATGAGGAGTTACCCTTCCATCTATGAAAGAATGCAGCTGGTGTACCAGGTGGAGTTGTGCAAAGTTCTTCCTGGCTACAGTTAACACCAGCTGCAGATCCAAGGAGATCCCCAGATTGTGTACCAACCTTGGACAGCGAATTGTTACCTCATCAAATAAGCAAGGTCTAAGATGGACTATCCTCAGATCTGGGTGAACCAAACACCCACAGCCATTCTGTCTTGGTAGCATTGAGGAGACATATTTCTCCCCATCCAAACTCATGTGTGGCCTCCAGGCACTGGGTTTTGACAGCCTCATTGGCTGGCCCAGAGTCAAAAGATATAATTGGGTATCATCATATGTCAATTCAGCCACTCTGGCTTATTAAGCAAATCATGGCTAAAGCTAATTGCAGCTCAGCATGAGGAATGAACCTTTTCAAGCTGGAGGAGTGGAGATAGAACCCTCTATATATGTGTTTCTATTACAAAAATATGTATTTCATAAGGGTTTGCTTCAAATGCAATAATAGTCCTGAGGAAGCACTACAGAGAAACCTTTGTGGGTACAGCTTGCTTCCATGCCTCTTTCCCACATGGAAAGACAGGAGAGCTCTGCAGTGCCATTGGGGCAGCATAGAAATCCTGTAAAATAAGCACATATATTATTAACTCAGGAATTTTCAGTAATGTTAGTCTTGGGGAATGTTCCCCAGACTTCCTTTGATTTGATATCTTTGCTATTCTGCTTAAATCAACTAACCCAGTGAAAGCCAGGCACCCCTTTCATAAAACCACGTTTGCTGGTCAAAACTAAATGTTTGAATCAATATAAGTTGGGGAGATACAACCTATGCAGCTCCCAGAAACAGCAGAAGCAGGAAGAGCCTTTCTCCCCAGATGCCTCCAAGTTATAATTCTAAAGAAAAGTTAAAAAGGGTAAGAGTTCTGAACTACATCAAGAATAATCTTATTTACTATGTGTTAATTCATGTAAATTACATGTGATTCATTTAATCACATTTACTCTTCATTTTAATTCCGGCGGACTGCGTTTGGAAAGTGGTTGCTGGCAAGCCACTTAACACTTTTCCTGAAGTTGTGCTCTCCTGTTACAAATGATTCCAAGTGAAATGGCCAATATTAGTTTTCCACACGTAAGTATGAGTGTAGTAACAGAAGATAAAGCATTTCTTTCTTACACAGGGTGGCAAACTAGGGCTACAATTGCAGCCATGAGAGTTACTGATGCCACTGTGAAGGGCATGATGGCAGTCCAATAGAAAATATTTGTAACTCAGGGTTGAACTGTGGGGTCCTTGATGCTCTCTGAGCTTGGTTGGGGTTTTTTTTGGGTTGGTTTTTTTTTTGCAAACGTTTCATTATCCAACTAAGTAGCACAGGGGTGTCAAACTTGCATTGTCATGGCGGTGTCACGTGACATATCACAACTGTTTTCCCCTTCGCTAAACCGGGCATGGGCGTGGCCAGCACGTGACGCATCCGGCCCTGAAGTAACATCATCAGTACTGAATGGATAATGAAACATCTGCAGGAAAACAAGTAAGCTCAGAGAGAACGAAGGACCCCCACAATGATGGCGGTCATTTGCAATTCAAATAGCACATTCATACTATGAGAGCCAATTCCCAATTAAAACATGATAAATGAGGAAAATACTATTAAAATATAGATGCCATGCAATAAACAACATTGGCACAATGCCTGTTACCCTGACAAAAGGGCCAAGACTGCAAAAACAACGGGATCAAGGAATTCTGGGAGTTGCAATGGCAACAGATAGAGAACATCATGCTGCAGAAGGCTTCCTTACTTTCCTTTCGTTGGAGATTCTGACTGCACATATGAGATCTTGCATGCTCCAATATTGTGAGTTCTGTGGGGTCCTTGGTGCACTCTAGCTTGGTTGTTTTCTTGCAGACGTTTCATTACCCAACTAGTTAACATCATCAGTGCTAGCTAATATCTGATGATATTTCCTAGTTGGGTAATGAAATATCTGCAAGAAAACCACCAAGCTCAGAGAGTACCAAGAACCCCTCGTTACAATCCTGAGCTACAAATATTTTCCTTTATTGGTACAAATATTTTCTTCTATTGGTTGTGACTCTTGCAGTTCATCTTTTGTTATCAGTAATTGACTCATTCGTGTCCCTGGATGTGCCTCAATAAAAGAGGATTCTCAATAAAAGAGCTTTAAAGAAAGAAAACCTTTCTTTCTCTACTCTGAAAAAAAAAAAAAAAAGCTAGTATAATAAATCACTTTTAAAAGTACCTGTTGGATGTTTTTATTATCACGTAGTCTTTTTTCCTTTAGTTTCTTCTTTCGGCTACCCAAATCTGACATATTCATCAGGAATTGAGAGAGAAAATGTACTGTTCTTAGCTCATTAGTAAAGGTTCTCACAATTTGCCAACACTTCCTAATGTCACAGAAAGGAGAAACTCGTGAGAAATAATACATTGAAACAACATTTTGAGCTTTATCTGTTTTAAAATACCCGGGAGAAAGAGAGAATATGTATTTCCAATAAATGTACTTTCTATGACCATTCCACTTTGCCTTTCTCAAGGCTTGAATTAGAGCAGGGAAGGAGGAAGGCATTTGTCACTTTGCATTGTAAACAAGGCTTAAGGGAGAGAAAGAGGAAATTAGGTTTGTGGCTATCACCAAGGGACCGGCTACCCAGTCCCTGTAAATCCAAGGTGCTATTTCTATACTGTACAGGGAATACCCTTCCAGATAATTAAACATTAAAGGGAAGAATGGCCCACATGCTTTTGGGAGGTACCCTTCAAAAAGGGCATATAAAGGATTTTCTCACTGAACGTTCTACTGTGGTAGCTGGATCAAACTAAGAGAAGAAGAAAACATTTTTTGCACGATTTAAAAAAAAAATGCCCCCAGCATCCCATTTCCATATCCTTTGTAGGTTTTCTTTGTGGGAGCCCCTCTTCCCCAAGCAATTCTGTTTTGAACTGAGATAAAGCAGAAACAGTCTCCCCATTTATTTGTACTCATTTCATGTGCTCATGTCCATGTTTATACTTATACCAGAGGTGGGTTCCTACCGGTTCTAACCGATTCTTTAGAACCGTTAGTAACTCGGCGATGACGTCACGGAGCCGGTTCCGTCAGTGTCTCCATGGGCGCCGCCATCTTGGATTTTGCTTCTGCGCATGCGCAGAAGCTATTTTTGATTGCTGTGTGCGCACGGCACAACCCTGAGCGAACCGGCAGCAAAAGGATCCAGAACCCACCCCTGACTTATACCTGTTATCTTGTACATGTTTGACAAACTAAATAAATAAAATAAAATAAATTTCCAGTCCACTCTTGAATGACTTTGGAGAAGGAAGAAACAACTTTTTTTCCTGTGCTTTCCAAAGCAAAAAGGCCATAGAGAGGATCTCACACTACTCATACAACTGCAACTCACACTCATACATTTGCAACCATTTTATTATTTTGATGGAGGCTGCCAAAGCTCCTTTTTTCAGATCCTTGGACTTCCCCAACTACAATTCTTTTGCAGCCACCACTGCAATCCCAGTGATATTAAATAAGAGACAGAAGTTTACTGATCCTAACAGAGCACCCATTGTGTACGAAGACAGCCCGGGTTTATTCCCTGCCCTCTCCAGATTAATCTGCTGTCTTAGACAATCAGATGCCAGTAGAGTTGCCAGTGAAAACTCTAAGAAAGGGAGAGAGTCTAACCTAGTATAGACAGAATCCTAAGTCTAGGACTGAGCCTATTTCTTTTTTTAAAAATGGACTATCCTTTTTAAATACAGGTAGTCCTCGACTTACGGCAACGGTTGAGTCCAAAATTTCTGTTGCTAAGCGAGAGTTGCCCCATTTTACAATCTTTCTTGCCACAGTTGTTAAGCGAATCACTGCAGTTGTTAAGTTAGTAACCCGGTTGTTAAGTGAATCTGGCGTAATTGACTTGGCTTGTCAGAAGGTCGCAAAAGGGGATCAATCACATGACACCAGGACACTGCAACCGTCATAAATATGAACCAGTTGCCAAGCGTCTGAATTTGGAACATGTGACGCGGCAATGGTCATGAGAGTGAAAAACTGTCATAAATAAATCACTTTTTTTCAGTGCCGTAACCTTTTACAGTCACTAAATGAATGGTTGTAAGTCGAGGACTACCTGTATCGTCTGTAGCTCTTTATATCCATCATGCATTGCTATGACCAAGGGAGTAAAGTATTTGGGTCACAGACAGAGAAAGCAAAGAGGCGGTCCTATGATCCTTGGCTCATAAATGGGCCACCAAGCTGGGTATGAAGGATACAAGCACAGAGGAAACTGCAGAAGCACCAACTCTGCTGATCTGCTGTTTCAAATCTACTTCTTATAAGTACTGGGAGATACATTAAGTCCTTTTATTCTCATCTAAATTCATCCCACGAGGAGAAAAAGGACCAGATCAATGGAACCAGATCTGAGCCAATGATGAGCAATTGGCATGCCATCGCTGATGCCCTGGCAAGGATGTCCATCCCTTTAAGACATCAAAGGGTGCGTCAAATAGGTCAGCACAGTTTAAATGAGTTTCAGTGATGCGACTGGAGGTTCTCATTAGAGTCACAATTCTACATTCACATCAACATGATACTCAAAAGTCTGCTTTTGCACAGCTCCCTCTTCTAATACAAAGCTCCTTCAGAGACAGAAAAATAAAAAAAGAACTGCTCAAAAATCTCTCCAAGTTTTGCTTATACTGTATTAACAAAGAATTGTTAAGTCATACACATAATTGTTAATAGTAACAAGATTTTTTTTTAAAGTATTATATTCTGTGCAAGCTTTTATTTTAGGTAAACTTCTTAACTTTTTACCACAGTAGTCAGCCTACAGCTATATCTTATGCAGGTTTCTAGGCATATGCCCTTGAAAAAGTGAAACTCGATATATACTGTATAAGCAGGAACCAAATAATGCCCTGATTGAACAACTCTCCATCTTGATCTCACCACTTATATGTCACATCAAACCAATCAAGGGTGTATTTTGCAGTGCCGGCTCAAGGGTATTTGGTGCCCACAGGCCACATTAAGTGATGGCTCCATTCCTACTGATGCAAAGATTTGCATTTTTAAAATGAATGGGAAGGAGGCACTCTCTTATCTTAAAGCTAGCCCTGGTGCTTTCTTTTCAGATTAACGCCAACTCCTTTGGAATGCCTTTTGGCACAAAAGGAGTGCACCATCTTAACATACTCTTATGAGCCATTTCATCACTCCCAACTTTGTGTCTATTTTAACTGTATTTTTCCAGATGCACTAAGACAGAAATTCAGAATTAGAGCCGCTTGGCTATCTTTTGAGTCTTACTGAGGATCCAAGATCTACAATATGATCCCTCCCTTCCTCTCTGCCTTCCCAAGACCTTGGAAAGTGGCATTTACCACCTGTCACCCATACAAATCTATGAATACTAATAGTTGCCTATTGGAAATAACCAACACGATAATCGAAGGGATCCAATCTTCCTTTGCAGTATGAAGATTTCTGCTTCCTCTCTTCATTCCTAGGCTCTAGATTAACCTGCGATCTGGAGAGGAAGTGGAAAATTTCGGATATAGGATGGAAGTTTGGATTTGTGAAACGGTTTCTCAAAAGAAATGGAATTAATTCTGAAGAGATCTTTTTTCAAGGTTGCCTTATTTTACTTTTCTTCAGGATTAGTCCTGAAGGGGGGGGGAGAGAAATAGAACTGACGCAGAACTTTTGTAAAGTTTGAAAAGTTCAAGAACCACCACAAGTGTAAAGGATTCTGCTTTTTATTATAAACCTCTGTATTAGAACTTTTTCCAAGTTATTATTGCACAGGAAACAGACAGTAGTTCTTATATACTGAATGTGATTCAGAGAACATTATCTTAGTCTTCTTCTGAATTCTTCCCAAGATCTGAACGTTCTCTCTACAGCACCAAATTACGGCAAATTACAACTTTACCTTTCTTCTTCAACTATGGGAGCAAGAATAGTTGTTTTATCTGTGACATTGACCATCGTCATTTCCACAAGTCTGTCTTCTCCCCTTCGTCATACTAAAGAAGTCAAAGCAGTTCTATCACTGGCCTGTATTTCTGGAGAATGGGCAATTCTGTTCTACAGCATTGGGGCACATATTATTTTCTTAAGGACAAAGCGACTTTGCCTTAAGTATACAAACCAAGCAAGCTCTGCATTATAAAACTAAATCTGCCCATTACACTACGTGAATAGGAAGAAAGACCACTCTTGGCGCTGACTTGGGGTTAATTGTATTTTAGGAAAGCACTTTGGAGGGTTTTCTGACACCCTCCTCCCACCGCACATATAATATTTTCCCAGTGTCTCTGCAAATATTGTTAAGGTGTCAGGTCTCTGCACACGGCTATCATAGTGAGTTCAGTACAATTGCTTATTAGTACGACTGATACTTCTGAGTCATCACTTACACTCTTGCTAGCCACTGGAAAGAGAGAGAATGCTGACAACTCATGGAGTACATTTCCATTGACACTTAAGAGAAAGACATTGCTCAGCTGACAATCCTTCTCGTAAGGAAAGCTTGTTCAGTATTTTCAGTGCAGAAGAAGATAAATGCAAAGCCAGAAGGAAAGAAATAGGGAAATGACAAAAAAAACCACAACACAGCATTCTTTCTTCAGTTGGTTTCTTCTGGGATTTGTCCTGGGATTCTGAATCCCAAAGCAGTTTGGTCCAAAGTGTTCCTGGGGCTGGAATTAGAATAGCTGGAATGGTTATCAAATGTGCAACTAGTCCTCTGAAGGAACTGCAGGAAATTCTCATGAATAGAGCCTTCTGCGCTGGAGATACAAAAGTCCTGGTTCAGAGGCTTACTGAGGCAGTGTCGTCCCATCTTGGCCAGCTCTTCCCTGATTTGACGGTTTAGCAATCCATAGAAGAAAGGGTTGATCGCAAAGGAAGAATACGCGAGCCAGGTCACAACTATTTCAATGGAATCCGGGACCAAAGGGGCAGAGTGGAAGGAGCAGTGGAGGTGGAAGGAGAAAAAAGGAAGCCAGCAGCAGAGAAACTGGCCTACAATCAGCACCAAGGTCAGGGCTGCTTTATTCCCACCAAAAAAGCGTTCAGGAGACAGCCTTGGAGGCACATTCCTGGTAGTGATGATGGTGACTTGACTGTGGATGGACTCTGACCTTTGTCTGGGTGCAGCTGTCCAGGATGGGACAGGAATATGCTGCAAGGATGCAATGCGGGCCACTTTGTAGATGCTACCATATACTGCAAAGATAATTAAACTGGGCAATATGAAGCAGAGAAGGCTGAAGATTATCACAAAAATCTTCTTGTGGGCTCCAGGGCTCCAGTTAACAGTACATTTACTGGCACTGCTGGCACCATTGTCTTGGGGCCAGCCTACTAACGCCAGTGCAGCAACCAGCATAGACTTAATCCAAATGAACACCACCACAGTAACGGCCAGCCCAGTTGTCATTTTAACTTCATATCTCATAGGGTGGACAATGTAGTAGTATCGTTCAATGCTGATAACAGAGATGGTGAGGATGGAGGCGCTGATGAAACAAACATTCAAGAAGATCAGTGTTTGGCACTCTGCGATGCTGTACAAAATTCTGTTGAAGCACGTGGAACTGGAGATGATCCCCAGTGGCATAATGAAAATTGCTGACAACAGATCTACCAGGCAGAGATGGCAGACAAAGATGAATTTCCTCAGGAGAGGTGTTTTGAGAATAACAACCATAACTGCTGTGTTGGCAACCAAAGCAATGACACTCAGCATAACCATGAAGAAAACACCAATGGCCTCCTGGAACTGGGATACTCCAAAAGCATCAAGTCCATGAGTAGAGTTAATCCTAGTTCTGTTTACCATCATTCCGAGGAAGTCTATTTCTAGGCAGCCTGGCCTTTAACAAGAAATGCTGGGGGGATGCCTAGGTTGCATGTCAATAGGGCTGTGTCTTTTTCTGGTATCTTTCGATTCCTGTAGAAGAAATTTTTAAAAAGCATTAACAACATAATGAGTGGGATAGAATGAAATGAAATTTCATTGCCTTCAGTGAGATATCTTGATTGCATCACATAAAGCAGGGGTGTCAAACTCAAGGTCCACGGGCCAGATCCGGCCCATGGGGTGCTTAGATCTGGCCCGTGGGGCCACCCTGGAAACAGTGAAGAACCGGCCCACGGTGCCTTTGCCAGCGAAAACGGAGCTCAGGAGGGTGGTGGCTCTCCTGAGCTCCGTTTTCGCTGGCAGAGGGTTGCAGGAGGCCGTCCCAGCCAAAAATAGAGCTCGTGAGGGCTGTGTGCAGCCCTCCCAAGCTCTGTTTTCGCTGGCAGAGAGTTGGAGGAGGCCATCCCAGCCAAAAATGGAGCTTGGGAGCCCGTTTTCGCTGGCAGAGCGCTTGGGCCACCACAGTCGCCCCCGAAACAAGTGACGTCAAGCTGGCCATGCTCACCCCGGCCCTCTCGAGGTCAAACACAACCCTGATGCAGCCCTCAATGAAATTGAGTTTGACACCCCTGACATAAAGGCTCTAATAGGCTACAGATTGGGACACTGTAAAAAATCTTTGAAGAAGGTGATGGAAATCACTGTAGAGGTACACAGATATCATCTTGAAAGAGGAATTAAACAATCCTTATCTAAGCATCACTTTAACTTAGATCGACAGGAAGGGGTGAGGAAAAACTTCAAGGTTGCCCTACCTTGATTCTCTTTAGTATAAAACGGGAGGGTGAAAAATTTTGTCTGTCTTTCAAGATTCTGTTATCATATTCTACTGGTACAATAATCAAGTTCTAATATTACATGCAGAGTCTGTTTCCTAACCTACCGTAGTTAACTTGAAAGGCTGAACAACTTCTATACTCTTGCTAAAAAAATCACACCTATCCCTATGAGACAAAGGCTAATTTTATACTACATATTAGGCTGCAGGATGTATAGTTTGTGATTTAGTCTGTTGTGAGAAACCACTTCTTTGTGAATAACTTATGTGACTTAACCATGTTAAATATGATTTATTTAGATTTTGCATTATAGCAACTTGGGTTGGATGACCTCAGACATAGAAAACAGTAAGCTCATGCTTACATAAACAGTTCCCCTTTAGGAAGTTAGCTAATGGAGGTAGTTAGAAAATATGGATTATAGATTTCTGTTAGGGTCCAACAATTTCCCTCTATTATTGAAGCACTGGACTATTTGTTATTTTAATTACTACACCAGCTGTGACTTTTTCCTTCCAGCTCAATGATAATTGAGGCAATTAAAATGGATCCTTTCAGACAGTTACTATGTAATAAGACTCATGGCTGCTGAGATATCCTACTCACACTGTTCAATATTCTCAGTTTACTATTCAGTTTACTATTCACTCAATCTTCAGCTAGTTGTATATAGCTTGACATTCTGAGATAGTATGGAGAAGTACACAGCAAATGTAACTGTGCATTTTTATTTATAAGCTGTGCAACATTTTATCTGATTTTAAAAACAAGATTCTAGCCTACATGACTAAATAAGAAACCAGCCTGTAGAAAATATCTAATGAATTTCAAAATCCATCTGTAATTTTTTTTCAGAAGTTCAAAGTTGAATTTCAGCTCTCTGTCCCTTCTCATAAAAGGGCAACATAAAACACTATTAGTGAAGTAGTGGCTGGCCCCCAAGCCTAATTTTGATAACAGTTCTGTTGTAATTACAAAAAAAAAAAAATTCCAACTGATTTCCTATACTAACAAGCATAGGCACTTTATTTGTGTTTTACACCAGTAAGTGTGACATAGCTGCAGTGAATAAGAAAGTTCATTTCAACCAAAGAAATTTCTGAAGCTGCTATAATTCTTCAATTAGCTCCATTGTAGTACTAATTTTTACGCTGATCTTTTAACTAGTGCTAAAAAACTGATTACATATATGCGTGAAATGAACTGTCATAGCACTATAATACTATGTGATAGCTTTAAAAACGATGGGGGAAAGCACTTGGAAATGACAATGGCAGCAGTAAGGAATGGTTTCTAAGATTCATTTTTTTAAAAACCCTTTCTTTTGAAATACGAACTCCATACTGACTCTGTGATGACCTGTGAGAGACTTACCATGCCATCTATTGCTGCCCACATCAAAATCTTGCCTTTTACAAAACCAGAAATACTACTCCACTTGAGGCAGCGTCATTGCTCATTTGGGGGGGGACCCAGATTTTGCATGGTGATATTTGGTAGACATGTGCTAAAAAGGAAGGAATGGTGCATTGAGGCATGTCTGGAAATACAAACTTCAGGTATGTTTAAGAGAGTACAACCCTCCTTGTGTCCGAATAGCATGGCCCTAGAAGATAATACCCTGTGCCAGAGGGGGAAAGCTGATGTGGCTGCACCAGTCTCAAGTGGTTAGATAGGGCTGACCCCACTCCCAGGGGTCAACAGTCAGTACCCTTGATGAAATTGCTGTATGCTAACTCTAACCCTACTTCCGGGGGGGGGTGTATTACATCATAACTGGAATAGTTAACAAAGGCTCCAAGCTGTCTCAGGTATGGGTGGGGTCAAGATGAATGTGGCATCATGAGGACATGGCAGAAAGACATCATTACCCAGGCAAGTCCAAGTTATAAACTGAATGAATGAATGAATGAATGAATGAATGAATGAATGAATAAATAAATAAATAAATAAATAAATGGTAGGCACGAAAAGGGAAAGGCCCATTGTCTATGAAAGTTCATGCTTTTTATGCTAATACTTTGATCTGAACTAATTCAGTGCTTGTAATGTCAAAAAGAGATTTCATCCTAACAGGGGTGGGTTCTGCCTTACCTTGCTGCCGGTTCGCTTCCTCACGTGCCACGTGGGTGCACACGCGTGCATGTGCTGTGCTAAAAACCCAGCTTCTGCACATGCGCAGGAGCAAAAAACAAGATGGTGGCGCCATAGGCGCCGAGAGAGCCGGTTTGGGGGCGTGTCCAGCCGGCCATCACTGCCGGTTCAGTGCGGGGGGAAATTCCCACTACCGGTTCTATAGAGCCGGTCCAAACTGGCAGGAACCCACCTCTGCATCCTAATTTTTACAAATTTCCTCTTGAAAGGAAAGGAAGAGAAAAGAAAGAGTCTGCATTATGAAGTCATTGCTTGCACAGGGATAGATGTTGTGCCAAGAATACTGCTTGCAGTTATTCACTGCTGCTTTCATTTCCGTTAAGAGATCGGGAGGGAATTTCCTGATAAACCTTATCAAGTTCATCTGCAAGGAACAGGCCACAATGATTATTTCCAATACTGCTATCTCCTGGAATTATATTGCTAATTAGTTGTTATGAGTTTTATCTCCTAGACTGAATATTTACTTGTTAGGCTTATTCTGCTTCTTTTCCCAGAGTTCAAGTCAGTGTTCATAGCAAGTTCTCATTCAATTTTTCATACAACAATCAGCCTGTTAGATAAAAGATATTGACTGGTCCCAAATCACTTAATCAGCTTAATGAGGAGAGGATTAACTTAAACCTGTGTCTTCCCAATTCCCAAATAATCTTCATTTGTTTTCTTCCTTGCAACTGTTCTCCTTTTACTGTCATTTTGTTCACCCAAAGTTCTACTCTTGACATTGCCAAAAATTCTGTGTCCCATATTCAGAATCTCTCATCATCCTTATAGCTTTCAGTAACACTCTCAATCTTTCATCCTAATACTGATCATGCTTTTAGATTTACCTTCATTCTTTTATCATTTGCATGGATGAATAGACTTAAACTTTGTCACAGCCATGGGAATGTCTGTTTTTTCTTTCTTTCTTTCATTTCACTTGTTAATTCATGCTCTTTACCATTTACGCCTCCCAAGGCCAATCTTCCATGCACCATGTCAGATCATAGACATCTAGTACTTCTTCTGCCTTTGATCAATCAAGGCTTCTTCCTAACACTTTTTATTATGATAGGGAAGGTGTTTATTATGATAGGGAAGCTACAAGGCACAGTTATATCCATTTCTCTTCTAACAGTAAGGAGTGTCAGTATCAGTTTTGGCGCATTTAAGTCAAAATAATACAAGTGCAAAAAAGGCCAGTTTTATCCCAATCACGTTCAATATTATTCTAGGCAAGTTAATAGCAATTCCCTTGCAAGACTCAACAGCAGTTTGGGCAGGTCAAATTGACTGTTCTTTCAGCACCATCCCTTTCTGTTCACCTTCTTGGTCCTTGGTAATAAAGTCTCAGGCTAGTTTAACAAGTGGGGAAAAAAGCAGAAATCATTTTATTTTAATTTTATTTTTTTATTAGTATAGTATAGTATAGTATAGTATAGTATAGTATAGTATAGTATAGTATAG
>QLTV01001796.1:371886-451118 GCA_003457575.1 Thermophis baileyi | reverse complement strand
CTAGGTGTGGTCTTACTAAGGCTTTATAGAGTGGTATTAGTACCTCCATTGATCTTGATTGTAAGAAGGTACTAATACCACTCTATAAAGCCTTAGTTATTAAAGAATTTAGAATTAAAGCTTTAAGTAAGTCTATTCCTGAAGTATAAAGTGATACAGCCCAAACATGAGCTGAATCGCTACAATAAACACACTTTAAAAAAAAAAGAGAGAGAGAGATGATAGAATAGAATAGAATAGAATAGAATTCTTTATTGGCCAAGTGTGATTGGACACACAAGGAATTTGTCTTTGGTGCATATGCTCTCAGTGTACATAAAAAGACAAGATACATTCGTCAAGAATCCTAAGGTACAACACAATGATTGTCATAGGGTACAAATAAGCAATCAGGAAACAATATTAATATAAATCGTAAGGATACAAGCAACAAGTTAGTCATACAGTCATAAGTGGGAGGAGATGGGTGATGAAAAGATAATTAAGAAGATTTTGGACTGTGCAGAAATGGACAGACTTACATTGAAGATTAAACAGAAAGAAGATACAAAATACTACAAAACATGGAATTTATTTTATCAATGGCTGGAAAAAAGGGGGTAAAGATTAGGAATATAATTTGTATTGTTAAGCAAGCAAAACAACNGAAGTCTGTGTCTGTCTTGTTGGGTTGCAGAACCAAACCAGACAGTTATGGAGGTGCAGATGACAGACTCAATAATTCCTCTGTAGAACTGTATCAGCAGCTCCTTGGGCAGTTTGAGCTTCCTGAGTTGGCGCAGAAAGAACATTCTTTGTTGTGCTTTTTTGATGACGTTTTTGATGTTAGGTGACCATTTTAGGTCTTGAGATATGATAGAACCTAGAAATTTGAAGGTCTCTACTGTTGATACTGTATTGTCTAGTATTGTAAGAGGTGGTAGAATGGGAGGGTTTCTCCTAAAGTCTATCACCATTTCTACGGTTGATACTCCTAATATAATGAATTAGGTATATTGTACTAATTTTTCTACCGGTATTTGTATATAATTAGGTACATGGTACCAACATTGAACCGATGCAAATCTGGGACAGTGTCATAATTAAACATAGTTAGATTGTTTTTTCAATTAAGCTGAATAGTGGCAGTTTTCATAGGAATCCAAAAATGAAAGCACCTATCCCAAAGCACTAATTCCAACAATCATAAACGCATCTAGACAGATAGCAGCATAACATCATAGGGATAGATTTGAATCCAATTACTTCTTCTTTCAAAAATGTAGGGGCTGATCACAGTTTATTTAGGAGCTGTGATTTTGAGAGAGAGATGATCTAATTCTGGCTTTCAGCTGAATCACATCTCCTTGTGGTTGGGTTGTGGTTTTATTTTTGGTCAACTACAATTAAAACCATTAAGCTTTATCTTTTGCATTATCAGGTGGAGTGTGATCCTGCACAACCAAGTCCAAACAGAGTGTTTCCATGCACACATGTAGGGATAGGAATAGGCATTGGTATATTCAGTGCATACACTGAACATAAAGGTGATTGAAACATAAAGGTGATTGAATTAAAATGTACATAAGCTTGAATCAACACAATTGATACGATTCCTCCCTGTGTTTTTAATAGTTTCCCTTTCTGTCAAATAAAAAAAAAATCACAATTGGTTGACAACTTTTGGAGAGGGTTTTAAGAGCTGGATCCATGCCTGAGGTGGGGCCTTGGAACTCTGGCTGTGCACCTCTGAGGTGGCGCAGTGGTTAGAGTGCAGCACTGCAGGCTACTTCAGCTGACTGCTAGCTGCAGTTCGGCGGTTCAAATCTCACCGGCTCAAGGTTGACTCAGCCTTCCATCCTTCTGAGGTGGGTAAAATGAGGACCCAGATTGTTGGGGGCAATATGCTGACTCTGTGAACCGCTTAGAGAGGGCTGTAAAGCACTATGAAGCGGTATATAAAGTCTAAGTGCTATTGCTATCTATTCTTGGTGGTCTCTATCTGCTTTAATCCGCTCTAGCTTTTAATCTCCCATCAACAAAAACAAATAAAATAAAATAAAATAATCTATTAGCTATTTGCAGCACCCCAAATATTGATTCCGCCCTGGCTATTTCTAAAGCTTTCAATTTCCTTGTAACACGAGGTAGTGATAAGCGTGGTTCTCAGATGGCTTGTCTTCACTGAGTCTGCCTTACCTCTCTTTTCTCTTATCACTTATTTGCATGTAAGAAGATGTGTTCCTAGACTTTCATGTTTGCTTAATTAATTAAATGTTTGCACAGCACTTGGTGAAAAAGTGGTTCAAAGAAAACAGATGGCACTTGCTGCCTTGTTTCTTTCCAGCAGCACTGATGACAAGTACTCGAACACTGGGGTTCAGATTGAATGGCTCCTCATAATAGGTAGTACACAGCTACCAGCTCATTGGATTATTTAGCAATTAGACATAACAGTTTATTTTAGCACTTTTAAAATATATTTTACATTGACTGAACATTTATTGCTCTCACTGAACACAGCACATCAATATGTATCATGTTAACAGAGGATAAAATCTTCAGCTGGCCACACTTATTGTCTGAGTAGTTTCAATCCAAGTCATAGTACTTTCTTTGGGCTGTCTTTAGCAGCTATGTCCCAATGAAAACAAAGAGTAATTATTTTAGCAGATAAAACATATATGAGGATGAGACAACCAAGTCCAAGGAAATATCTGTAGTTGCCTGATGATTCCGAAATTGAACCACTGGAGAGAGAAGTCATCATTTATTTGTAGATATAATGTGCTCCAAAGGAAATTGGAAATAATGGTGAAGCTCAGTTAGGAAAATTGTGGCCACAGGTTCACTTCTTCCTCCATGCACATCTCATTTAGGTCTTTGAAAGAAGAAGAGAAATATAACTGCAACTTCCTCCTTGAAGTATTTGCCAGGGCTTTTTGACTTCTGCAATTGCACCTATCCAGATTTTGCTATTTGACCATTTTCAGGTGCCAGGAATGCATCTGAAAAATTTGGGGGCATTATAAGCAGTACTCTGTATTACTGCTGAGCCTGACAAAAAGGGGCTTTCCCCCCTTCCATTAACCATGGGTCAGCCACGCCGCAACAAAATCTTTTTTTTTTGCCTTGTTTTTATACTATTGCCTTCATCTTGTCTTTGATATCTGAAACAACTTTAAATTGCCCACTGCTCTACTGTTATTGAAACAGTATTTTCACCTTAAGAAGTGAACAACCTGCTTCAGATCAATCATGAGTATACCCTGGGGTACTTCCCTGACCATTTTAGAGGTGGTACCATCAAGTCATGTGTAGGATCAGCTCACTAACCACTGGCTGCTTTAAACAGGGGTAGACATATTCCCTGCCCACCAGTTCTTGGGCAATGTCTCTCCTGCAAGGCTATTCTAGTTTGAGCTGCAGAAGACTTCGGCCCTTGGTTCTCACCTCTTTGTCAGACCTCAGAGCCAAGCCCTGATTCAGAGACTTAGTTTTGATTGGGAGATCAACCTAGATAGCAATTAATTGGATGTGGGAGCAGGGCTGCTCAGCCAGGAGGCCTGGCCCTCAATCTGGAGATTTTCCTACACCCTCTCCATAGATTTAGCAATTTGAAGTGGCTCTTACTGACAAAAATAGGTTTCTCTGTGTTTAAGGGATTGTGTAGGGCTGCTATAGGGAGAACCAGCTCTGATTCCTGCTTCACTGGGCAGCTGCCCCCAGCTCTCAGTGCTAATTAGCTGTTTGTTGGGCTCTGTTTGAACTTTAGTGGGGCAGTAAAACTTCATGTTCCACAGTAACCCAACTAACAGCTCACCAATAGAGGAGTTGGGAGCTGCATAACACTCTCTCTTGTTGCACCATACAGCTCCCATCATAAACCAACAATTAGTGAGGCTATATATGTTTTATTTATTTGTTGATACAGTATTTAAGATATGTTTTATTGTTCTTTTTTATTGTACACTGCCCAGAGACACCATTGTCAGATGGACGGCTACATAAATCTGATAGATAGATAGATAACTAAATAAATAAAGCCAGGAGTGCATTTTGACAGATGGATAAATAAGCCCTTCTATCAAAACTCCCCTGCTCCCTTCTCCAGTCCCCCCAGAAAGGAGCGTGATTAGTGAATACTCTCCCACTGTCTAGAAACAGTTTGTGAGAAGGAAAAGCAAAAACACCAGGCCAATCCACTAGTCCCCTTCCTCTACTTGCTGAAGACAACACCATTTGCATCAGTAGTGGGTTCTAAAACCCGTTGCTACCGGTTTGCGCACACGCTACGCTTCTGCGCATGCGCAGAAGTGTCCCGGGTGGGTGAGCGGAGCCTTCCACCGCCGCCACTACCGGTTCTAAGAACCGGGCCGAACCAGGAGCAACCCACCGCTGATTTGCATGATAAACCAGAACAGACAGGATGGTTGCAGTAAGAACAGCAAGTTTATGCTGATAGTTTTCTTCCAGCTAAGCAGGAACTAGTGGATAGTAGTTTAAATTTAAAACGAGGAAAGGAACTTGTTCTCTAACCCATTTATTTTATTGTTTTGTTAGAGTTTGCCCCTGCATTACTGAACCATGAAGCCAAGACAGGCAAACCAATGCCATTACCATCCCTTCCATCTTTTGTTTGTTTAGGAAAAGAGAACATATGCAATTGATAAATCAAAGATAGGCATTATTAAGTTAGAGCTCTGGGTTCGAAATCATAGGCCTAAAAAACTAAAAATGATTGTTTAATGCAAAAGGAAACAAACTTCAAATTTGTGGGATCCATTTAATTTATTAGATCTCTAAGATCCAGCAATCAGAGATGGAAAGCCAATCATCATGGAATAAGGGCAGCTCGGGAAATGGAAACATACTGTATATAAAATGAAGAAACTGGGTTTGTGTTCATATATCCTTCAAATCATAATCCAATAGTCAAAGCAAGCCTCCTATTCCATTTCCTACAACTCATAGATCAATTTTTAAATTGGCAGTAGAAAAAAAAATTCACATGGCAATTTATATGCATGTGAACAGCACATGCTTTGAGTGACACATGCAATTAAACAGCTGGATTTTCCTAAAGCAAACAAAGTAATGTGGTCTAAGAAAGAATAGGACTTTTACCTCATTGTTCATTGCATGGAAACCTTGACATTTAACATACGGTATAATGACATTGAGAACTGATATTTCCACTTATTTTGCTATTGATATTTAGGTTATTTTTTAAACCAAAAGTCAAAAATTGTAATCTAATATTAATTGAGTTTATATATCTCACCAGTCCATGGCTTATTTTAATTGAGTTTTGCTGTTTAAGCTAGTATGGCTGGATTCACACTTCGCATTTTTATAAATTAGAGTTTACAAGCCACTGGTAGTTTGGGCTGGTTTCATATATTGTAACAATGCTAAGCCATATAAATCACTTTTTCCTTTGCATGAAGCCAGCAATTTTATACCAAAACTTATTGGTAGAAAAATGAGACTTGATACTCTTAGATTTGATATTGTATTTATTTTAGTGCTCTTGGAGACAATTTTTTTTTTTTTTTTGCATTCCTATTAACTTTGTTACTTCTAATTTTAGCAGTACTATTTTGGTTTTTTTTTTTTTTTTTTTTAGTATATTGCACACACTGGCTAAAAAGGGCAATAATAAAAGCAAGACCACAGAAAGTCAATAAATGCCCCAACACATCTTCTTCTGCCATAGAATATTCACAGGCAAACAATGTTGCATGCATTTCCAAGATACTCGATTCCTTGCAACCTTCAGAAAACATCTTTACGTTTTCTTTCCCTTGCTTCCAAAAAAGAAGAAACTCCTGTTTCTAATTCATCCTGTTTCTAGGTCTGTTTGTTCTTCCATTAGAGGAGTTGCTTTTTATTTTTCACTCCTCACTAGCATTTCGTTCTGTCTAACCTACTGTAAGCAGACCTCAAAATGCAATTTTGCTGGCATGCTATTTCTAGGTTTGCTCTGCTATATTGATCTGGCACAACGGCAGAAGTTTTTTTTAGACTGCTCAGTATGCTTTTTAATAATTTTAAAAGTCAATCTTCCTCTGCTTTACCTCTACCAGGAGGAATATTTTGCAAACCATTGGACACATGTATATAAATACATGTGGGGAAATGTATGGACTATGTATATCTATGTATGCAAATGCTAAAATGTTCTTTGTATCTTTGGAAATGGGAAAAGGCCGATTGATAATTCACAGAGCATTTGAAACTGTGGAGACAGTGACTCTGGGACTAACAAATTGTAAATAAACAGAGAACACATATTGGCTGGAATTCTCCATGCTCAGCTATTGGTTAACATAGATTTGCAAGGAGTATCAAAAGACACTTTTTGCAAAACTTCAGATTCATCAAGATCTTAAACAAAAGATGGATATGTTTGAGATCTGTAGATGATGAAGATGATGTGGAGAAATTATGTGTTGATTTTAAAATAGAAATTATTATCTAATGCAAAGGCTATGGGATGGCAGATCTCTCCATCATGCTGGTTTGTTTTGGTTTAGTAGCATGCAGGTTTCACTGAGGGAACAATGGATGACAAGAGACCACTTGTTGTCAGATACAACTTGTTGCAAAAGAACAAAGAGCAGTATTCTTCTTTGGCATGGTACCGATGAGGGCAGCTAGTGAGACACTGCGCTAATTTTAGCTCTGACTTCTGTCACATCCATGCCTGAATTGATAATAGTGCCACTAATGGATGAAATGTGAACCCCTCATGCAATTTAGTTTCTCTCCTTTGCAACTGCTTGAATGGCACCATATAAAGATTAATGCTAATCCTTTTTGATGGGTGTGATGTGTATTTCTGCCTGTTGAGCAGGTAGACACATCAAAGCTTTCTGGTGATGTTGCACAAAGAAAGTGTAGTTGTTAAAACAATTGCTTAAAGCAGCGGTTCTCAACCTGTGGGTCGCGACCCCTTTGGGGGTCAAACGACCATTTCACAGGGGTCGCCGCGCGCGTTAGCCCGCCATCTTGGTGCCACCGTCACTGCAGGGGTAAAAAGGTCCCGGTTCGGCCGTGCCTGCGGGTCGCCGTCAGCTGGTAGCCCGGACGCCGCCATTTGGGTTCTTCTACCCTCTGCGCATGCGCAGAATGCTTTGCGCATGCGCAGAGGGTAAAAGAACCCACATGGCGGCCGCGATGTGACAAAGGGGGCGTGGAGGGCTAGTACGCGCTTAGGCGACCCCTGTGAAAGGGTCGTTTGACCCCCAAAGGCGTGCCATTAGGAAGGTTGAGAACCACTGGCTTAAAGCAATATAAATTTCCATTTTTAAACTTCAGTATTGCTGATTTAAATAAAACTTCTGGATGAGATCTAGGTGAGCAACTGTCCATTACACCAGGCCAGTGTTTCTCAACCTTGGTAACTTTAGATGTGTGGATTTCAACTCCCAGAATTCCCTAGCTATGGCTGGCTGGAGAATTCTGGGACTTGAAGTCCACATATCTTAAACTTGCTGAGGTTGAAAAACATTGGATTAGGCAATACTATAATGTTAGAATATTCATGACTGGGAGAGCCATGTTAACAAGGTTAGCCAATGAATAGGCATAGCAACTAAGTCAGCCAATGGGAGCTAACCACTTCTGAGTCTGTGCAGAGAATCGAAACTGAAAACTTAGCTTAAGGCTGGGCGTGGCTCAGTCTGCACACTCTGCTCTGCTCTCTGTACTCTCTGCTGAAATGAAACTAACTCCTGCTTGTGTTTACTTGAAGAAATAATCTACCTGTAGTATTGTATGTATATATTACTATGTTTATAAAGAAGTTATTGAATCCAGCTGAATCAGTCATCTGTGTGTGCTTCTGGTTTTGATTTTTATGCAACAAACTCTGATATATAATGAGCTCCATGGACCAATACATAGCTCTTTACAACACAGTATCTACAAACTGCTGCTTCTATCAGCCTCATTAAGCAACATACATCTCCCTCAGAGGCTAAGATTTCACTCAGCAGTTCTTATCACCATAGATTTCACTCAGCAGTTCTTATCACCATAAAAATGGCCTTCTAAAATAAAAAGGATTTTTTCCCTTCTAAATAAGAATATAGGGGTTAAATATCGTCTTTCTCCCAACATACACATTTTTGTTGTTATTCAGTTGTAAGTTGTGTCTGCCAGACCCCACATCCTCCACTGTCTCCCTCAATCTGCCAAAACTCATGCCTACTGCATCGATATTATCTAGCCACCTCATCCTCTGGTGTCCTCTTTTCCTTTTGCCTTCAATCTTGCCCAACATCAGGGTCTTTTCTAATGAGTTCTCTCTTCTCATTTGGTGGCCAAAGTATTTGAGCTTCAGTATCTATCTTTCCAAAGGACAATCAAGGCTGGTTTCCTTTAGGATTGAAACATTACACATACCTCGAACCTATAATTGTTGCTTCTCCTTGTAGATACATGGAAGTTATAGTGATACTACGAAGATGGGAACTATAAACATATAGATAAGAGAAATGTGATGAAACTGTGATAGAAATGAAACACATTCATCACAGAGTTATAGAAAAGCTCTAATGGCCACACTACCTTATTCAAGTTAAGAGCGTGCCATACTAATTTTTCTCCTACTATCCTCTTGTATTTCCTGCTAGCAGAACTAAAGGAAGAGACAAACTTTGGAAAACAAAAGATAGCTTTTCCAGGCTGACACTTTCCACTCTCAAACAATGCAATCAATATCTCTAATTGTGGCCATGATGTCTGGGAATTCTGGGAGCGGCAGTCCCAACATATCAGCAGGAGAAAACATTGCAAAAGGCTGACTGACAACAAGTAGGATCAGGCATCTGTCACTGTCCTTACACACCCCTCTAGTGCCCATTTCTCTCAAATCCCTGCACCACAAGTAATGCTTTCCTGAGGAAGATTGTGTAACAAACCTAGAGAGGATTTTGCAAGGAAAAAAAAAATGAAAAAAGAATACCATCACAAATGCATAATTAAAAATAAAAATAAGACTCCATGTGATTTCTCCAAACAGAAATAGTCAAGATGCTCCTCCTCCATTCCATTCACACATTGGGAAGAACAGTGATGGCTTTATTCAGGGATTGCAGAGAGAATAAATACAACATGCAGGAGTGTGCCAAAGCTTGACCCTTTTCTGCTTGCTTTTAATTTCAGTGGGTCCTTTTTTCCCCTCCCTTCTTGATTGCTCTAGCAATAATTATGTATAATTATGTCTGCTGTTAAGTACGTGTAACAGCAATTTCTGAATTTATATATGAACGGAAGGTAGTGAATGAAACCTTTAATAATGTGTAAAGCCATTTTTCTCAGAGCATCTACATCAGGGGTGTCAAATTCAAGGCCCGCAGGCCGGCTCCGGCCCATGGGGTGCTTAGATCTGGCCTGCGGGGCCGCCCTGGAAACAGTGAAGGACCAGCCCGCGGTGCCTCTGCCAGTGAAAACAGGCTCCCGAGCTCCGTTTTTGACTGCGACAGCCTCCTGCAACCCTCTGCCAGTGAAAACAGAGCTCGGGAGGGCCCTCCCGAGCTCCGTTTTCACTGGCAGAGGGTTGCAGGAGGCCGTCGCAGCCAAAAACGGAGCTCGGGAGCCCGTTTCACTGGCAGAGTGCTCGGGCCACCACAGGCGCCAACACGAGTGACATTAAGCTGGCCACGTCCACCCTGATCATGCCCACCCCAGCCCCCCGAGATCAAACACAACCCTGATGTGGCCCTCAATGAAATTGTGTTTGACACCTCTGATCTACATTGTAGGCTAAATATCATCAAGCTAAATCTGTTGGACTATCTAAGACAAAAAAAGTTCAGGAGAATGCATATGCCTGTAGCATAATGTTGGAGAAGCGGAGATTTAACCCAACCTTGTTCTTCACAAACAGCTTGCTTCATCATCCTGGCTCTTAATTTCTACCAGATCATCTTAACAAATGAAATTTAGCAAAAGTATTTAAATGTGACCCTATAGAAGAAAATACAGAAGGATGACACTCATTCAATTTAATAGAGTTTCTTTTATTTTCAGACTATTCAGCTCCAAAAGATTTCCAAAAGTTGTTAGCCCTTGTCGTGATACCTTTTATAGCAGTAGTCTGCCAATGATTTCATTTTTGTTTTGCTGGACATCAACGAAGTCTTAATCTGCCTTATGGAAGCCACCATACTATTCAAAACAAGGTAGTCAGATCACACTCTTCTCTGCAGAACTAGAAGCCATGATTACTGAATGAACTCTGGATGGAGAACTGGGGAATATAACTGACCAACTCAAGGTAGGTTCTTAAGATAGCCACTCAGCACTGGAAAGATGAGAGCCAGGAAATGGTGGAGTTCAGCAGAAAAAGCAGCCCACAAAAAGCCTCAAAAATGGAGCTGGATCAGGTAGCGGATGCAACATTGATTCTCCTGGTAGATCAAGTACTCACTCTGGCTGAAGTGGCTGTTTTGGTACTTAGTCATAACAATGGGCTCTCCTTGTGGTATCAGCACTTTTTTCCCATCCAGGATAAGCTCTTTATCGCATGCAGGGTCTGAGGACATGAAAGCAAATGCAAATTGAGAAATTGAGAGGATTAGCAAGAGCTAATCGGGCTACGAGTTATTAAACTGCAAGTCTTTAAACTTACCAGGTTCGGTATGGCCACAAGCCTGGACACTATCGTAACCCACTGGGGGCTTGCACAATGAACAGTCATCTTGAGTGATGTAATATACCTTGCCCAGGGCCACTTCGTTCAGGAACATGATTCCCTCCCGGTTGGAGGTGGTGCCCACTGCGAAGAGAGAAAGCAAGACAGATTTTCATCTGATTAAATATGGAAAGGGAGCTTCCTACCACCAGGGTTTGAGTCTCATACACTACTGAAATTCAGGTTTCCATTTCATTCTGGGGTCATGACCAGATTTTCCTGCAGCCAAAGACCCTCCAAATACAGTGCATTCATTCATGTTAGAGAAATGTTTAAGGTTTTCACTTGGATATTCTACCTCTTTGCTCTAAATGGAGAACATTTCACATATAGCCCTTGACCTCTCCAAATGCATACATACTGCCTCCTAAGGAGGACATCTTATCCACCTTCACCTTTTCCCGTTTGAGAAAGAGTGGAGTGGATGTAGCATAAATAGTAAGAGGTTGAAATGCTGGTTCTTGGACATCTTGCTTGCACGCCCTGCACGCTTCCTGTTTATTAAATGCTGCAGTTTTCCCAATTAGCACACAAAGATGGCCCTAGAAGGATATACTTTCAAGTGCTGGTTCCTTAGAATCCAGCTTTATCTGATTTGGGAAAATGCCATTTTGAGATTCTCAGCTGTTGGCCCATGAGAAACCAAGAGAGTGACCTGGATAATTTACAAAAGAGGCTTGTTAAAGCTTTGAAGAATTTGTGAGACGGGACAAAGAAAAAATGAAAATGAATCAAGTTCTAGGACATTATTTGAAGGAATTAAAGATCAAGATTGTTAAAAATAAAAGGAAGGAATATAAAGTTGGTTTATTTGATGAAGATTAAAATAGATATGTTTCTATCCAGGGGTGGGTTCCACTTACCTTCCCTACCGGTTCTGATCGCAACGGAAATGCGTGTTTTGCCTTTGCAAAAGAAGCCTTTGTGCATGCGCAGAGGTTTTTTTTTCAAGCTGCGGCAACTGGTTCAGGAGCGTGGACCGCCAGTCTTCGCTACCGGTTCGGCGAGCGGCGGTAAATTTCCACTACCGGTTCTAAAGAACCGGTCCGAACCGGCAGCAACCCACCACTGTTTCTATCTCTGGTAACCCTTAATGGACTTTTGCTGACCAGAACTAAAATGACGAGCTTTTAAGGATTTGTTAATAGATAAAAGATGGGATATGGGAAGAAAAGTTCATTGGTTGTATTTTAAAACAATATGTTAATTTACTACAATTGTTTATACTTGTGATGAAGTCATTTCTTTTTAAATTTTACTTTTTTCTTTATTATATTCTTATTTTTTCTTTCCTATTTTTTCTTTCCTGCACTTTCTATTTTTTCATTTTATTATTTTATTTTCTAATTTGTATTATAGTTTTTGTCACTGTACCGTCATTCATAATAAAATTATTATTAAATAAAAAAAAAATTAGGCAGGAATCCAGTTGGTTGATTCTCTCAGCTCTAACAAGGAGATAATGGCAAACTATTTCTGAAATCTTGCCAGGAAAACTGCAGGGATTTGTCCAGTCAGTTGCTTAGAGTCAACACTGACTGAAAGGTACAAAAATGATAAAACAATTATCAAAGTTGTGGCAACCTTTTAGGGCATTTTAACGTGGAAGTGATATTGAGAGATAAATTATTATTCCACATGAAAGAAAGTGACTAGCCCAAGCACACTCAGCTGGCTTGTGTATAAAGCAAGACTAGAACTCATGATCCCTTGGTTTCTAGCATGATGCCCTAACCACTACATCAAACTGGCTCTTATATATAGTTGCTGTGTATGCATGTTTGTTTGTATGTGTATGTGTATGTATACAGTGTATATATGTGTTGAGAGAGGGAGGGAGGGAGGGAGGGAGGGAGGGAGAGAGAGAGAGAGAGAGAGACAGACAGACAGACAGACAGACAGACAGACTGACTTGTATATGTGTGTGTGGTTTAGCCACTACATTAAATTAGCTCTCTTGTCTCTCCTTCCCTTGTATTACTCTTAGAATACAGGTAGAGCCGAGGTGGCGCAGTGGTTAGAGTGCAGCACTGCAGGCTACTTCAGCTGACTGCTAGCTGCAGTTCGGCGGTTCAAATCTCACCGGCTCAAGGTTGACTCAGCCTTCCATCCTTCCGAGGTGGGTAAAATGAGGACCCAGATTGTTGGGGGCAATATGCTGACTCTGTGAACCGCTTAGAGAGGGCTGAAAAGCACTATGAAGCGGTATATAAGTCTAAGTGCTATTGCTATTGCTATAGTAGTAGCAAGGAGAGTTTGCTAACAATGGAAGAGCAGCAAATGGTAGAATAATAATGAATGTGACCTCACCATAGCCTGCTGATTTACTGTTCTCAGAAGCAAAGTAAATTCCCTTGCCAACACGGCCACCAGAATGGGGCATGATGCGCAAGCCACTCTTCAGGATGGCAGCAACAACAGCTATGTTGGTCCCGTGCCAGAGTAGACGCCGATTTCCCAAGTGGTCATGAGTCTTAAAACGATGGCTCTGTTTAGGAAATGAAACAAGAGAACTGAGCAAGTAACATCTTTGCTCCACTTCAAGTCATATTTGAATAAAGAAAAGGTAGAAAGCCAAACATGGCTTTCCCATGTCACATTGTTGAATTACAGACTCATCGGCACACCTGACTGGATGTATATAGAGAGAGTTTTTTGCTACTGCAGAAAAGAATAAGACTCCTAATTAGTAAATGGCCTTGTTATTACTCTGCAAATGGATACATATAGTCCTTTAAAGTCTTGATGTCTCACAACTGAAAGTGGTCTTATCATCTACCTGCGCCCCCCCCCCCAATGTCTCAGGAGGTAGGTCTGGTCAGATGGACTGCAGGGCTTTTGATCTCAATCATTCTTTTGGAATCTCAAAAATATTTATGCCTCAATTGGCACATGCCCTGAGAATCAGGTGTCTATGGAGATTCTCAGTCATCCAGGTCATAGTTGTCCCAAAGGTGCTTTTTCAAGAGGCAACTGGACTTCCTGCTTTTTCTTTGAAGACCTTTCACTTCTCATCCAAGAAGCGTCTTCAGCTGAAGAAGAGAGCTGAAGAAGCTTCTTGGATGAGAAGAGAAACATCTTCAAAGAAAAACCAGAAAGTCCAGTTGCCTCTTGAAAAAGCACCTTTGATACCTGAGAATCAGAGTTACCAGGATCAAAGAAATATGGCCTTAATTTTAGGTATCGGTTGATTATATGTTCCTATGGGCAATCTTCCCCAATCTGGCACCCTTTACATGTGCTGGAATAACCCTGCTTCCTTCAGCCAACATGATCTTAACATAGAAAGAAACAAATCTAAGCCCTAGAACAGACCAGGGAAGGAGATATTCCTCTTTGACCTTACCTCACCCTCTCTGTTCACTTTCCAAATATTCATGATACGAAGCTTTTGGTAAGTGGAACCTGTCTTCTTCACATAGGTTTCAATCAGCTAGTAGGGTAGAGAGGAAGAGAAATAAAGAAAGTGAACATCAAAGAACTGAGATAAATAGGAGAGTTAGTTGCTAGCTGTGAAAAAGGCTATCCCACATGTTGTCCTTTATCCTTTATTCACGTGTTCCTGTATTGCCCAGGCACAGCTGTTTGAGTGCTACCTCAATATTTAAAGCAAATAAGAAACAGCTTGTAGGGCCATCTTACCTTATAGTCCTCAGATGATGGAGCCACTAAGGTGAGCTCACATTTCAAAAGCCCATAGTCCTTGTCCAGCGGATGCAGAACTTCTTTCACCATTTCCTTCTCTTCCTCTTCCTCCTCCTCCTTCTTTTGGGCTTGTAGACTCTGGGCCAGTTCAATATCTGCTAGGACCTACCAATAAAGTAAGCCAGTCATCACCAACACTGGGATGCCGATGAGATGCAAATGGAAGCAGTAATCTCATATTTGGGCTGTTATCCTGCATCCATTTCCAGAACAGCCCACCCCACTGAAACTAAGGGGGAAATTATTTGGAATAAACACATTTAGGAACACGCTACTAGCAATGAATTGAACTAGTTGAATGCATGCATCTGCTGGCTTGAAAAGAAAAATAACAAACTTTTTTAAATTCAAAATTATGTTTTAGATATTGGATTTACATCCCATGTTTCCTCAAGTGTACAGCACTCCTTCCTCCAAATTTTCCTCAACACGATCTCTCTGTCAGGTAAGAGAGGGCTAAAAGCTAGTGAGCTCTTATGCCTGAGAGTGGACTTCCACTTGGATTTCTTAGTCCTAGTCCAATTCCTTAACCATCTACCGGTATTATCTTGATTTTATACTATAGAAGTATAGATATATAATCTACACTTCTATGGCAAAAAGTTTCATTAATTAAGCATCTAGCTGAAGACTCTGATCTGTGGTTTTATCATTTAAGAAGTGCAAGAGCTCAGCTGGCATTTTTGTTCAGGCTGTTTTGTTTTATGTGTCTACAAACTTCAAGTAATACAGTAGCTTTTTCTTCCATTATAAAGCACGTCAGGCTATGTTATTACCACTGACCTAGATGTCCAAGGACAATTGTTAGGAAGTGCTCATCTTATTCAACTTATTATATTTCCCTTTTAAATTCTAGGGCTAATATGAACACAAAGATGCATGCGATGGAAGGGTGTGAAATACTAGAGCTGTATTTCACAGGATGACTGAATTCTTATCCTTTAAAGAAAAAATGCATAACTCTTCTGTGGTTAGGAGCCACCTTCTGAAAAATGTGATTTTTGTTTCACAATCAAGAACCACAGAAGCATGGTGGTGATAAGATGTTGCCCTCGGAGAAGACAGGGAATCATCGCCTTTTTTTTTTCTCAATTTGGGAGTGCTTTAGTTGGTGCTAGGTCAGAGGTGGGTTCCTGCCGGTTCAGACTGGTTCTATAGAACCGGTAGTAACTTGGCGGCCTGGGTCGCTAAAACCGGCAGCAACCCAGGCCTGCCACGCCCCCGAACTGGCTCTCTCGGCAGCGCCAGCGCACGCGCAGAAGCTGGGTTTTTAGCACTGCGCGTGTGCGCCCGCGCGCGCCTCAAGGAGCAAACCGGCAGCGAAGAAAAGAAGAACCCACCCCTGTGCTAGATGTCTTATTAGGGTGTTACTTATGCTTTAATTATAGTAAAATATAGGTAGTCTTTGACTTATGACCACAACTGAGCCCAGAATTTATGTTGCTGAGAAATTTGTTAAGTGAGTTTTGTCCCATTTTACACTTTTCTTGCCACATTTGCTAAGTGAATCACTGCAGTTGTTAAATTAGTAACGTTTGTTAAGTGAATCTACTCTTCCCCATTGACTTTGCTTGTCAGAAGGATGCAAAAGATGGTCACGTGACCCCAGAAAACTGCAACCATCATAAATATGAACCAGTTGCCCGGCATCCAAATGTAAATCATGTGACCATGGGGATGCTGCAACAGTCATGTGTGTGAAAAATGGTCATGTCACTTTTTCAGTGTCGTTGTAACTTTGAATGGTCACTAAACAAACTGTTGTAAGTTGAGGACTACCTGTAGTATACTTTATAGAAAATTATCAGAAATTGGCAGAAAATCATACTATCCTTATCTGCAGTGTTATACTGAATTTCAGCTGTGTGATTTTAGAGGAACTTGAGGGCAATCACAAAGGAGTTCAAAGATTGAACGAAGGATTGCCCACCTCTTTTTTTAAAGCATAATTCCAGAGTATAGTGTTTACAGCCACAAAGAAGCACATTTGTTACTCACTTCAATTCTCTGATTTTGTCAGCTAGCTTAGGCATCCCAAGCCAACCAATGGCTGCCAGGAGAGGTTCATCAAGATAATGCAAAACCGAAGACATGTCATCAATGTATTTAGTATCACAGCTTAGCCACATAAAATTTGGATAGAAATCTTCCCTAATGACGATTTAAAACATGATAAAATGTGAAGGTTGGTCCCTTTCTGAGAAGGAAGGGTCCCTTCCTTACCAAAAGCATATCCTTCTTAGCTTGGACAACTGAGTGTGTGTTGATGGATGGAGGCCGATTACGACTAAAGTTGTGGGGAATAATGGTATAAAAGCGAGATGAAAGTTCCTCCAGCTGCTTCTGGGAAGGTCGTTGCTTCTTTAGAGCTTCTTCAAGAGCTTCCAAAGCTTCAAAGCCTTTGGCAATCTGCTGTTTGCTCAGCTTTCCCAGTGGCATCTTCTTTACATCTGGCAGGGAAACAGACATAAGAAATTTCCTTACTGATCAATCTAACACTTCCAGGATATTAACAATTCAGTGGCAAAAGCCACCAGGATTGGAAAACTATTGGCAATTTAAATATGTGTCCTTTATGGTCTTCACACTGAGCATTAACAGTGATTTCCAAGTTGGACATCATTTGTGAAGAAAGCCAAGAGAAGAATCTGCGCCACCATGGTGCAGTGGTTAGAGTGCAGTACTGCAGGCTACCTCTGCTGACTGCCAGCTGCCTGCAATTTGGCAGTTCAAATCTCACCAGGCTCAAGGTTAACTCAGCCTTCCATTCTTCTGAGGTGGGTAAAATGAGGACCCAAATTGTTGGGGGCAATATGTTGACTCTGTAAACCGCTTAGAGAGAGCTGTAAAAGCACTATGAAGCAGTATATAAGTCTAAGTGCTATTGCTATTGCTAAACAATTTAATCCCCAGGCTTCCAAACTTTAATTGACTTGACTTGATACTAGACCAACCAAAGATAAAACCATTCTGAAAAAAATCTCTGTTAATTGTACAATTGGATTATAAATGTCACCTAGAGGAAACAAGATAAAAGAAAGGGATGGTTTTCTTTCATGTGGCAGAAAAGTGGCCCCTCCACCATTTACCTATATTCATGGTCTGCATGGCTTCTTTAAACATGTCATTGCTGAATATGAGTGTCATAAGATTCTGGGTGTGCTTGTCCAAAGTGCAAGGCAGTATCTTTTGTTTAAATGACTTCATTCCATCCACATCGTCCACCTTGAAGACAAGAAGAATAGTTTCGGTCTGAATTCACATAATTCAGTTCCTCTAATGGGGCAGCATTAATCTTAAATGCACGCTGCAATAAATGCTTTCCTTAGAATAATAAGACAATATTTTTTTCTAAGTAAATATGCATAAAATTGCATTGGTGAAACTCATATTGTTTCTCTTTCAACCCTGCCTCAAGTTATCAAATGACTGTATTTTCCCTCCATTTCACCAACAGGTACTCTGACTTACACATACTTTATTTTTATACATTTATCATTTTTATTAAAACTTTAAAAAATAAAATACAAATATAAAGTAAAGTAAAGAAGAAAAAGAATTTGAAGTGGCTTTATACATTCTACATAATGTCTCTGGTGTCATATACCAACAATACATCATTTTATAAAAATTCTCTTTGAGATCATAACACAATGCAAACGTCAATACTTTTAACCATATATTTTCTAACCAACATTTATGTATTTTATCAATTACATGTTCGTTATCAATGCACAATTGTACTTCAAATTCTGTCTCAGTTTGCTACATGCCATAAGTCTTTTTGTCCATTTTAAATCTTTCTGATAATTGTAAATGGGAAAACTACACATAGTCTGTGATGACCCAGGGCACGGCACAGAGATAACACAAACAGCTGGCAGTTCAAACCTGCCCTTTTAGTGCTCCAAATCTCCCCCAAACAAACCTCAAACAGCCTCTGGTCGCAATTAGTCCAGCCCAGCGCTGTCTGCACCAAGGCTGCACGGCAATAAATCCCAAATTTATCTAGCAAAACAAGAACAAAGCAAGGAGTTCAGGGGACAAAAGATACAGATAATCAGTCCAGAACGCCACACAGGAATGCAAGGATTCTTGGCAAGTTCAAACGTCGGCACACAACACTTCAGGAACTCAGCGTTTGTTCCCGACAAATAGCGTCTCCTTAAGTCTCATTCCCCGGGTGTGCCTGGTGAAGCTGGGCGGGGCACTCTCCTCGTGAGTGGCTTCCTCCGTCGGAGCTGATCCCGCCTCCTCTGCACTCTCCAAGCTCTTGCATCAGAAGTGGGTGGTTCATGCTCCTCGGCTGAGCTCTGTTCCTCCCTGCCTGCAGGCCTTGCTAATTCCGAACAGCCTGGCCTGGCCTGGCCTGACTCTGCCCTTCCCCAGTTTCCTCCAAGGCCAACGGAGCTGCCCTCTCACTCGCTGTCAGTTCTTGTTCCAGCTCATCTTCCGCCGCAGAGTCAGACTCCGACAGGGGCATGACACTGTCCTTCAGTTATGACCACAATTGAGCCCAATATTTATGTTGTTAAATGAAACATTTAAAAAAAGAAAAAAAAGAAAAAAAATGAAACATTTGTTAAATGAGTTTGTCCCATTCTACGACTTTTCATGCCCCCAGTTGTTAAGTGAATCATTGCATTAGTTAAGCTAGTAACGTGGTTGTTAACTGAATCTGGATTCCTCATTGACTTTGCTTGTCAGAAGGTCACAAAAGCTGATCACATGACCGCAGGACACTGCAACCGTGATAAATATGAACCACTTGCCAAGCATCTGAATTTTGGTTATGTGACCATGGGGACGCTGCAATGGTATGAAAAACAGTCATAAGTCACTTTTTTCAGTGCTGTTGTAACTTTGAACAGTCACTAAATGGATTGTTGTAAGTTGAGGACTACCTGTATTGACAACTATCTCTTTCTGCTGTTAATTGCTCTCTTGATCTAAGTTTGAATTACCCTTGATGGTTTTCCAACAGTTCCCACTATGTCAATCACTTGCCTTGTCTGCTGTTTTTCCTTTATAATATGTTTCTTGAGCTGAGATCTATAAAGGTGCCTTTGGGTTTATCTACTCCATACTCTCAATATGACAAATTCAATGAAATTGTTTCTGATAACCATATTAATTTTAATTTTACCATAAATAGCCATGCAATCCAAACCATAGATTGTGGTGATCTAGCTCTAAATTTTCTAGGTACAGTAGAACCTCTGGTCACAACCATAATTTGTTCCATAACTTTGGTCGCAAACCGATTTGGTCGTGACCCGAACCTAATTTTGGAAATTTGGCGCTTACAAAAAAAAATGGCGTGGAAGGGGAAATCGGCTGCGGAAAAAAAAAATTGTGAATTTTTTGGTCATGGTCAGAAGCGTTCGTGACCAGAGGTTCTACTGTACTAGATTTCCTAGTTTCTAACTCTAACAGAATCCTCCTCTGCACTTTGCATCTTGTAACACTTTATATTTAATTTTATATTTGAACTTTAAGTGATATACAAAGCGACTCCTTTTTTTTCTATCCTGCTGAAATAAATTCTTCTTTCAAATAATTGCAACTCAAATATTTGATATCTTTCTCCTAATATCAAAAAAATGGTTTCTGCACAGAGTTTAGTCTGAATCTCCCGTTTAAAAGTAGAACTCATCTCTTCCGACTTATCCTATCTCAAAGGAATTTTCTTCTGTTTAGGTTTGTCAGGAAAAAAAATACACTTTTCTCTTATGTAGTATTCTAGTTGGAATTTCTTTAAATACAATTACGTCTGTACTATCAATCCTCAGTCTAGTATTACCAACAAAGTGGAAGTTTGGGAAAGTAAGATAGAAGGTATTAATAGAAAAATGGAGAAAGAGTTGGATAACTTCACATCACTGGAACTGAGAGGAAAAGAATTTGTTTAAGATGTGCAGCAATTCCAGAACATCGTAGAGAAGACAACATAGACAAAATATAGTTACGTTTCTGTCTAATTTTTTGAACTGGGAGCTAACACTGAGCAGAGATTAATCAAGTTTACCGGATTAATACACATTTTGCAAAATTAAGAAATGTTCCAAGGGATGTCCTTGTGCACTTTGTCAGGAAGAAGACCAGAGATTGTTTTGCAATAGCACTTATACATTTGTTAGAAACCTGCAGATGTCCTGAGAAAATATTGCTGAACTGATTATTCTTTCTATCATTAAGCAAAGGTTCTGATCTCAATTCATTTTTACAGAAAATCATCCAGAAATCTATCTATACTTCCAGATCCACTTACTTCCCAATGTATACTACTTAAAAGTATACTCTTTGAACACTCACCTTTACTGTTACCTCTTGTTCCTCTTTATCTTCACGTTGTACTTCAATGAGGGTATACTTGCCATCATGAGCAATAAAATTCTCTCGATTAGCCCATTTATTCTTTGTCTTCTCTTGGAATTTCTTCTCAAAAGCGTTTATGGCAGCTTCCAAGGTTGGACAACTGCTGAGTTTACATTGCCCTACTTCCCCCTGGAAAGTCACAGAACATTTGTTAGCCTTAAATGATCAGGAAAGTGTTTCCAACGTTTGCTGATCTTTTTTTTTTTTTTAAAGCTATGATGGCATCATCTGCCAGGTCTTAGATTATTTCCCAGTTTTGAATATACCTGAACTTTAACCACAATTAGAATTTTATAGAATGAAACCAGGCTTACTTGATAACGTGGTTTTTCTAGCCTCAACATTTGAAGGCTTGCCTTCATTTCATATTCATTCACTCTCTCCAGCTCAGTACTGACATTTCCCCTATCCCCTGTTCCTCTTCACGGAATATCAAAATAAATAAATGTACTGAGGCCTATAACAAACCTTTTTCTTTTTCAAATTCACGCACACCACACAAAAAGAAAAGACATATTATGATCAATGCTGATAGAAATCAACTCTTTGCAAGCAGAGATTTTCCGCCAAGCCTTCTATAAAATCAACTTTGGAGCCGAGGTGGCGCAGTGGTTAGAGTGCAGCACTGCAGGCTACTTCAGCTGACTGCTAGCTGCAGTTCGGCGGTTCAAATCTCACCGGCTCAAGGTTGGCTCAGCCTTCCATCCTTCCGAGGTGGGTAAAATGAGGACCCAGATTGTTGGGAGCAATATGCTGACTCTGTAAACCGCTTAGAGAGGGCTGTAAAGCACTGTAAAGCGGTATATACGTCTAAGTGCTATTGCTATTGCTAAAAGAAGACAACTATCCCAGTCACTAGCTGAAATCTCAGATTAAGCTAGAAAAAAATCAGGATCTTTGATCAGTAGGCCTAGATGAGGAGTATAATCTGAGCTCCTCCAAGAGATCAGGAGAGATGGTTTTCAGAGACCAGGTCAAACAGTAGCAATCTGATCACAAGATCCTCCTGTGAATTAAAATATAAAGGGCTTCCAATTCAATTAAGTTATCAGTAGATAAGCGGTCGAGAGCCAGTCTGGTGGTTAAAGCACCAGGCTAGGAACCAGGAGACTGTGAGTTCTAGTCCTGCCTTAGGTACAAAGCTATCTGGGTGACCTTGGGCCAATCACTTTCAATCAGCCCTAGGAAGGAGGCAATGGCAAACCACTTCCAAAAGCTTGTCAAGAAAACTGCAGGGACCTGTCCAGGCAGTTGCCAGGAGTCAAACTGAAGGCACACATACAATAGATAAGCAGTCAATGCAGGGACATGAACCAATTTTTATGCCTTCAGTGCCAAAATAAAAACACAAATAACCAAACCACGGGGCTTACCAAGAACTTACGTGGGGAAATTCTGGCAAGGCAGTAAAATCAGGCAAAAGCCAAATCTAGGATTTTGGAATGAGGTATGATTCAAAACCCCTTTTATGGGCTGGGTTCAAGGATCTGGTCTGTGGCGTCCTTCTCTTTTTGGGTTTCTCTGTTGACTAATCAATTCTCAAGCTTTCTGCTCCTCTCCCTCTCACTCCAGTGTACTTTTTATGTCAGGACTCTGCAGCTGCCTTTGGTTAGAGCTCTGTTTTCCTTTCCACCAACTGGAAGACTCTTAGGATTTATCCTCACATCCCATTAACTGAGGCACAAAGATGCCTGGCTAACTGTTTTGGAGGATAGCTTCATGGCATCACCTCTGTTTCATCTCCTCTTTGTCATGTGAACAGCCAGCATTCCTTTTTAGCTACTCTACTTTTACAACAGTGTTTTCCCTGCTCTTCCAACAGAAGCTCATAAGTGTGAGGCCTCATTGACAATGTTGGTGATGACATGGTCAGAACTGCCACCTGCTATGGGCCATGTTAGGCTGCAGCAAGTACATCCCTTTCCATCTGTTCGGTGCTATTTTGGCATGGGTTATCACAGAGGTCAGACACATGGCTTCCACAGATGCATCTGCCTGGATAATAGTTAAAAACTTTACACAAGCTTTTCATACATTCAAAATTTAAAAATATACCTTTTAAACACATGGCTAGGGGTCTTTTGAAAGAGCACTAGTTAATTAGCAAAAATACTAGGGCAAAATCATTTAAATTGGAAAATAAAAACAGATTTTACAGCTGCATGTTGCTGTCAGGTTTTCCATGGTTTCTTCTGAAAAGAATTCTCATATACTGTAGCTGCATTTTCATCTGCGTAAGCTATTTCCATATGATGCTAGCTATAGCGACCCATTGCCAATCTCTTAAGATCATGTATTGGGATGTATAGTAGCTAGGTGAAATTGATAAAAGTTGTGTTTGTTTCCTCTTTTAGTGACAGGTCATAGGTGCAGTGGAGGGGTGCAGGGCGAAGTGGAAGATAGCCCATTGCTCCTCACAACCCCTTTAATCCACAATTGACCTGTCACTCAGTCTATTTTTGGACGTACGTCTAGCAATCTTCTGAAAAATAACTAAACCTGAATTCAAAGTGACAGGTTGGTAGAACATAGTGGAACATATCGGTAGAACATGGTAGGACATATTTTCAACTCACCTAACACTCTTCACTTACCTGATTGACCTTTTCATTTGGGCTACTTCTGAACATGGGCTTAATGTTTTTCCACAAGAATGCTAGACCCATGTTCAGAAATAGCCTGAGTGACAGGACATTGCACAGATAACTTCCAAGACCTGTCACTCAGTCAATTTGAAGGAGGGCGGCTAAAATCTTCACTCCTAGGCACCTGCCCATAGTTACCCAAATCCATACCATAATATATTAAGAACAGCAGTGGCTGGTTGTTTCTCACACTGGCAGGTCAGGGGATACGGTGGGTACTTAGGAGGGGAAATCTACCAACCACTGACTTAACTTGTCCTGCATTAAAACACAGTATTAATCCAAAGTCGTCACTAAAGAATAGAGCTCAAGCACTAGGGCAGCACAACTTACTCTTGCATATTTTTCTTCTGACCCAAGGATATGAAGTCTGTATATTAAGGGGAAGAGGTCTGGGAAGAGCCCCGGATTATCTCCTTGTGTTTGCTTCCTATATTTTGTCTTTTTAGACCTGAAGAACCTATCTCTATGAATACCTCGTGGGCTTAATTCTACTCACACATCTAATTATGGATCCTAATGAATGAATGGCAGGATCCCAACTGGGGATTCTCAAGTAAAGAGATGCTCTTTTAGAAAACGGGTTAGAGATTTTGTAGTTCAATTTGAACTGGACCTAGAAATTAACTTCTAACCAGCATGGATGACAAAAGACTGCTATACAGTGTGTTGGCCAAGCCCATCAAGGTACCCTGTTTTGAATAAACTGAAATGTCTCGTGCATTTTCAAATAGTGATACCAGTAAAATAATCTAAAGAGGAACTCACCAAATAGTCACTAACAACTGCAGGTCTGCTATTTCTGCCCATGAATAGTATATATTTGAGCCACTGTGAGAATGATCAGTTCCAGAGCATCCCTATGCTACATTTCTGATCCTGGAGAGAATGGATCTCCTTCAAGGACAGTGTTAAACCCTACTTACTTATTAAAACCAATGAACCACTCATAAACAGCAGCATGGCTCAAACATCACACTAAGCCAGAAATGTGAGTATGCATGAACGAGTTATAAACCAACTTGGCATTATGCAGGAACTGGGCCACTATGATTTATGTAATAAAGAGCTGAAACAAACCATAGCTTAACACAACATATTATGTATCTCCATCTTATCAAGATTGAATTTTAGCTTAGTGGCTCTCATCCAGCTCATTCTTTACTGCTTTTTTTAATCTGTTATAATAAACTTTGCTTTAGGTTAGACCAATAATTTGTGAAACAAGAATACCTTACAACTTCCAGGAGAATTGTTTCATTTCTAGGAAATGATTGCTTGAGAAGCGGAACATTTTTTACATTTACGTAAACATTTTATGTTTAATTTGGTCTCATGGGAAACTTCTTTCTTAAGTTTTGAACTATGATTTAACTGTAAAAAAGATGCAATCAACATAGTGTGCGTATACATGTGCTGCCGTAAAGCATACACTATTGGAAGCATCAACTAATTATTATTTTCTTGACTTAGACTTTTTTTCTTGCTGTAGGCTCATAACCGCTACTTTGATCGGCAACTAACTTGTTTGATTTTGTATTTTCACAGGAAAATTACACAAAGAGCAAATACTTTATCTGATTTTTCTTCTCTGAAAGAAATCTTATGAATAATAACCATGGTTATGAATACTGTCTGAAATGTCTGACCATAACACTTCCAGATGAGGGGTTTTCAGCAGATTTTACAGGGGGGGAAGCAGCATCAATCTTCCACTTGTAATCCTGTCATGTTTTCTTGCTATTTCTTTTTGTGTTTGCTTAGTAACAGAAAACCCATTAAGGAAGGGAAGATGGAATTGTTATGTAATGAGGTGGCGCCGAGGTGGCGCAGTGGTTAGAGTGTAGCACTGCAGGCTACTTCAGCTGACTGCTAGCTGCAGTTCGGCGGTTCAAATCTCACCAGCTCAAGGTTGACTCAGCCTTCCATCCTTCTGAGGTGGGTAAAATGAGGACCCAGATTGTTGGGGGCAATATGCTGACTCTGTGAACCGCTTAGAGAGGACTGAAAAGCACTATGAAGCGGTATATAAGTCTAAGTGCTATTGCTATTGCTATGACCTTTGAATTATAATTCTAAGAGCTATCCATTTGGAGACCAAGATTGCATGTCTCCTCCTGTCAAGGTACTGCGAGTTACAAGGAAATGCCTTTCTTTCTTGATATTCATATAGCAGCAATCATTACATTCAAAAAAGCAAATTGTCATTTGGGAAACACAGTTGTTCAACTGAGGTATATTTTATGATAGAGGTTTCAGTAATTGCGTGCCTTGTTCTGCGGTTAGGAAACACTGGGCATAATGAGGCTAATAATGCATCTTAGGAAGAATCTGCCTACCATGTCCCCCACTAGACCCCTGAACTGTTGAGAAACAAGGTACCAATCCTTCTGTTTATACAGACAAATTGTGATCGAGAGACTTACTACACGGCCCCAGCGGTTCCAGCAACTGTACTTCCCATTTTGCTCTATCAGCTGGATGATATAGAACTTGTTGTTGTTGTGGCCAATGTTGGTTTGGTTCAGCATACAGTCATAGTCTTGGTAAATCTAAAGTGATAAAAGAGGAAGCAGGAAATATGAATATGCTGCTTTCAAAACACCCATAAACCTCTGCACTTCTGCCAAATTGTAGTTTTGGGCTAATTTTGGGCCTTTACCTATTTGGCTTGGGGCCATCCTTATATTTCAAACTATACCTGCATTGAAATAATGGGAAGGGAATAATGACATAGCATCAGAAGCACTATGAAAACAAGGCAAAGTTCATAATGTGTTATTGCAGCGGTTCTCAACCTGTGGGTCGCGACCCCTTTGGGGGTCGAACGACCATTTCACAGGGGTCGCCGCGCGCGTTAGCCCGCCATTTTGGTGCCACCGTCACTGCAGGGGTGAAAAGGTCCCGGTTCGGCCCTGCTGCGGGTCGCCGGACAGCTGGTAGCCCGGACGCCGCCATTTGAGTTCTTCTACCCTCTGCGCATGCGCAGAATGCTTTGCGCATGCGCAGAGAGTAAAAGAACCCAAATGGCGGCGTCCGGGTGAAGTCTCCTGCTTCCACGCTATCAGCTGTCCGGCGACTCGCAGGCAAGCCCGAACCCGGAACATTTCGCCCCTGGTGCCACGCCCCCTTTGTCACCTCATCCCGCGCGGGGAGGGGGCAGGGGGGGTCGCGGTGGCAGGGGGGTCGCGAGGGGGTCGCGGCATTAGAAAGGTTGAGAACCACTGTGTTATTGGGACCTGAGCCAGGTAGTATTGTGTCCTGCATTTTATTTGTTCAGCAAGTAATGGAGTCCAGGACCTATGACAGACATGCATTCAGGTTGGAATTTGATTGACATCCCACCCACTACTCCCAGAGAGGCAGCTTCAGCTAACAAGATTTCTGTTTGGCTTGGTCTGGCAGAGAACATTCTAAAGAATGAAGTACAATGCAGTATGCTGGTCTAAGACCATCATGAAGATTTGATTAGATTTAAATACGATGCAACCCTCTGCCAAGAAAAAACTATTAGCTAATGAGACTTCATCATTGGGGGAAAAAACAGATTTCTGGCCAAGTAATTTTCTTCTCCTCCCAGACTGACTCTATGTGTTTTGAATAGACATGCAAAGAAAAAACAAAACTCTACTTATGTAGAGGAAACCTGAAGAAGTGGGGTGCATACAGATTCCTATTTTTCCTCCGCTAGTGCCCTCCAAATGTATTGGGGCTTCATCTCCTAGCATTCCTAACCAATTTAGCCCACTTACAGGCACTATCATCCAAAATGGAATACCCCTGTTGTAAGGAAAGCCAGACACAGGTGATCATTTGGTCTAAACTCTTCACTCTCACCTGGGCACGGTCGTCATGACTCAGCTGACAGGAAGTATCAATTTTGGCCTTGGACTTCTCCTTGGGAGCTGCTTTCAGGGCTGCCATGGTGGACAGGAAATTGTCTTCCTCTGGTTCAGGTTTCAACTCTGGTTCCTTTTTAACCTTCTTGCCCTTGATGGCAGCCCGAGTTTGGGCAGCTGCTTTACGCTTTGGAGGCATGGTTCCTGTCCAATCGTAATTGTTACCTGAAAAAAATAAAACTGATATTCAGATTTACTTCCTCGGGGTACTGTGGACATTGCCCCAATAAACAAGTCAATTCCTGGCACCATCCTTATTATTATCAGTTCATATTAATTACTGCAGAATTAAGGCCTCTTCATTGAAGATTATGCACCATATTCTGCTCCAACTACCGTATGTTGGTCCAGTGTAGGCCAGTTGATAGCTTTAGCCCCACTCCGTCCAACATTTTAACCACTACTTCACACTCATTTTCATTCTATGTATCTAAAGACATAAATTGTACCAAGACAGGGACTTACCCTGCCAGCTAAAATCTTATGTTAGTAAGATTTTAAATCTTATGTTAGTAGCAAAATAAACACATAATTCCAGGACAAAGACAGACCTGAAAAAAGAAAAGTGGTCTTTCTGCTGGTTGGTTAATAGATTAAAAAATACTGGAAATGATGCCGAGCCCTTTGGCAACTACTTTGGCAAAATCTCAATAAAATTTGGAAGAATCACTGATGTTTCAGGCCCACCATTTTAACAGCTCAAGTTACTTTGGAGATTAGTGCTAAGCAATACCCAGCAGTCTGTAGAAGCCATTGCCATGGCTCTGATATGCTTTCTGTCTTGGCTTGCACATCATTCTGATTCAAATTTCATTTTTCCTTGTACGTATATTTGTAAATCTTAGTGAGAAACAGGAGTCTATCAGAGCGTAAGCTAAAACTGTAAATGTGATGTACTGAAAAACCAAATAAGTCCTGTGAACAGCAGCACACACAGTGACTCTAAGAAAAAAATATTTCTTTGTAGGTTGTGTTTTTCCAAGGTATCTTACTAAATCACTAGATAATCATTAAAGGGAAGCTGGAGAAAGGTTCTGCCTTTGAAATCATATTTGAAAGTTACAATTCTAATCTTCCCCTCTCCAATTCTAATTGTTTTGTTTGATTGTTTGGTTTCAGTCAACCACGTGTATGTACATGTAGTTTGACAGATTCCCCAAAGGGGCTAGTTTTCATTTAAAATTGCAGCCTAATTGTGATTGAAGCCACAAAACCACATCACAGGCAAGCAGGAATAGATAATTCATAAAGAGTTTCTAAGCTTATTCACAATTTTGTCCTCAGATTATATATAATTGTAAATTTTCACCTCCAATTAGCCTTTTTACAATTGTATTCCTTGGACAGATCTTCCTATCTTTCTATTATAGGTATTTGGAATTCAGTTTTCTCATTAAGCAGATATTCATGGGAATCCCATAAACAAAACCATAATTTTTTCTCATTGCTTCCCATGCTTAATAAGCATAGTTCTGAATTACTCTCATTTTCAACGAAGCATTTAAGGCTACTCAATTAAGTGGCCATCATAATACCACTAGGATTGCCTTGCTCATTCTTAGGAATTGGCAAGGAGAAAGCTAATTAAAAAGCATATTCAAACTAGTAGGCAAAATATGAAAGATATAGTCCTGAGTTACAAATGTAACTTATATGCAAGTCTTCAGTGCAATTTCTTAACAATGCACAAACCTACAAATGTCAATGTCCAAGCAACACCCCCAATGAAATCAAAACTCCAAGGCAGGCATTTTCCTCAAAGTTTGAATTTATTAGAGATGTCATATTGGCATATCTGGGAAAACCCGAATCTGAAAGCCCCGGGGTTTCCCCACCCAAAGTAAAGTCAAAGTTCCTTCCTCTGCATCCACATAGGCATCACATGGTCCAATCAGGTCTCTGTCCCAACTGTAGTTGACTCCCAGTCATGCCTCCCCAGCTGCAGGCTGAATGTCCTTGCCTCCCAAAGGAAAAAATGTTGTTTTGGCCACACTGTTTCCACCAACCCCCTCCCATTCCCACAGCTTGCCCATCTACCGTTGTGGCAGCCCTGAAGATTCCAATTTAAATGTCAAGCCTGAATTTGATCTGCTTGATCTGCGGTTAGTGATGGATGCATTATTTGGAGCCTGACATTAAAGATGGCTCCAGGGCTGACAGGCTGTCCCCCCTCAGCCGATGAGTAGCTCCTGAAACGAGATAAGCAATGGGGTTTAGTGCTGTTGTGCCTAACCACCTCTTTCCCCCCCGCCCCAGGGCTTACTAGGGAACTTATCATGGAATTGTTTCACCAATCTATCTGCTTTCACATCCCAGCTCTTAACCCAGGTAACCTCAGACAAAGGGTACCCCTTCCAGTGGACTAAATATTGTAAGCGACCCCTATGTACTCTGGAGTCCAATATCTTCTTAATCTCATAGTGGGTCTTCCCCTGCACTACCATCAATTTGGGTGCTGGACGGTCTCTCGGTCTTAGCTGTGAACTGACTGCAGGTTTCAGCAAACTGCCATGGAAAACCAGATGCACTTTCCCTAATAGACGTAGGAGGTTAAGCTGTACAGTCACTGGGTTAATTACTTTCACTGTTGAAAATGGTCCTAGGAACTTAGGCCCTAGTTTCTTGCTAGGCAATTTCAGCTTAAGGTATTTGGTTGACAGGTATATGCGATCTCCCACCCGAAAGGGGGGTTGGAGAGATCGGCGTTTATCCGCCTGTTTCTTCTATGCTTTCACTGCCTCAGCTAGTGCTTGTTTGGTGTTCTCCCAACCCAGCTTCAGCGACTCCATCCATTCGGCCAGGGTCATGGACGATGGTGGCTCTCGCAGTAGCTTTCCAGATCACTAGCGGCATGGGGACAAATTCCATGCCGCTAGTGATCTGGAAAGGGGTCAGGCCGGTGCTACTGTGCACTGCATTATTGTAAGCCACCTCTGCGAAAGGCAGCAAATCTGCCCAGTTATCTTGTTGATAGTCCACATAGCATTCAGGTACTGCTCCACCATGGCATTCGCGCGCTCCGCAGCCCCGTTAGTGCTCGGATGAAAAGCCGGGCTGAGTCCTTAGGTCGATCCGATGGACTTCAGGAACTCCCTCCAGAACTTAGCGGTGAACTGAACCCCTCTGTCAGAGATGATCCTGCGGGTCACTCCATGTAGCGGTAGATTTGCCTGATAAATATCCTGGCCAATTTCTTAGCTGAGGGCAATCCCGAGCAGGCAGTGAAGTGGGCTTGTTTTGAAAATAAGTCAATCACGGTCCAAATGACCGTATTCCCTCTGCTTTCTGGGAGTTCGACTATAAAGTCCATGGCAATTTCTTCCCAGGGCCGGCAGGGGTCGGCCACTTGTTGGAGAAGCCCAGGGGTATTTCCTGGTCTCATTTTCCTGGTCGCACATGTAGCGCAGCTTTTAACATAATCCTCCACATCTGTTTTCATCTTTGGCCACCAGAATTGCCTTCTGGCTAAGTGGAAGGTCTTTAGGAATCCAAAATGGCCAGCCAATTGGGAGTCATGGCTGCACTGTAGGATTTGAAGCCTCAAGCTGGCAGGAACATACAACTTGGATCCTTTCCAAGCTAACCCATCTCTTAGGGTCAGGATGTCCCTGTTGTCCCAAACCACTGATCGGCTGGGAGCGCAGACTTCAATGCAGCAGTCATCCGATCCGCCCTGGGGTCATCCTGACGTCTGGCTTGGCTCCTTGTGGTGACTTGAGCCACCTGTTGGGAGGGGGGAAATGATCGCGTGAATGACTTCCTCTCTCTGACTATTAAACTGTGGCTTTCTTGACAAAGCATCTGCTAGCAGGTTTTTCCCTCCTGGGATGTATTTTATTATGTATTTAGGAAGTTACATTCGTGCTCGCTGAAAGTGTCTGCCAGGTCTCTATACTCTCTGGGCACCTGGGGGCATCCAGGCGGGCCATCTGCGGCGGCAGGGGTGCCCTTCCCTGGTCAGGGCTGCTGGGTGGCATAACCAGTTGAGCTTCAGCCTGAAGGGGCGGAGGGAGTGGGCCAATGCCTATTTTTAGCTTTCGGTAGTCATCCTCCCGCGTAATGGCTGGACCCCATTTGTCCAGCCAAGCGAAGCCCAGGATGAGCGACATGGTCATCTTCGGGGCTACCACGAAGCGTATGAGTTCCCAGTGGCGTCCCATTTCCATTTCTAACAAGCTCGGTGACTAAAGTGGCTGGGGCTCCACCTATTAATGTCCCATTGACTTGCTCGAAGCGTATGGGGCGCCCCAGGGGTTTCGTGTCTATCCCTAGTTTCTGAACGGTAGGGAGGCTAATTAGGCACCTGGTACAGCCAGTGTCTATGATGTGTCTATGTCCCCTTGGGCCCCGGTCCTGGGTACCACTATCCGGGACTTTATGGAAAAGGGGCGGATGGCTTCATTTACCATCAGATCCTCTTCGCTGGCCTCACTGCTCTCGCTGGTGGTGCCTGGAAAGGGATCCGGAGCTGGAGTTTCTCCCCTGTTTAAAGGCGGGGGAGGAACCTCAACAGCTTGCTGGGCGAGTTTTCCTTTGTCCGGCAGTCTCCATGGGGTTTTCTTCACCCTGGGGCCTGCTGGAGTCTGGATTTGGGGGCCGGGGACCGGTGACAGGCACTGATGCCCGGTGGCCTTACTGGCCACATCTGAAGCACTTGATCGTGGCTGTGGGTGTCAGCTTCGGCACTTCGACAGGTTTTGCTGGGGCTCGACACCCCAGGGGTCTCTTGGTAGGTTTTTCCGTAGTAGGCTTCCAGTGAGGGTGGATTTCGAGGTCCATGGCCACTGCCATCCTGTACCAGTCCTGTATGCACTCAGGGACCCCTCTGAAGGCACAAGCTTGCCTGAGGTCTTGATCTAGGGCAGCGGTTCTCAACCTGTGGGTCGCGACCCCTTTGGGGGTCGAACGGCCATTTCACAGGGGTCGCCGCGCACGTTAGCCAGCCATCTTGGTGCCACCATCACTGCAGGGGTGAAAAGGTCCCGGTTCGGCCGTGCCTGCAGGTCGCCGGACAGCTGGTAGCCCGGACGCCGCCATTTGGGTTCTTCTACCCTCTGTGCATGCGCAGAATGCTTCGTGCATGCGACCCGCAGGCAAGCCCAAACCGGGAGCATTTCACCCCTGGTGCCACGCCCCCTTTATCACCTCATCCTGCGTGGGGAGAGGGTAGGGAGGGGGTCGCGGTGGTAGCGGGGGGCGGTCGCGGGGGGGTCGCGGCATTAGAAAGGTTGAGAACCACTGATCTAGAGCCTCTTTGAAGTGGTGAACGAGGTGGCATTCTGGCCAGTCTCTTAATTTTCCCGCCAATCTTTGGAATTCCCAGACAAATTCTTTTGGGGGTCGGCCCTTCTGTTTCAAGCCCTTGATCTCGGCCTCAGCTTCTTCTCTGTGGGCCGTATCTTCGAATCAGGTCCTTAGCAGCTGCACAAATTCTTTGGTGTCATCTAGCTCTGGGGCTCCTTCATCGTGCAATTGGGCTATCCATTCAGCTGCTTCTCCCTCCATTATATTGTCAGCAATCGCTGAGATTATCTCCTGATCTGTTTGGTATTGATCCCCATAGCAGTCGAAGTGGGACCAAATCCGATTCAGGAAGCCAGCTTTCCCGGGATTCCGTCGAAAATTGGTCTGAACCACGGGGGAGGGGTGGCTGGTGGAATCGGCTGCGGAACCGGGACCAGCGGTGGGGCCTGGGCTGGCATCCACTGGTACTGTACCCACCCTTGGCTGGGGTAAAAAGCCCATCCAGGTGGGATATGGTCTGCCGGGGTCAGTCGGATGGGTGGCTGGCAAGGAGGGGTATTCGGTTTTGGCAGTCCTAGTGCCTCCCCCTGTACCCCTGGGCTGGACTGCCCCAGAGGCCCCTGCTGCTGGCTGGCGCCTGTTCCCACCGGAGCTGTCATTCCAGTAGACTCAGCAGGGGAGATTCAGGTGCAATCCGCTTTGTGCTGAGTGGAACGAGGCAGACGCTCCACTCTGGATGATCATGTTGCCTTGGCCCGAGAAGGTGAACGTGGGCTGAGCCATAGCCCAGCCAGGCTGGCCGCTTTGGGGGAGTTGAGCGATGCTGCCCATGCTGAGCTGACCAAATCTCTCTGGGAGGCCAGCTAGTGATTGACTTTGAGACGGCGGCGGGAGACCCCATTCCCTGGACTCGCTGAGCTCAAGGGGTCTCGTTGCTCTCCACTCGAAGACTGTGGTGCGCTCCGCCCAGCCCGATGCAATCCGGGGTTCCTGGAGTGCTGTCCCACTAGCCAGCTCTTGGGGCGGTGGGATTCCCACAGCTTCGCCCCATTGAGAAGGATTCAGTTGAGCGATCTGCCAGGGCACCAGCTCTTTAGGCCTGGTGCCCCACCAATGCTCAGCCTCCGCGGCTTCTGGGTCTGCCATCACACTCGCCGAGGGGGAGTAGATCGTTTCGAGGATGATCTCCGAACTAGCCCCGTGGTTAGCAACCTCCGTGGTTGCTGTCTTCTCCTCCATCTTCCCTGAGTCTTTGCGCCACCCGGTAGACCAGGCTGGCGCCCGGGGCTCAGGATCCCGGACAGCAGCCCTATGGAGCGGGGAGCTGAATGGTTTTTAAAAGCAGATTCGGGTTAATTTCAGGGTTCCAAGTAACACCCCCAACGAAATCAAAACTCCAAGGCAGGCATTTTCCTCAAAGTTTGAATTTATTAGAGATGTCATATTGGCACATCTGGGAAAACCCGAATCTGAAAGCCCCGGGGTTTCCCCACCCAAAATAAAGTCAAAGTTCCTTCCCCTGCATCCACATAGGCATCACATGGTCCAATCAGGTCACTGTCCCAACTGTAGTTGACTCCCAGTCATGCCTCCCCAGCTGCAGGATGAACGTCCTTGACTTCCAAGGGAAAAAATGTTGTTATGGCTATACACCCCACACTGTCTCCACCCCCCTCCAGTTCCCACAGCTTGCCCATCCACCGCTGTGGCAGCCCTGAAGATTCCAATTGAAAGATGGCTCCAGGGCTGACAGTCGATTTTAGTCAACAAGACGGGTGGGTTTTTTGTAGCCATACAAACACAAACTTAAATGCATATGCAATATAGGAATGTGTTGGAGATAAATTTGGGGAAAGAAAAACTTTATTTCACCTGATCCAGAAACTATCCTAGAAGTTCTGTACCGAATGTGGCATCCTGTAATATGTCTGCCCTTATTATGAAATGGCTAAAACATCATTAAAGACACATTCAATTACAACTATTGCATAAAAACTATACTCACAAGAAACATGAATTACAAATTACTATATAAATGAATTACCCTTAATTTTTTTCATCAAAAGAACAAAACACACATCCAGAGCCTATAAAATATTAAACCCAAACCAAGATTTCCTATAACTGCCTTGGAAAAACCTCCCATGGCCAGGATGAGATCATGAGAGAGGCATTATCTCGTATTTAAAATACGCTCACAAAGTATTCTAGCTAGAGAGCTACCGGTATTTTAATTTTAAATCTTTCCTCTTTTGCCATGTCTTGCATTTCTGCAAAAGCTTAGCACAGTGGTTCTCAACCTTCCTAATGCCACGACCCCCGCCCCGCTGCCGTGACCCCCTCCCCCTCCCCGCGCGCGATGAGGTGACAAAGGGGGCATGGCACCAGGGGTGAAATGCTCCCGGTTCGGGCGTGCCTGCGGGTCGCTGGACAGCTGGTAGCAACAGAAGTGGGAGACTTCACCCATCCACCCGGACGCTGCCATTTGGGTTCTTTTACCCTCTGCGCATGCGCAAAGCATTCTGTGCATGCGCAGAGGGTAAAAGAACCCAAATGGCGGCATCCGGGCGGGTGGCCGAAGTCTCTTGCTTCCGTCGCTACTGGCTGTCTGGCGACCCGCAGGCACACCTGAACCGGGAGCATTTCACCCCTGCACGGTGGCACCAAGATGGCGGGCTAGCGCGCACTTAGATGACCCCTGTGAAAGGGTCGTTTGACCCCCAAAGGGGTCGCGACCCACAGGTTGAGAATCGCTGGCTTAGCATGCTAAAATGATTGACAGACAAGGCTTCTCTATAATAGCAGCTCCCTATGCTTACCTATAGTAGGTATGGACATGGTTAATTATGAGCTCCCAAAATATTTACTTTTTCCATGTACTTCAGTATTAAAAATACAAGAATCTTGTTATAAAATCATTCATATATTATTTATTTTATTCTTATGTTTTCCATTTTAAGACTGCTCATTCACCAATAACTCTGAGTGGTTTGCAAAGGTTGAATTTATTAATTAGATCTATATCCTGCCTTTAATTGAAGAGCTCAAGGGAGCATATATAGCATTGCTTCCTCCCATTTTTCCCTATTACAACATCCACATGAAATAGACTGAGCTCTGAGAGGGTGACTGGCTTAAAATCACCCAGTGAGACCTCCATAGCTAAAGGTGATCTATATGTAGAAGCCAGTCGCTTTCTATTGGTAGAATAGGAAAGGGATTCTTCAAATAGGAAAGTGACCTATTCATTTTCAAAGCTGTACAAATTTAAAAGGCAGCTGATGAAACGATGAATGAGAAGGAAGGATCCTAAAATGATCAAAGGAACATGTACAATAGAGGATTTTGAAAAGGATGATAAGGCACACAGGTCTCAAGAAAGAAACCAAAATACAAACTTTTCCAAATAAAGATGCTATAAGATATTGAAATGACCAGATAAGAAAGGTCTGCCCAGAATGGTCCAATACTTTTCTGTAGAGTGTGCAAGCAACGGAGTGGCACAAAATAAGTCATGTCTGCGCCTAAAGATGTGAACAAATGCATACAATCGTTCATAAAATATATGAAATATATATTCTCACCTATTCCATGGGTGAGAATATATGAAAGCACCCAGGACTCTTGTGAAAATAATAGCAATAATATCTTAAAGGTGCTTTTTTCAAGAGGCAACTCGACTGTGTGGACTCTGTCCACATTTTGGACAGAGAAGAGCACTGCTTTGAAAGAGGGGTCAAAGAGGCCATCTATGTCAAAATTGAACAGCCTTCTCTCAACAGAGGGGGAGGGCTACAACATCTATCTTCAGTCTACAACACAGTCCTTTCAACAGATCCAAGAAGGCTCCACACCCATTTGCACTACTCAGGTGACCCTGATGACACAGATAAACCTCCAGGTGGCCTTAACAACTTGCTAAAAGGATGCAAATGACCAGCAGTCTGCAAGCAGTATAAATCCTTCCCTTCCCCACCATCCAGTCAGAGCTGAAGAAGCTTCTTGAATGAGAAGATAAATGTCTTCAAAGAAAAACCAGAAAGTCCAGTTGCCTCTTGAAAAAGCACCTTTGGGACAACCATGACCTGGATGACATAGACAAATAGCAATAATAATGTACCAGCTGGTTTTCCAAGGAAAAATACAAATTAAAATGTCTGCACGTTGGCTTCTATTCATTACCTTCCAATGGGGAAATCTCGATGGCAAAGAAATTCTCGCTGACAGGTCAGTCATCAATGGCAGATAAGTTACAACCACTCACTTATTTTACTAGCCACTTCCTTGTATCTACTGATATCAATGAGGTACATCAAAAGTCTGCAGGATAGGGAGCAGGAGAAGCAAAATAAAAACCAGCCATTTCCTAATCTACATATTTTGGTGTTTCAGAGTCTTTTCCTACTGAGGGTATCCTCCGTGGTTAACTTTTAGTTCCTGTGATTTTCTGCCACCATGAGAGTGGCCAAGGAGGATGGGAATTGTAGTAGCCTGCAGCTGTAGAAGGCATCAAGATTGTCATAGACAACTAGGTAAACAACTGTTTATGAACCGGATTGAAGTGTGTTTTTTGTCTAAAAGTTCTTGCAGGGGCTCTAAGCCTTTCAGAGTTAGCTTCACTAGTAGGAATACTTCCCTACTCCATCCCCTAATACCAGGAGCAACACCAAATCCCGTTCTGTATGGGGCATTCCTGCCACTTTGAGAGACCCTAACATCACTTTATTGACAAATTCATCCCAGGACAACAAATCAGGGCAGCTGTTGTTCATCTTTCACGGTTCCCTCCTTTGGAAACAAACCATCAAAACAAAGTTAAAGCACGGTCTATTTTTAAAGCCCACCTTCTCCTTGCTTGGAGTACAAACTCACCGGAGGGAAGGGCGAGGGGGGGGTCTCCTCTTTGCCCGGAGGTCCCACAGGAGGAGCCAAATGCCGGCACCTGGCAGGCAAGCAAAACAAACCCGGACAAGCCAGAGGTCGTCAGGGAGTGCCTCTGCTTCGCTTCCCGCCCCTCCTGCAGGGTGAGTTCAGCCTTTTACGGCGCAGCAATAGCAACACGCCTCTCTGGGGAGAATGCCAGGCCGGCCCAGCGGTAAGGAAAGGGCGGACAGCCTGCTCCCCTCTCCGCTGGCCGCGGAGGAAGCGCTGAACTAGCCCCGGTCGAAACGCGGGAGGGATCCGGTCGCCAATGGCCCGATTGAAAGGGGAGACCCGCTGCGGAGACAGGTCCGCGATGATAAGGAGACAGCACCCTTCTCCTGCTTCCACTGCCTCAATTTGGTTTAACGCAGAGGAATGATGCCGGTCACGATCTTTCGTGAAATCTGGGGTTTATTCACGTTTTTTATTACACGTCCAGAAAGCGAAGAGGGAACTTTTAAATACGTCGAGTTAGTGCAAGCGAGAAATACTCGATGCCCAAGAACGTTTTTCTAAAGGAGAAATTTTCTGACAGCGAGAACAATCAAACCAATGGAACAGCTTGCCTTCAGAAGTTGTGGGTGCTTCGTTACTGGAAGCTTTCAAGAAGAAACTGGACAGCCATCTGTCAGAAATGGTGTAGAGGGTCTCCTTGAGGAGGGGGTTGGACTAGATGACCTACAAGAACCCTTCCAACTCTGCTATTTTCTATTCTATTCTATTCTATTCTATTCTATTCTATTCTATTCTATTCTATTCTATTCTATTCTATTCTAATTATTAGATTCGATTCTATAGTTTCTGCATTCAGCAGTCCTCGCTTCTGTCCCTATGCAGCATAATCCACGCTCGACTGCGTAGGGACGGCTCCAAACCCTGGAGAAGGGCTGCCTTTCCCTATTCGGCATCCACTTCAGCATCTCCGACCTTCCCACCCAGAGCGCTCGAAGCGCTCCCGAGCATCGTCCTCCCGCCGCCGCCTCGGAAGTAGTAACGGGACTCAATAAGCTCCATTCCTTAGAACCAACGAGAGGGAAGAGACAGAAGGCCTTTTCGGAAGAATGGCAGCCAATGGGGAAGGCCGGAAACGGTTTTGTCCAATGGGAAAGCGCCGGAGGTTGGCTCCGGGAGCCACGTGTAGGAAGCATTCGCCGGAGAATCCGAAGCGGCATGGCGGCCCCAGGTCCGAAAAAAAGACAGCAAAGACAGCGAGGCGCTTCTGCTTCGGCCGCGGCGGCTGGGCGCAAGAAGCGAAAGGTCAGTGCAGAGAAAATGGGAGGGAAGGCAGCTAGGCGACCGAATGAAGGGGAGCGAAGCGGTCGTGGAAGAAAAGGAAAGTAATGAAAGCAACAAGAGTTATAACAGAACTTCCGGAAAAGAAACTACTAATCCTGTTACTAAGAAATGAATGAATGTCAGAAAGTGTAGTGCATGCTTGTTGATTTAAAAAAAAAAAGGCTAGAATGGGAAAAAAACCCAACGAAAATAGTAGGGTTGAATTATGAAGTAGTTTGGACAAATTTGAAGTTGAGGTGGTTACTGTATGCGACGAGTGGTGAAAATAAACCATGCATAAAATATATATAGAATGATTAGCAAATGCATCAACTTCTGCTGCCTATGCTCTGCTAATGGTGAGGATTGTCTTAATCAAAATGGACATATTTGAGCCTGTTTATTCCTGCTCCTCCAGCTTTTCAATAACTGAGTGAAGGCATTTATTTAATCAGTTTTGATCTAAAATAAGTTTTTTTTTACTTCCCAGGTACCTGCTGGCGAAGAAAAAATTTGGCAGAAAGCTGGCTCCAAGTTGAATGAAGAGATCTCTAGTGATTCTGAACCAGATGTGTAAGGATATGCCAAAGTGCCTTGGTATTTTTCTTCTCTAATTAGGAAGCTCATGTCATAAAATTTAGGAACTTGCATAGGAATTTCCTGTGGAGATGGTTGCATGAAACTGATGATGAGAGAATCGTGCTATGAGACTTCATGATAATATAACAAGTGGTGGGATTCCTGAAATACAGTTCTTTGTGGCATCACCTAATGGCCCCAAAGATCTGTACTTTAGGAATCCCATAAGATGTAACATTGAATAAGATACCGCAAATTTGCATAAAATTGGGACAAAGGACTGAAGTATTTTCTTTGAGGGAATTGGACAGTAATTTTCTCTTGTTGATGGATAATTGTTGTGTGATATAAATATTTCTGTGTAAATTGTTTCTTTTCCATCTGTAGCTCAGAAAATAAAAATGAAGCAGAAGAAGAAATTGAAGAGACACCACAAGAGAAGAAACTGAGATTAGCGAAATTATATTTGGAGCAGCTTCGTCAACAAGGTGAGGAGAAGCTAGATTTAATTTAACTGGACTGTTAATCAGATTAAAAATTTTAATATATGAAATGAAACCAGTCTTTCTGTCTATCTATCTACCTGTTAAATCTGTTAAATTTATATAGCCTCCCATTTCATTATTGTGACTTTGGGCAGTTTATAAAATTAAAAAATGGGGGGGGGATTAAAAATTCAACAAAAAATAACCACAAAAATAAAAACATTAAAAACAATAAAACTATTAAAACATAATCAACAGGAGCGCATCGTTCATTTTCCTAAATGTGCAACTTATTAGCAAGTTCTCCACCAACATCCTCAGATCAGGTGGCAAAGCTATATCTTCAGAAGGCCAGGTGGATCACAGCTAATCTTACCCTCTGAGGAGAGGATGTTCAAAAGGGTGGGCACATCAGAAGAAAAGGCTCTCCTGGGTCCCATCAGATCAGATGACTTTGCACCCGCCCTTTCTGATGGGATGGATAGGTGTGATTGGGTTGAGGTGGTCCCTCAAATACCCCAGCCCCATGCCATGTAGGGCTGCACCTTGACACAAACTGGCAGTTGATGCAGGTTACAGAGCAGAATTGTAACTTGCACTGCTGTAGATGTGTGCATAGCTGCCCATGCTTCTGTATTTTATACCAGATGAAGCTTCTAGATGCTGTTCAAGGGCACACCCTTAATAGACTCTATTATAGGTAAATGATTTAGATGAGGGAATAGAAAGGGAACTCATCAGATTTGTAGACAACACTAAGCTGGCAGGAATAGCCAACACCCCAGATGATAGGCTCAAGGCTCAAGATCCATATGGATCGCTGGGCCCTACCCAACAAAATGAAATTCAGTGTAGAGAAAAGCAAGATTTTACACTTAAGCAAGAAAAACCAAATGTACAGTTTAGGTGAAACCTGGCTCAAAAGCAGTAACTGAGAGGGATCTTGGAGTCCTAATGGACAATCACTTTTAAATATGAGCCAACAGTATGTGGCAGCAGCCAAAAAAGCCAATGCAATCCTAGGTTCCATAAAGAGAGCGATAGAATCAAGATTGCATGAAATATTAGTATTGCTTTATAAAACTTTAGAAAGACCATATCTGGAATACTGCCTTCAGTTTTGGTCACCACATTATAAAAAAGATGTTGAGACTCTGGAAAAAGCACAGAGTAGAGCAACAAAGATGATTAGGGCCCTGGAGACTAAAACATATGAAGAACAGTTGCAGGAACTGGGTATGGCAAGTGTAGTGAAAAGAAGGTCTAGGGGTGATATGATAGCAGTGTTCCAATATTTGTGGGGCTGCCACAAAGAAGAGGGAGTCAAGCTATTCTCCAAAGCACCAGAAGGCAAGACAAGAAACAATGGATGGAAACTGATCAAGGAGAGAAGCAATTTAGAACTAAGGAGAACTAACAATTAACTAACAATTAAGTGGTATGGCTTGCCTTCAGACGTTGTGGGTGCTCCATCACAGAAGGCGCTTAAGAAGAGACTGGACAGCCACTTGTCTGAAATGGCTTGAGCAGGGGGTTGGACTAGAAGATTTCCAAGATCCTGTCCAACTCTTATTAGGGCATGAGTGACTGAGCATTGGGCCTCCTGGTCCATAAATAGATACAACTGGCATACAACCTGAAATAGCACAAAAGCCAACCTATCTATGATTGCCACTTGAACATTTGAGCAGGAGTTGTGAGTCCAAAAGGACTTCCAGATGGTACATTGGGTTTGTCTGGGGCAATGTCACCCATCCAGAACTAAAGCTGGTTAATTGCCAAATCCTGTTGGTCCCAAGACCCGAAGCCACTCAGTTTTGCCAAGGTGAAGTTGAACTCTGTGGTTTCCCTATATATAATTAACAGTACATTAATTACATAAGTTACTTAGCCTGTTGTGAACTTTTATTTGCTTATTTAACTTTACAACTGTTTGAAAAGTTCAGTCTCAAAAAAGATGGCTGGGAATTCATTTTGTGAAGTGTGGAGATTTTTTAAAAAATATTCTTTTGTGTAAAGAAGCCATAGAAATCACAATAGTTTCCCAAAATTTATGAACTGGGAAATTTAATATGTGTTTTTAAAATCAATTTCTCCACTGCTTTAGAAGATAATTTAACTTATTGGAGATACCAAATACATTGGGGCGAAAAACTCTCATCCTACTGGGTAACTGATTGGTTCTGAGCATTTGTTTTACTGAAGGATCTTCAGGATTTGAAATTGATTTCAGATTGGATTCTTTGATTAAGTAAACATAGCTATGTCTATGATTTTTGCCTCTGGCAGAAGAAGAAAAGGCTGAACAAGAGGCTTTTGAGAAAGACCTGGTTGCTGGCCGATTAAAGGAAGATGTGGTGAGTAGGACATGAGGTAGTAGACTGGAAAGAAATTGGTGCCTCTACCTATCCTGAATTGGGCATTAGAAAGCTTAAACAGCTCCACCTTCCTCATGAAGTAAATGGTATGTTCTCACTGGAGAATAGCTTCCCATGCTTCAGGTCTTGCAAGGCTCAATTCTAGTGGAGTGCGGGTGTTGCTTGTATAAATCACAGTCACTGTCCTACATAAAGAGATTAATAATATGCAAAACACAAGCATGCCTGTTTAGCTATGGTCCATCTTTAAATGGCAAAAAGAGTATGAGAACTTTTAGACATAAAGTCAATGGTTTGACAGGGAAATTATACAGTCTAAGAAGTGATATGCAGAAAGTCTCTTTCCTCTTGTGAATTAAGCATCCTTTCTCAACATTCAGAAGTATAGTGACTTCTCTGGCATTTGTAATCTGATAACGTAGTGTAATTTATTTTTATATCCACAATCACAATTTGTACTCCTTCTGAAAAAAATTCAGGCTGAAAAAAGCTGAGTAATTTTGGAGAAGTGACTTTTTATGGGCTTTTCCCACTTAATCCTTGGAAACCAGTTCCTGTCTTGCTTCCTTTCAGTCATAAGCCAATAAGGTAATAATAAGTCTGATACTCTCAGTGTCAGTTTGGTAGAAGTATGAGTTGAAGTTCTTAAACATGAGATCTCAGAAATGTGCCATTTACTCATTGATTCTCTTGTCAAAACTGAAAGGAGATTGTGATCAAGTCCATATAGAATAATTTAAGGTCATCTTAAAAAAGGAAATTAATCCAATTTAATATTTAGCTATATGTGGGTATAAGAATGAGATCCACATACTTTTTCCTAATTCATGTATTTTGTGAAGTAGGAAGAAAGAGTCAATCTAATTCTATTTTATTTGTCCCCCATAGCTTGAACAGAAAGGAAAATTGCAGAGACAAATTGCCAACAGTGTAAGTAGAAACTTTTTTTTTTTACAATTGTGCAGAATTTCAAAGCACCTATTACTCTTTTCCTCGAACTACATGTGGTATGACTGCCAACACATCAGCTTACGGAGCCTTTTATTATTTGAGATTATTGCAGGATTTTGTTAGTTTTTATATGTTATTTCCCTAGGGACAGAATTATTTAAAACATTTATTCTTACACCCAACTCTGGGCAGTTAACATTGAATTAACAGCCACAAACAAAAGCAAAAAAACCCCCTAAAACACATTGTGCCTGAGGCCATTCATACGCTTATGTAGTAATTTTTTTAAAGGTGAGCTCATCTAATTCCCTGGGACAATCCCTGAGTCTTCAATGCCATGGCAAATCTTCAGTGCCTGCCAAGTCTTGAATGCCTGGCAAGGTAAAAGCCATCTAGATCTTGAAGGTTATGCCATTTTACAAAACATGGGCCACAATATAGGAGCACATTGTGTAATACAGGGGACAAAGATGCCTATCCTGTTGGATCCGGTGGGGCAGAATGAAATAACAGAAGAGAGGTGGTTCTACAGATAATCTGGCTTTCTGCCATGAAGGCCTTTAGGTGATAACCAACATCTTGAATTGCCTCCATAATTTCCTAGAAGCCACTGCAGAATAGTGACATGTTGTGTCCAAAATAGGGAGGCATACCATGGTGTGCCCAAAACTACCCACCCCAGCACATTCTGGATCAATTGCAATTTCTGAGTAATTTTCAGAGGCATACAGTTGATATCTAACCTTGTGCTGGTGGATAGGCTCACCTAGTAGCTTTATGTCTATATTAAATATGAATGGAGAATAAGTCCTGAGGAACACTGCAAAAGAAGATTGAACCTCTCTCCCTCACTAACACCAACTGGAATCTCCTCTAGAGGAATGAAAACCACTGCAGTATTATGCCCCCATTCTCACTCCTACCCCGAGCTAGCCTGGAAGGATATCATGATTTATAGTAGCAAAGGCCGTAGAGAGATAAAGAAGCAGCAGATCGGATGCACCATTACTATTCTGATCCCATCAGTGTTCATCCTCAAATGCGATCAATGCCATCTCACTGCAGTATCCAATTCTGAAACCAGACTGAAGAAAGTTGAGATAACCCATTTCCTCTGAAACTATAGTCCAATGTTCTTCTCACAAGCCAAAAACAAAAAAATTAAAGTGTAGACAAAAATTATTCAATAGCATTGTAGGCAGCAATTTTTTGTGAGGAGGAGGCAGACCACTACCTTCTTCAGTGCAGGAGTTGCCAGCTTCCTGAAACAGGGATGAATTCTGCCTTGGCCCATCACATATTTTTTCCCCCAGAAGACTTTCATGATTCTAATGTATAAGTGATCCTAGGGACTTAGACACTTTTACACACATTGGCTAAATTCTCTCTTTGTCCTCCAGCAGCACTCCAGGCATCTCTTCCACTATTTTATCTTCCAGAGTTCCTCTGAAAATGAGGGCTCCCAGGGATGCACAAACGGGGAGAGGCTGCCAAATGCAGTCTAATTCAAGACTGAGGTTGCGATTAAGGCCTCAGTTGAACTATGCATCAGCAACCCCTAGCTCCCTCAGAAAGCTGACAGAATCCGTTAGCCACCTGTGGCAGACCAATTAAATAGATCCTACTTCGTTGGTGAGGCACAGTTGTTGAAAATTAGGCAATCTGATTCCAGTTAACACTGTGTCATAAACTTCAGTGATATCTCAGCACTGAACAAGTTGGTATGCTGCAATTTTTTTCATTTGTATTCGTGGTTCGGAATGCTGATGTAACTGGTATTCTCTGAATAGTTGCAGCCTCCAGACATATCTGACATCAAGATACTACGAGGCCACCAATTGCCCATCACCTGCCTAGTCATTTCACCAGATGACAAATACATTTTCTCTGCATCCAAAGACTGTTCGATCATCAAATGTAAGTCTTATTTTCTGCAAAAGACGATAAACTACAAGAAAGAAGAGGCATGAAAGAAAATACTCTAAACTTATATAAATTTATATTTTTATAACCCTATAAACATTATCAGTTTTTTCTATAATGATGGCAGGTTCAAAGGATCAAATTTACATTGCCGGAACTGACTAGATCACTATTGGCGTAATGGAGAGTCAACTCTAAATGCTGATGGCCAAGAATTGTAACCAGCATATTTTTTATAGCTACATTATTCTTTTTTATAGCTACATTAAAACGATCCTTTCCATTGATGTATTACCAAGCTATTTTGATATTTTTGACTTACTCTTGTAATCAATCTTCCAATTTTAACTACTGTATAGAAATTTGGGATTTCTTTATTTATAGAGTGTACACTGTAGAGTGTTTATTTATACACCTGGCATAAATAAACACTCTACAGAGTAAAACATTTTAGAACCCTTATCTTTCAGCAGAGGATTTATTTGTCAGTCTCTGTTGTGTCTGCATATAAGTTGGCATTGTTCTTCCATGCCAAGATAGGGGAAGGTGGGAGTGATCAGTGGCCTGCTGCAAATACGTTTGCATCGTTCTTTGAGGCCAAGATTGAAGATACCTGCTACAAATTGTACTATAGAGTTGGGGTAGCTCATAGGTAATTTTGGAAAATTCTTGACCCATTTTTTAAGAATGTCTTCATTGTGTAGATCTCGAATAAGTGGACAGAGTGTGTGAAAAGGTGAGGGCCATACACAGGTGTGAGACTCTTACCTCTTCTGGGTGATAAATCTGGTTAAGGAAAGTGGTTTATGCCACTGTGAGAGGGATGTGTCACTTCCCCAGTAATAATAATGAGAGTAATAATTGGGGCGGGGAGGTGGGAGGGGAGACGAGGTGTGACTCAGATAGGCTGCTTCTCAATAGAAGCACTTTATTGAACAGCTTCCCTTTGGAAAGTTTGCCCCTAAATGTCCCACTCTTCTGGAAACTCCTGAAAATTGAGTTACTTCTCGGGATGTAGATTGCAGAGCATTGCATCAAGCCAGCTGGTTTATGAGATATTGGAGTTAGGCTGGCTTCTATGAAATAATTAGCTTGGCCTCCACTTGGATCACTTTTGTAAAATTCAATTCTTTAGTAGATCTTGGTGTGGTGAACAGCATTCAGCAAAAGTTACCGGGAAGGTGGAATTGGCAGAAATAATTATTAATAAATTAATATGGGTCTGGAGAGTGAGCAGGATCTTACTAACATCATACTTAACATATTTGAGTCCTTTTCTATACGTTAGTATATTTGCAGTTGAAGTGAATGAAGTGCAGTTCCTGAGTCACTTATTCATGTTTTTGAGGCAGTTGAAGCATGATGGAAGATTAATTTTTTCTCCAATTATAGATTTTACTAAAATAATTTTCAATGCTCTGGCTTACTTACTTTTAAAGTGTCAGAAAAAGAATTGTAATGTTTGAAACCTGACTTGAGCATCATTATGCTGCAGGGGATGTTGAGAGTGGAAAGAAGCTCCATGTGATACATAGAGGAAAAACGGAGGCAGAGGGCAGCCATGTTGGACATACCGCACACATCATCTCAATGGCTGTCTCGTCAGATGGCAAATTCCTGGTAAGAAGAATAATTTCTTCTGCTACGCTGAGGAAAAGAAACCAACTCCACACAGTTCTAGCAGTGTTGGCAGAGATTTCTGAAGTTTGTTTTCTCCTCTGTGTTGCAAAAATGATACTTTTTGTGGTGGTTGGTGATCTTTTAGTATAGTAGAGAGATTCTTCTTCATAGTTCTTTAAACTATGTTCAATAGATCCTCCTATATCAGGGGTGTCAAACTGAATTTCTTTGAGGGCCAGATCAGCACTGTAGTTCTCTGCAGGCTGTCCCAGGGAGGGGGGGGGGAGACTGGACGGACGCCTCTTGCAGCACTTTGCTGGCCGAAACAGGGTGTGAGGGGGGCCTCACACAGCCCCGCTGTGCCCCGTTTTGGCTGCGAGAGGCGTGGCGGGCCAGTCCTTTGCTATTTCCAGGCCGGCCCCGCGGGCCAGATTTAAGAACCCCTGTCCTATATCAACTAACTGTTGATATGAGTTATACATCCATCCCTGTTCAATGCTGTGAGATCTGTGTATCTTGAGGAAATTTCCCTGAATCTAATCAATGGATATAATAGGCACCTCTGTTCACATAGACAGGCAATCTCCCTTCTTGCTCCAGGCAATTCTATTCCTTTATTCCAGCTGGACTCCCTTTCTCAAAAAACCAAAAACCAAAAGGCAGTTAAAGAATGAGGTGTTTGAGTTATGCTACTGTAAGGAAAACATTAAGGCATTAAAATAAGTGTGTCCAGAAGGCTGAGACACCTGAGTTAGCAATAGCAATAGCAATAGCACTTAGACTTATATACCGCTTTACAGTGCTTTACAGCACTCTCTAAGCGGTTCACAGAGTCAGCATATTGCCCCCAACAATCTGGGTCCTCATTTTACCCACCTCGGAAGGATGGAAGGCTGAGTCAACCTTGAGCCGGTGAGATTTGAACCGCTGAACTGCTGAACAGTCAGCTGAAGTAGCCTGCAGTACTGCACTCTAACCACTGCGCCACCTCGGCTCTAACAGTTTCTATAACAGTAAACCCATTACACAGAATGTGTGTATGTAATGTGATAAAAGAGGAGAGAACTGAGCAGGGTCTTTCTGTGTCGCTTCTAGGCCACAGGTGACAGGAACAAACTCATTATGATCTGGGAAGCTGCAACCTGCAGACACCTCTATAAGTTCACAGGCCATCGTGATACTGTATCGGTAAGTGACCACAACCTCTAGAGGTATTCGTATTTATAGATAAAGTGCATTCACAATATAAGGGAATGTTTTTATGGATGCTACTACTATGTCTTTCAAAAAGAATTTAACAGTTGAAATGTTTTTACAACAATCTGGAAAATGATTTGTAGAAACAACTTGCACTCCTCAATCAACCATCAGCCAAAATGGTTTGAATCCTTTTTGCTGCATAGATTTTTCTACAATAATATTATTTTTTTAACAATTTTGTTCTTTTGTAAATTGTCTGTATCACTGGAAAGCAAAATAAAAAAATATTTTTTTAAGTATGGGGAGTCTTATGTTAAATGTATCGATGCAAAAATTTTCATCCCCTCTCCTCTTTACCATCCCCCCTATACAAACATGAACATCTCTGCTTAAAGTATAATGAGTATGGTGTAACAAAAATATTTTTTAATCTTGTTTTATTAAAGTGTACATGGTGTTTATTCCACCAGTACTTTGTATGTGTTGTTCACTCTCTAATAGAGAAATCCACATTTCCCTCTGGGACAATTAGATTGGATGTGGGAAAGCAATCAAAGATTAATTCTGCCTGCCCTTGGGCGTATCTCATTCCATCTCTTCCTCTCTTCACGCTTTCTCCCTTTCAGGGCCTATCTTTCCGCAAAGGCACTCACCAGTTGTACAGCGCCTCCCATGACCGCTCAGTCAAAGTATGGAACGTGGCAGAGAATGCATATGTTGAAACCTTGTAAGGAACAGTTTTTTTTATATACATGCAGAATTAGTGATATGCACATAGCATGTTTCTGATCTATGAAAACTACATTCTATGAAGATCAGAGACAACAGGAGGCAGAATGAATGTATCATTAATACATTGATATGGTGATTCGTTTTTACAGAGGAACTCTTATCAACTCGTACCCTAACACGGTGGTAGCATTGCTCCAGACTAGAGTTTCCCAAACTGTGGCCTTTCAGATTTCAGAATCTCTAGCCCAGCGTTTCTCAGTCTTAGCAACTTTAAGATATATGGATTTCAACTCCCAGGATTCTGCTAGCCAGCATGCTGGGTAAATGAATGCTGGGAGTTGAAGTCCACACAATTTAATTTTTCTGAGAAACACTGCTCTAAACAATATGGGGATTTTTGGCTGGGAATTCATGGAGTTGCTGTCTCAATGGAACTTGAGGTGATCACCTTGGAGAAAGATGCCCAAGTTCATCGTGACAGGAATCTATAGGTCCTCGTTGGTATGAAGCAATGATAAATGAGGGAGCTTGTATGTTATTGTTACAAAGCTTTTAAAAGAAACAAACTCCATTCCCCCTTTATTCACGTGGCCATTCAGAGAGCTAGGATTCGCTGAATATGTCAGCGCCTACATAGCTTGCAATATACCCAACTGAAATACTGGATTCTCAGACATAGACAGGCCACGATTGAATCTCATCCTCTCTTCTCCCAAGGTTTGGTCATCAAGATGTGATCACAGGCCTGGATAGTCTGAGCCGAGAGTGCTGTGTCACATCAGGAGGGAGAGATGGCACTGTCAGAATCTGGAAAATCGCTGAGGAGTCCCAACTTGTGTTTTATGGACACCAGTAAGTGTGAGAATCATTGCCTATTCAAGCTTCTTTTACAAAGTATTGTTTCAGAAAGAGAAATCTAGATGCAGCATATTATAGAAGAATAAGCTACCACACTGTGCTTTGTTGCATTTCTGTTAGCATCGAAACTAAATGTATTGATGAATGATTTTTTGAAATTAGGCTGTGGTCAGCTGTAGTTCTAATTTATTTGATCAAATTATCTTTAGATCTTTTAAAAATAATTTGATCAAATAATTTTTAGATCTTTTAAAGAACTTCTTTTTAATCCTCTCTTGAAACTGGGTGAATCTATAACTTCATGTTGCAGTCATTTTATGTCTCCATCCAAGCTATTTGAGAAGGTTGAGGGAATTGTAAGAATGAGGTGAGATGAAGCAAAATACTAGAACTAGAAGAGGAAATGGCATGGTCAGGAAAGCACTGTTTTGGAGTTGAACCTTTCCCAAGGTTTCACAGACTCACAGTTTCTCCGATCCGTGTGATTTTTGACCTGTTACCCGAATGTGAATCGCTTTTAGTACATGAAATGGCCACTCTGGTGAAAGATAATCTTTATATTTTGCAGCGCAAAAAAAAAGTATCTCATGAAATGGGGACAAGGCCACTTTTTGCAAGTGAGAAATCACTTTCTAAAGCTTTTCCAGCACTGTGTATGTTTTTAAAATGAAAATTTAGAAGTGCAACTCTTTAAAGCAGCTGAAGCGTTTTTTTCAGGCTTGTGTGAAAGCTTTTTTGGCTCCCATATGTGCTGAAGAACCTCTTCTGAATCATTTTTAAAGTATGCACAGTCATGTCCAATATTTGGGGCTTGTTTATTAGTTAGTTTTTGCTAAAAACTAGGAGCACAGTGTTTTGCAATATAGTCATGGAGGGCTCTAGAGGTTACAGAACAAGTTACAGAATGCTACAGATTTCCTAGTTGAAGATTATTTTTCTTGGCTGAATGGATGTTATTCAAATGCTTTATCTCCATAATAGGAAGATCCTTCTATCTAGGGAATGCTTGAGAGATCTTGCATTTTTCACCTTTTGTACAATATGTAGTTAAAAAGTTGAGTGTCTTTCATTATAAAAAATATGCTCTGAAGCATACAGTGTAGATTGATTACTAGGAGCCTGGAGTATTTGCATTGCTGATTTATTGGCTGCAAGTATGGCTTCCTTTTTCCCATTAGGGGTTCGATTGACTGCATCCAGCTCATCAATGAAGAGCATATGGTGTCTGGTGCAGATGATGGGTGAGTATACGTTGAAACTAACTCAGTAAAAGTAAAATCAAGTGATTCCCACGTGATATGTAATGATTGTGATTTTGTTTCCAAGGTCAGTTGCCCTCTGGGGTCTCTCCAAAAAGAAACCACTAACAGTAGTGAAGCGTGCCCACGGTTTTCATGGCACGCAGGGCCTGGAACAGCCATTTTGGATCTCTTCAGTTGCTGGTTTGCTGAACAGTGACCTCGTAGCTACAGGTGACAAGAGATAATTTGTCTTCCTTTTCCTGTTGCCTTTGGGGTTAGGAAACCGGATAATGTTCTTTTTCCTGCCATTAATAAAAAACCAGTGCAGCATTTCAGCTTAAAATCCTTTATACAGTTCTAGGAAAAATCATATGTATAAGTACTTTGAAGTGCATCCTATTATTTATGGTGGAGCTTACTTCTAAGTAGACATGCACATGATTGTCCTATCACCATATTTTTTTAAACAATCTTCTGATTCCCAGCAATCAATCAAGGACATTCCAAGATACTTATAAATGATATTCAGAGGCGTTCACTGCTCTGACTTTGCTGTTTCAGATTTTGCCAGGATGTGTCTCTGGTTATTCTGGTATCCCAAATCTCTGCTTTGGGTTCCATTATTTTTGGAGTTCTGATACCAATAGCACTTAGACTTACATACCATTCCATAGTGCTTTACAGCACTCTCAGTATACAGAGTCAGCATATTGCGTCCAACAATCTGGGTCCTCCTTTTACCGACCTCGGAAGGATGGAAGACTGAGTCAACCTCAAGTCTGTCAGGATTGAACTCCAGGCTATGAGCAGAGTTAGCCTTGCAATACTGCATTCTAACTGCTGCACCACCAGGACTCTGATGTCTTGGTCTTGATGTCAGAGGATAATCATGGTTTTAGATAAATGCTTGGATTTATAAATTTGGGTCAGTAGGTTATTCCTATTAAACAGATCACGGAAGCACAGACTGAGAACCAGATATTCTTGCACTTCCCATAGCCATGAGAGTAGCCACAAGATTTCCTCCAAAATTTACTGCTGTCTTATAATTCTTAAACTATCAGAAAGAGAAAACGATTAAATACATGGGAGGTAATAAAATAATAAAATAAAATAAATACATTAAAAATATGGTTTTGGCCTGAGCCATACTCGGGTCATAGAAGTGTGGTCCATGGCTAGAGTGATGATCTGAAAGGAAATCTTAGTAGTGTAGATTACATGAATATTCCTAGTACAATAAAGAGCATGTAATTCTATTCTATTATGGCTAAGAAGCACCAGACTACTTGCTTTTTAGCTAGAATAATAGATAGCTGCTAGACTTTTTAGAATTATGTGCTGTTTATTTGTATATGGTATATACAGTATACTAAAGTTCCTCATGCTTATTTTATGTTCATCGGGGTAAGAAAATAACAGCAACAGTTACAATAATGTCTTAAATGAGGAAGGATAAAAGTTAGATTGAGGTTTATCCATTACTGTCTAGCTCTAGGTTCTTCAAGAACATCACTTGAAGAAATAGGAAAGTGTCACTGAACCAGACTTTTTAAACTGAATGTGGACATTTTAAAAACATTATATGCTCTGCTTTTGACAGGTTCCCACAGTGCCGGTGTGAAATTGTGGAAATGTGGAGAAGGATTTCGGAGGTTGGAGCTCCTCTTTGAGATTCCTTTGGTGAGGAAGCTGCTTTCAGCCGTGGGCTTAACTTCCAATTTAAACTTTTCTAGCTTGAGATTCATATTAAACTAGTTTAAGAAACAAGTGGAGCAAGAGGAAATAACACTGTGGAGTTGTTGCAGGTGGAGTGAACCTGGGAACTCTATGCAGGAGTTGCCTTGTTAGTTTTAGTTACACTTTTCTCTCAGCTTGTTCTCCTATCACAGGTTTAACTGTTCCAGGGATCTTCCCAAGGAATCCAAGCTTACACAGTGTAGATGAAATGTTTTGAACGTTACAGGAATCTACTTTAATGATTAGTTGTGTGTATAAATGAGTTCTTCCTCAATAACTTATGGAAGCTAATCCATATTGCAGAATAACCCAATAGTTAGACCCCCAAGGCTTCCTTTTGGGCAGTCAGGAGCACTTAGCCTGATACAGAAAACAGGTGTCTGCAGATCACCTGCAGCCCTTTAGTGGCTGTTGCCTATAAGTGGCAGGTGGCTGCAGAGTGTGGTCTTGAGCTGGAAAAGGAGCTTCCCAGCATCTAGCGAATGGGATGGAGCAGGAGGCCTTCATTACTGTAACTCAGATGAAAAGTTTGCTCATCTTTAACCTTCATGTGGACCCCTTTTTCAAATTTCCAGCAACTCATAACTGGGATCCATGTAGTCAACCGACTCCTTATGGTTGCAAAGCAAAAATCTATTTCTGTCGCTATCCAAGTAGAGGTCAAAGACTTAAAGATTAACATTTAATGTGACAGAAATGGCAGAAACCAGGCTTCCTCCAGTGTGGGCCCCTATACATATATTAGGACTGCCAAACTTCCCAAGCAGCACAGCAGTAAAAAAAAACAATTACCACATTTTTTTTTTTAAAAAATCTCAGTTTGGTTTTTTTCAGATTGGTTTTGTTAATAGCTTGAAATTTGCAAATTCTGGAAACTTCCTAGTTGCTGGAGTCGGACAGGAACACAGGTATGTGCACATGGATTCCATTCACATTGGCAAACAGCCTTTACACATATTCTCTCCCGGATTCAAGGTCAAATATACTCTGTTAAAAAATGTCCTAGTCTGTTCCCCCAAGGTTTTTTTGAGAACATAGATTGAGATTTGGGCTGGCCTAAAAATTCTTTTAGTAGAAATTATTCCTGGAAGTGTCACTGGCAGGTGATTATGTAGCAAATGCTGATGAACTCCCAAATAGGGATTTATGTTTGTAGCAAAACATTTGCTACAAACAGGGAGAAATTTGGGCAGGGCAGGGCAGGGCAGAGAGGTCACTTCCTTTGCTTTAGTACCCTGACTTAGCTAATCATAAGGGTAGCTCTCTCATGCATTAATACCAAATTGTAGGTAACCCTGGGGTTTTTTTGTTGCAAGGATCAAAACAAAACAATGAGCTTTTATTCAGAATAGAGAACAGTAAGAGGTGTGACATTGACTGCCTTCTCCAGATTTGGGGATTGAGATATAAAACCCTGCTGTGAAACTACATGGAAGAAAGAACTGTCATTGTATTAATGCTTTTAATTCCAGCCTTGTCAGTGTCTTATTGTTTGTCCTATTATAATTTTTTGGTTTTTTTTTTTCCTGAAATGTGTACATTTTACAGAATAATTGCTAGCATATATGAATGGTAAAATGTTTCCTTCAGCCCTTTTGTAGATTTCCTATTTCAAGCCGACCAATAAGCAAAGATACTTTATTTTTTCTGGGTTATATTTCAGGTTGGGTCGTTGGTGGAGGATTAAAGAAGCCAAGAATAGTATTTGCATTATTCCACTCAAGAAGACCACAGCAGGCAATTCACAGAAATCGTCTGAAGGCTCCTAATGCTTTCTTTCTGCAAATCTTGTTCACATTTCATGAATTACCTTATCTATTATATATTAAAGCTATCTTGTGTTTCTAGAACTTAGAGGTCATTTTGATTTTTTTCATTTTGATTTCACTGTATGGATCAATCACACTAATCTCCTAATGCTCTTCTGGAAACTGAAATATTTTGCATTAAACCATAAAATGGCTTCCTTGGTCTTGGATTAGCATTTTGTGTTACCTCAGCCATTCTGTATAGTGACAGACTTTTTCACTCCTGGAGTCAGATAAGACATCTATTTCAAGCTCTGTGATCTTTGGCAATACAAATCTACTCTGACAATACATAGTGGTTTATGATCTCCATATTCTCTACTTTGGAATTAACAATACAATTATATGCATTTTATTAGAAGAAAAAAAATTGTTCACTAGGACTTATGTTTCCTTCAGCCCTGAAGTATAACCCTGAAGTAAGGAAAATGTGTTTGATTACTGCCATTGATGATTAGAAAGGAAAACACAAAAGAGGGTGGAGGACACATTGTTTTAACTTTTTTAGCGCCTTCAACAATAATTAGTGAAAAAGTGCAAAAAAAAATGTACTTAGGCCTACATGTATATGAAATTACTTTTTCCAGCATTAGAACCAGCCTTTTTTTGCTTGTTTTATTTAAAGCATTTATATAGCTTCCTGTCTTATATCGAAGTCAGAGAAGCTCCCAATCAACAATTAAAACAATATCAATAATACATATATCTATTAAAACCATAAACATTAAAAACCTTGCACCAAAGCCCTTCCCCTTGGCTTGGCCCCTTCAGCAGGCCTCTAGGAAAGCACTTAAGCCCTGGCTTAAGTTGATATCTAGGCCAATGGTCTATCTCACCCAAAGTGCTGAGATAGGGTAAAGTGGAAGCTTAAATTTGGTGCCAGGTTTTTAAATGTTTACAGTTTTAATACATGTTTTGTTTTATTGTTGATGTTTTAATTGTTGATTGGCAGCCACCTAGAGTTCAGTATAAGACAGGTGGCTACATGAATGTTTTAAATAAAATAAATAAACAACAAAAGAGAAAGACCGGTTTTTAGTCTCAGCAATGTGCTAGAGCTAGTTAGGAAGCAAAAACTTTGGGGCTGTAACCAATTACGGTCTTGTCAATTTCAGGTAGCAGGCAAGGGACCAGATAGGGTACTAAACAATTTGTGATTAAGGTCACAAAGCAATGAGCTTGTAAACTGTCCCACTTGGTAAGGAGATGCTTGGCCAATATTTGATTTTAAGGCTATGACTTTTGGAGAGTAGACATGGGGGCAGAAAGGAAGGCATGTCCTTTTGCTGTAAGTCTGGTAACCCTGTGTAAGAACGTCTCATGATTCAAGACTTCAGTAATAAAAAAAGCACTTTATTTACATAAATTACAAAAAAATCACAAACTGGATCACAAAAAGTCTACTTTAAATTCTGGTGTTTTTTTTAAACAATATACATCACAATAATACTTTTTAAAATTTATATAATACTTACATTCTCTTTTGTTATTGTTTTGTACAGGAGCACTTTTTCATTCCTATCGTTCCCATATTCTGCAACAATTCTATCCTTTGGCGAAAACCTCCCTATAATTGTTGGTCCCATTCAGATGTGTTGACTGCATTTCCCATCTTTAGCGAGGCTATATTGGCCCTGATGGAGTGGATGATTGTGAGTGTAGTCCCGTGTATCAAATTGGGGAGGTTGAGCCATACTTGAACTATCGGGGAGCGTTGGTTGAAATCAACCCTTGACCTAGATATCAGTTGGTTACCCTGAGCCAATCTTAGTCTGAGTTTAATTTGCAAGATTGTTATGAATATAAAAATATGGAGCAGGGCACCCAGGATATACAGTATCTCCCTTGTGGAAGGGAGAAATTAAAATTTGATGAACTGCAGAAGTGGTTGGTTTGAATGGCATAGTTTGAGACTTGTATATTTTATCAGAAATGTTTACTTTAGATATCTTCCACAAGGGAGATATATCCTAGGTGCCCTGCTCCATTTTTTTATATTCATAACTATCTTGCAAATTAAACTCAGAAACTAAGTTTGGCTCAGGGTAATCAGTTGATATCTAGGTCAGGGGTTGATTTCAACAAGTTCCTTATGATGGTTCAATTATTGTTCAACCACCCCAATCTGGCACCTTTCAGGTGAAAATGACTAAATACCTAAATTCACATTTCTTCTGCATTTTACCTATACAAGTAATAATACAACTATATTGCAGCAGGACCAGACTTTACCCTGGCTGTCATTGAGGAATTAGCAGCTTAGGGGTTTTCTCACACATTTTACTCCCTTTTACTGAATACAAAATAGTGTTCAGCTGAAATAGAGAATTATAAGTGATGGAAAAGTAGGAGTCCTTCAGCTAAGTTCTGAAACTTCCAAACAGAGATTTGCAGTACACAGTTAAAGCTATTCTACTTTCTCTATTTACTAAAACTACAGGCCTTATCCTTCAGATTATAATATCTAGTTGAATCATGCTATGATGCTAAGGGACATTAACGGCCTTTTTTTTTTCTTCCTCCAGGCTGGCGTGTTTATCTTGTCAGGTTTGCAGGTAAATGTCACAGTTGGAATAGCTATTCCAATTACTAGATTTAGAATTTTCCATTCAGGTTTCCATGTCATCTTGGTTTGGTTTTATTGCCTTTTTTCATATGTGTTTATCAGGAATATGGTATTTCCCAAATCCAGGAAACACATTTTTCCTAGCATATTGAAATATGAAAAATGTTCACTTAATTTAGTAATTTTTAGGCTGTCCTTCATTATAATAATGGATATTTTGGCTTACCATTAAAGACACAAGTTCACAGTCACAGCACGTACAACATTTAGCCAAACTTGGCTGTTCTTGAAAAAGTTAAGCTGTGTCAGACCGGGTTAGTTTTTGGCTGGGAGAGAATCAGGATACCAGAGCCATAGACTAGATTGAGAAATGGAGACAATATTGCAAAAGAAGGCAAGGGCAAGCCAATAAACCAACAAGGACATGTCCATCTAGTCCTTTTGAGCCAAGCTCCGTATGCGAGAGACTCAACTTTAAAAGGGCAAGAAGGAAGGTGCCAACCATTAGTAACAGCAACGCCACTAAACTGCTGTTCTGATTATGACTCAAATGAAACTTTCCTTTAGATTCTTCAGTATCAATCTTCCCCATTTAATCACTCAAGAAACTGCTAACCTAAGGATGTTCTTTTTCTTTCGTAATCATAGAGGCCTCTATTTCTAATCAATAGTTTTAATATGATTGGTTAGAGATCAGGCTAAGGGAAATGTTTTCCTCCATTGAGAAACACGGAAATACCCAGTTCTAGAAGAGTTGATTCTATAAGGCGCAGTTAGATTCCTTGTGTAACAACTGCTAATGTTTCTTGCAAGTGGATTGATATTACAGAATGGTCTGGTTGAAAGGAACCTCAGATGTTACTTAGTCCGATTCTGCTCAGGACAGAATGCCCTACTCTGACAGATGACCATGAAGTTGGTTTCATCTTCAGTGAAAGAGAACTCATCACTTCATTAGGCAGACTATTCCATTGGCTAAAGGTTGCAACATCAGGCAATTCCTCCCAGTATTTAGCCTGAACCTACTTTCTTTGCAGTTTATTCCACTGATTCTGCTCCTCCTCTGGACAATGGAAGAGTGACACTCTTCAGCTATTTGAAGACAGATACCTCCCCCCCAGTCATCTTTGCTGTAAGGTAAATATTATCAGATTGTCAGCCACACTCTGTAGACCAAACCAAGAAATCAATTCCACAAAAAGGCCTAAACTACTTTTATTGTCTATAGTAACAGAATTTTGCAAGTCTAACTGCTTTATCATCCCGCCCCTTATACTCATGTGAACTAGGAAAGGGTCTGCCTGAGTTGCTGACACATACAGTACCTTCTGGTTTTGGACTTAAATCATGTTTTTTTCCCCTTGCCACTTTGATAATGGCTCTGGCCTAGCTTGTCAAAATTATCTTCCTTACTCGCTACACAAATCCTTTAATTATTTTTCTTAGGATTGGTTTTCAGACCAGTCACCAATTTGGCAACCCTCCTCTGGACTTGCTCCAGTTTGTTCCTAGAGAGTCCTATAAAAGAGAACCATATATCCAGAATTATAGTTCTTCCCCCTTGCTTGTTTCAGTGAATCTGGAGTTTCCTGCAGAGTTTGGTTCCAGCTGAAGAAGACAGTCCTGACATACCTCCCACTGAATCAGAAAGAAGAGTACCCAAGTAGCAGCACTAAGGCATTAATGGAGCACCCTTGGCAACCCCATTTTTTCAAAGAGGGGGAAATGTATGCTTGTATTACATCATGCTGAGCAGCACCTAACAAAGCTCAGGCATGTTGCTGTCACTGACTGGCAGGTGAAACAGATTCCTGTGATAGTAGAAATGCTTCACAGCATCATTTACTTGCAGAGGAAATCTAGTACTGGTATACTATCTGTGTAGCTGATCAATGAAAAAGAGGCATTAAAACCATATTATTTTACACCTAAGCCCCAACAATGATAATTCATCACCCCTGTATTGCCTAGTTCAAACACTGACATTGATAACGCTGAAAAATATTTCAATATTTTTAGATACCCAAGAAGCTGTTTTTATCATTTTTGGGGCCATTCTTCAGACAGATCCCCACAGGCAGTTCACATGGGGAACATTTGAGAAATGGAAAATATAGTTCAGTTTTTGAATCGGTTTAAAATTCAAAGTATGTGCTTTTTAAAATGATATTGGAAAAGTTAGTCTTCCTGGTTGTGAGGTAGTTTTACTTCCCTACCTCACTCCACCTGTGAGCTGCAGGGAGAACTGCTCATTCCAGACCATGAGTAAGGCTTACATTAATAATTGCTACTGGTTCTAGTAGCCTTGTGGTACACAATAAGTACGGTAGTTTTATAAATAGAATTGCTTTAGAGAAGAAAAATTGTGCTTTTGACATTTACTGTGTGTTAGCTTCCCTTGTGGCTAAGTCCTCAAATTCTTTCCACATTCCTTTGATACACTTTACTCTTGTCCTGAACAAATTTAAGAACATACTGACATAATAGCATTTTCTTTTAGTGAGATAGAGAAATACGAGAATTCATTTTCTTCAGCTGCCAGGAAATGGATGTTCAAACCTTTCACAAACATAAGCTCCATCCCAAATGATTGTCGAGCATCAGAATTAACAGAAGTGTGTAATAAAACCACCAAAGCACACAAAGTGAGAAATATCTTCTTTCTTTGTGTTACTTTAGGATGAGAGTAAATATTATCTTAAAACAGAGCAAGCATTGTGATATTTAATTCTTTAAATCTTATTAAAGAAGCCCAAGTCAAAACCATAGATACTGAGGGGGCAGAAGCCTCCAATTCACCCTTGCCCAAAGAAATGTAGGAAATTGTACTGCCATTGTGACTTCACTTGGATTTGGCACATTCCCAAGCTTTCTCAGAAAAGCCACAAATTAATTTATCCCTTTTATATAGCACAAGTGCTAGATTTCTATAGATTGTGCAAGAAATATTTAAATCTTGCTCCAGCTGCTAACCATACGATCTTTTTCCACTCTGGAAAGTTTATGCAAGTCTTCCATGTGATCAAGAGTTCCTCAAAATCTGGATGAGCAGAGTCTGTTTTTCCCAATCTAGCAAAGAATTTCATTTGCATTGTAATTTTGCCAGAAGCACTGAAGACCATCAGCAGCCCGCCTCACCCTGTTTTTCACAGTTGAGATTTCTTCCCTGTAAACAGCTGCCTGAACAAAGGCTTCTTTTTCTCTCTCACTCAAACCGACATCCCACTTATAAACAACTGTTCTTTCCTTTGTGCTGGCCTCAATGAAAGTTTGTTGACGTTTTGCCTCAGCCCCCAACTTTGGAATAGCCCGAAACTTTTCCTGTTGTTGACACTGAGTTTTAGAAGGTTTCACAAGGTTTCATGAAGGATTTAGTGCCTCTCTTAGGCAATATGGTATAAAATGTGTCCATTAACCAACTGTACAGCCAATCACAGCAGCTTAGAAGAAATGGCTATGCTTGCACAAAGATACCAACTATGGTTAACAGAACGGTCTAATCAATTGGTTTTGTACAAAACACCAAGGCATAAATTAGCAAAAGATATTTTTAGTCTAACATACTATGCTAACTCAACAGCCAGTCACAGATGGTTCTTGGCGTAAATTGCAACTGATGAAGTGGTTTGCACCAAAATATTCAGCACCGTATATACTTAGGCATAAAGGGTTTCCCTTCAAACCCTTCAGCAGCATTTCTAAAGTAGATAAATTTGCCCAGAGATGACAAATGGAATCTTTGAGAGATGAACTTTCCCCCCTTACAGTTAGGAAGAGTTTGTGATGGTGTTTGGTGGCCCAGTTGCTCTTTCAAGGAAGCCTTTTGGTACTTAAGAATGATAGATACTAGCAGATCCTCCAAAGAGTGACACTAACTGGAGCACCCAGTTTCTCACTACTCACATAATATTGTCCCTTGATGCATCTGACAGATTTGAAAAGGCAACTCTACGAGCAGGGATATAGTGATGAAAGCATAGAAGACAGATGGAGGCTGGGCAGGCTTTTCCATGGCGAAAAATGTGCTATTAACTAATTTAGCTCACTGGCAACACCGGCAGCTTAAAAGAAGAAATAATTGTGCTATAATAGAGCTGTTGCCAAGAGCAGGCTACATGTAGACAAGGGTTCAAGAGTCTTCCGAAAGAGAAGTTTGACCTTTTTTTTCCAGATCTGTTCCTGGCCCAAAGCAAGTACTAAAGTTCCTTTATAACTTGTTGCCTCTTCCTTTGGATACCAGAGGTTCTGTGCATCCCTTTAGAAACCAACAGAAATGATTGCCATCCTAGTTCTAAGAGCAAAGAACTTTAGCCGATAGCTGTGGAATAGCAACGGCCCAGAAGGCAGCCAACAGTTTTTGTGAAACTTTAGCATCGAAGGCAAGCAGAAGAAATATTTTCCATGATAGAAGAATGTTCTCATTTTTTCCATCTGGGTGTAGTGGCATTTTGTCCATTGTTTTTCTCTCACTAAGTAGCTTGGATAAACTCTTGCTTGCTTAAGATCCTACATTTCCCCATAACTGAATTCCTGTGAATTATTAGGACACAAAGAAACTATTGGGCTTATATTGGCACTATATCTCTCAATATTTAACTACTGTATAATTCAAGTAACAAGATCAAGGTCTTCTTCCTCTTCATACAACAGAGGAAGGTCTGGAGATTAGAATCCCCTCTGAATAAATGTCTATAGTTCTGAATCATCATGGACGTTTTCAGGCACCTTTTTATTGGTCTATACAACTAGTCCTTTTCTTATTCCGCTATTATTGCCAACAGTATTACCCAACCATCAAAGAAGATTTCAGTGTGCATCTTCTGTATTGTTATTAAAATAACACAATTTCAGTGCTTTTCTTCCTGGTTTTGACCAGCTCTGTGTATTAAATTCCATTTGTGCAATAACTTTCCTTCTTAGATTATGTCATAAGTTTGTTTATCAAAGAAAGCTCTCACTGAGTGCTAAGTTTGTAAAACAAACTTAGAATATAAGAATATAACAATTTGGTTCAATGCAATTAAGACGCCTGAATCTCCAGGTTTTTAAATATAAGATTCTCTTCCACCTCTTGCACTGTACCAAATTTTCCTTGGTTTCTTCAGAATTTGAAGTCTAACAGAAAAAAAGATGAAAATTAATACAAACAGAAAATGTTAGTTTAGATCATTGTCTTGTAGCCCAAATTGTACATTTTAACCAGTCCTTTATGTGTCCTACAATATGGAGCCACTGGATTACTTTAAAAAAAAAAAACTTTCCAAACTCTGCTGAAATATTCCTGCCTCTCTGCATTGGTCTTTGTCTTTGAGGATAAAGCTTTGATCTCATTTCTTGTGTCCCTATTCCTTTGCCTTGAAAAAGTTTGTCCAACAGATGAACTTGGAAACTAGTTGCTGCTGTTATCTTTTAAGGAAAGAAAAGGCCCAGTGAGAAACAAAAAAAGGCATTTGTTTGTAGGAGATGAGCACAACGGCTACAAATACTCATGGTCACCAAGCACAAGTGTTCACAAGGATGAGGTTGTAGAATCCACCACTTCGCGGCCATTGCAGACTGTTGGGACATATTGAGAAGTTGATCCTGGGAGACACAAATTGGGAAAAGATTTCAAAGGACGGTAGTTAAGAATCTCATGCTTAACAATGTGTCAAACACACCATTCACCAACCAACCAATTATCAGTACCCTTCCCCACTGATAAAGGAGTTCACAGTAGGCAAACTGTTCAAATGAAAAGACATTACATCCAGGAAAATTGCCGAAACGTGCATAATAGAAAAGGAACAGACAAAAAAGTGTATCTTTGGAGAAATCTGTCAAAGCACATAAAATGTGAAATCGTCATGGAAAAGGAGTAGAAATTGGTTGAAGCAAACTTTAAAATGGGGAAGGGGATGAAACTGATCTTTTCATTAATCACTATTTTCAAAAGAGCTAGAAATTTTACCCAGTACATTTTCTTACATATTGACCTGTTCATCTAGTTTGATTTCTAAAATGACAGCTGGCATGTTCTGTTATCTTTGCCCTTGAGAAGCTCTTGAGCAGCCTGATATTTATCTGATGTGCCTGCAGGGTCTAATCTAGCACACCAATTCTTCTGTTCAACAGCCTGATTGGATGATGGTGCTTTCTCATGCAGATGAAGAAGGGCAAAGGAAAAAAGGAACGGACACAGAATGTATAACTGAAATTCTGTACATTGTTATCTTTATGTATATAAATTAGCATTAGAATTATATGTATAATTGGTGAATTGAAGTAAGAGAAAAAATGGATGTGTAAGAAATGTATACTGATGCAAAAATGTTGAAAAGAAGATTTCTTTCTTTTTTAAACTGTCTAATAAAAATGATTTTTTTAAAAAAAGAAGAAGGGCAAAGGAAAAGAATGAGAGCAGCAGTGCCAAAATAGTGAGATGCTGTTGGAGAAGACAGGAGAGCATCTTGAAAACTTCAAACGCTATATTCACTAATAATGGTAGGAATTTAAAATGCAAACTATAGACATTGGAAACATAATCAGATTATACATTATTATTATTGAAGAGAGAGAGAGAAAAGTGATTCATGGATGTCGCAATATCAGCCAATAGTTCAATTGACAAAAAACAGATAGAAAAAGTAACAAAACACAGGATTTGCAAATTACAGTTGAAAAGGTTTGGAATAAAAGGTCAGCTTTAATACCAATAGGAATCAGAGCTCTTGAAGCCTTAACAAAGAGATTCCCCAAATATTTGGAAATTTACTGGACTTGACAGCAATGTCTTTGGGGGGTGGGGAAACCCTACCTTGCTTGGAACTTCCTCCATACCACAAAGATGCCTCCAAGGTCCTAGGCTTTTGGTTAGAACCCGAATATCCAGTCTAAAGGCTGTGATACAAATCGGGTGAATAGACAGTGTAACAACAAGAACAGTATGTTGGCCAAGCATTGTTAAGAAAGTGTGGCTAGGAGTGTTTCCTAACAAAAAGATTTAGTTTCTCACAGTGCAGGCTACTGTTACTCTCTCCTTATATTCTCATTGTATCTCTGAAAAGAGTCTTGATTTAACTGTTTTGCCAGGACATATTTACTGGGAAAACAAGTTACTGTAGATAACACAATAACTAAATAAATGGCCTGCATCGCTGAATTCATATGGCTTACAAAGCTGGTTCTGCATTTTATGTCCAGTGTCAGGGTTCCAGGAAAACACCCCCAGAAGCACAAGACAATCCAGAAGCAAACAAGACAAATTCTGTGACAAAATAACTAGTTTTCATCTTCGTGTCGTTTCTTCTTTTGCTGATTATTTTCACAGATCAATTGCTCTGTGAAATCTTACGACATGATTTCACATTCAGAGAAGAGCCAAGAATAGTGACTCAAGAGAGGACAAGATGATGACACAAAATTAACACCATTAGTTGATGGTTTTAGCTTAGCTGTTTGGTTTTGATTAAGAAAAAACAATGTCACAGATCCTCCTTCTTCATCCTTCATATACCCTCCTTCATATACCCTCCATATACCTGGTTCTTTTCACACTTTTTCTATGGTGGTTATGCTTTATATAAATCATATAGTATATTAACTGTTATACGATATTCAAATACAAAGAGAGTTGTCAGTAGACTAGTTTGTGGGAAAATGGAATCACTTTATCAGGTAAGACATTTAACAAACTTCCTTAGCAACATTGGCTGATACTGAGGGTGAAGGTTCGTTCTCCGAGCTTGTGGGTTGGTTGCTGAACATTTCGTTACCAGGCTAGGTAACATCTTCAGCGGAATTCAGGGGATTTCAGTGTCAGTGTTCTTTTGTTTATAAGGGCTTCAGGTGTGTGTGTGTCAAGCAAGGGTCTTGTGATGGGTCTTGTGATAGGTCAGGTGTGAATCATCAGTGAGAGTCTTGTGATGGGTCTTGTGATAGGGAGGTTACATCATATCAGGGTCATTAGGAAGTGAACTGCTGGTGGAGGGGGAGTTGGGTGGGTGGATTGGGGGTCAGTCAGAGGTGGGTTCCTCCCGGTTCAGACCGGATCGGCCAAACCGGTAGCGACCCGCTGGTGACATCACTGAACCGGATCGGTCGGTGCCGGTCCGCGGGCGTTGCCATCTTTTTTTTTTAATTTTTTGTGAATTTTTTACTTTTTGGAAGATTTTTCCTGTTCTGCTGCTTGAAAGTGGGCCCCCCCTCCCGCCCCCGGGTTTATACTGACCTTTATTCCTTCTTCCGAAGCTCAGCTGATCAGCTCCTCAGCTGTCTTTTGGGCTGATTTGCAACTACTGAGCATGCGCTGAAGCAAAATTGCACGAGGGGATGTGCACTTCCGTCGTGATGCGAACCGGTGGGGAAGGTAAGTAGAACCCACCCCTGGGGTCAGTGCTATCTCTGGTTGGCTGTGCAGTTGATTTGGATTCTGAGGGGTTCTTAGGCTGGTTGTAGGTCAGTGTGTCTGTTGATGGAAGTGCCAGGCTTTGATGAACTCACGAGCATGGCTGGTGGTAGCGTGACCAATGATTTTTGTGTTGCTCCAATTGAACTGGTGCTGTTTGGTGTCGGTGTGGGAAGAGGCTGATTGGCTGATACATTGGCTGATACTGTTGTTATATTGACTATTTAAACTGGCATAAACTGCAGATGCACAAATGATCATTTTGTCTCCATCACAGTTAATAGAGGGAGACTGGAAACTTCCACATTATGCCCAAATCCAAAACTATGATTAATCTAACTACAATTAGTGAAAACAGTTCAGCTTTTTGAACTATGATTTCCAGGTTTCCACTGAGCACACTTAAGCCTCAATTCATCAGAGATCAAGACCAGCTGGGTTGGTCAAAATTGAAAAAAAGAAAATCCTTCTCCAGAGGAGAAGGATAAGTATTGCAACTTGCCTTCATCCTACTAGATTTATAGTTTTGCATTATGTGTAAATGTAGCCATGGGTGATAAAACCAACAACTATCAGCAGTTATTTTTGTAATTTCCCAGGAACATTTGTTGCTTTTCAGAGTGGTGCACTTTGCTCTATGCTAACATCTACATGAACTCCCAGATGTTTAAGACACAGTAGATTAAAGACAATTCAGCCATGCGACAGTCAGAATAAGTTGCTGCTGTACAGAAACTTATCCACTGAGTACACCGAGTAAGGAAAATCTTTGCTGTCAGTCACACTGCAGATAAATATAAGGTGGGGATCATTGCTTATAAGGACTCTCTCACACACTCACCCTGCGAATGGCTGGAGCCTGCAGCTGTCACACTGAATCGGTTGGTGGAAACACGGTGGCTGGCTACGTTTTTCTGGGGCTGGAACAGAATGATATGCAGCTTGGGAGTAAAGAGGCAGCCAAGAACTACTGTGCCACTTAGGCTAACTGAGATGCACATCGTCGTGGTCTGAACCTGTAAAGGGGAAAAGAAAGAAGCAAACCAGTCCAGCAACCTGAAGCATAAAGCAAGGACATAAAAAAAACAGGGATGGATCTACGGGCACTTTAACTATCCAGATGTAATAATCCACTGGTCCGCTTTGTGAAGGAATTTTCATGTAAAGCCCAATCCCAACAATAACTATAATCTTTGGGCAGCCTGCAGGACATTTATAGCCTACCAACTTGCTGTCTCCCTACCATGATCACTGAACAAGGTATGGAGCTTCCTTGTATCTCAAAATGCTTTTAGGTCCACTTGGTCCACTTGGTCCACTTGAAATGAGAGCAAACTGTGTCATAGGTATGGGGGGCTTAAGATATTTGCAGGAATTTCTGGGACTGGATGAATAGCCACGTTGGTATAGCCCTGTGCTTGCACAAAAGGAAAGGAGGTTGTAACATTTTTAATATCTTTTTTTCTTTTCTTAGAGAAAAGCAAACTTGTGGCAGACATGGCTAAGAGGCCTTATAGAGGAATCAACTAAGAAAGGGATTCTGGACCTCCTGAGCAAATGGCTGAAGGAGTTCCTGGACGCAGTGGAGGTGCACCTCTGCTGGTAGGGAATGAGTCCTTGTGGGCAAGATGCTGGAAATGCCCAGATTTGGAGAAGAAAAGTTTGCAAGACTTTCCACCAGACCCAAGAGTTGAAATATGGCATTCTGGGAAAGTGACGCAGGACTCTCCCTTACCCCCCCCAATACCTCCCAAATAGCCCTGAATATTGATGTAGGCAGAGTTAATTCCCTCCTAGTGAAAGGGGGAAAAGGGGAAGAAGAAAAACAATGTCCTGTGCCTCCCACCTTGACCTTCACAAGCTGGCCATTGATGGATGTGATGGATATTCCATCATACAATCTCCCTATTACTATTTCTACTATTAGATTGCTGTGACATTCTTCAAAGCTACATATGGATTTTGGGATCCAGTGTTTTCTCAAACAGCAATTGATAAAGATACATGGAAACTCCAGTAAGAAGCTTAACACCAGTTTAAAAATTAGGAAATATAACAACCCTATTCCCAAATTTCAGGAAAAAAATAGAACAGCATGTACCCAATACAGCTGTGTCTATTCTGAATTATTTTCCTGCGAAGATCTTGTGTAGCCAGACATTAAGATAAACCCACAGCTGTCCAAATACTTCTCTGAGCTCGACCAATATGGGGTCCCAGTTCAATAATCCAATTCTAATCCAATTCAAGGTTGGGAGAATTAAACTATTGGTAGGTTGCTGCTTAAATGTCAAAATGAATGCATAAAAATACACGAAAAGAAGTGGGTGGTTAAAGTGTAAGAAAGACTAGCAGAGATTTATACAATGTGGTGAAAGAGACTCATCTCAGAAATTAAGCAATCTTTTTTTGCATTCAATCAATGCATTTGCCATGTTGTCAGAAGTCAATATCCACAACGTATAAATGGATTTTAATGCAACAGAGTGTGAAATATGAAATAAAAAAATATTATTTCAGAGATTAATTCATTATCTTGATATTTTGCATCCTTTAACTTATTCTAGGAATTTTTCCCTATTTGTTCCATAGAAGTCTAAACTCATTCAAGAAGCCATAAACCTACTGTAAGAATTTGTCTCTAAGCACCAGCTATTGTTTAATTTCCCCTGAAAACATCCAAAACTTTGCTCCTCATCTATGCTCCTAGTTTGCTTTTGTGGCTGGCTTCATACTCTGTGCTAAGCCATGTATGATTTATGTGTTTTTTGTCTAAGCTCTTGTATCTAAGCTGCAACCATTTGAATGACAACTAGATGGCAACAAAGGATTTTTGCAGCCCTCTTATGGAAGTCCTATTTTTGCTTCAGTGCTCTCTGAGAGTCTGGTTTATAATTCATTGTAGTGCATTACAACCAGCAACTGTGACTTATTTAGCAATTTATGATTAAACTAAGCCAAGTTTTTAGAATGATATGTGAATCCAATCTATTACAAATGTTAAACGTGGTTCCTCTTCAAGGATTTTTTTTAAAAAATTGTTTAGGTACTTACCTCTACATTTCATGTCCCCACTCAGATTTTAGGCAACTTACATTCCAAGCAATTAAAAGCCATCAAAAGGTATTAATACAGATCCATGCAGTTTCCTTGGCAACATTTTCCCAAGTGGTTTGCCAGGATCTTCTTCCAAGATGTTTTTAAATTCCCAGATTAGGGCTGAGGGAGTGGCTGGTTCAAAGACCCCCAGCTAGCTTCCATGCTTAAGGAAAGTCTAGAACTCAGGTCACCCTGCTCCTAGTCCAGTGCCTTTAATCATTACATCAAAGTGGTCTCAACAGTATCATTCAGTTCCTTCTTATTTCTTTCAGAGCAGCCTTCTGGAAGGTTAGCAGGAAACCACCATTCTAATATGAGGTAAAGGCCAGGCTAAATCAGATTGAGGAGCTTGCTACCAAGGCTTGTTTCCAAACCCTTCTTCTCATGGCTTGTGAGGGAATTTTCTCAGCCAGCCCTCTTGGCAGGATGAAGTGGATGGGCTGCTTCATTTGAAGGCCAGCCTAAAATGTATGCTCACATCCATGTGCACAGATGTATTAATTTTATCTCCCAACAGGTTCTGCTTCTGAGCTACTTCAGTATGCTAAGTGGAGTAACAGTATCTCCAGCTACGTAATGACAATCATTACGTTTCTTCAATAAATTTTTACAGCCACAACAATTCTTTCACATTGCATTTTATGGGATTGGGTAGCTTTGTCATAACTGCAAATGCTATTAGTATTATAATAGCAACTTCATAACCCTGGCTCCACACTAGCAACCCAGACCTTCAGCTGCTGATACTGATTTGTAGAGCGGGATTAAGAACTCTGAAGCTGCTAGTCTGATTTCTCCTTTAGTCAGATGAGATCCCAATGTGAAGATCTCCCGTTTCATGTGGGAAAAATATCTATCTCTGATTATTTTAGAGCAGGGGTGTCAAGCTCAAAGGCAGGGGGCGGGATCCTGCCCACGGGGTGCTTAGATCTGGCCCGTGGGGCCACTCTAGAAACAGCAAAGAACTGGCCCGTGGTGCCTCTGCCAGCGAAAATGGAGCTTGGGAGGACTGCATGCGGCCCTCCCAGGCTCTGTTTTCAGATGCGACGGCCTCCTGCTGCCCTCTGCCAGTGAAAACGGAGCTCGGGGGACTACGGCCCCCCAAGCTCCATTTTCACTGGCAGAGGGCAGCAGGAGGCCATCACGGCTGAAAACAGAGCTCGGGAGCCCGTTTTCGCTGGCAGAGCAATCGGGCCACCACAGACGCCCCTGACACGAGTGATATCAAGCTGGCCACACCCACCCTGGCCATGCCCATCCCAGCTACGCTCACCCCGGCCCCCGAGGTCAACCCTGATGCGGCCCTCAATGAAATCGAGTTTGACACTCCTGTTTTAGAGGAAGCTTTGCTGCTGATATTCCTAAATAGTAGACTCTCTTCAAAAAAAGTTAAGGAAAAATCATCTAGACAGCACAAGAACAGCATCTCCCAATCTTGGTTATAGCAGTGAAAACCTTTCCAGGTTTCCTCATAAATCTGAAAAAAAGAAATTCTACTACTTTAAGAGTCATTTCAATAGCTTGGCTCCTTAAAGCAGCAGCTGCAGTTTTTCAACTATCATATATTTATTGTATCTGAGCTACACAAATCCAACTGGCAATAAAGAAAGATCACTTTGCCTTTTTAATAAGGCTCTCACAGGCCCTTACGGAAATAACACATGCTTAGTCTTTAGTAGATTAGAATTTGCTAATAAACTCATCTTCTGCAAAATTCTTCCCAGAGCAAACCCTCCCACAAACACCGAGGATTGTTAACCAACAACTTTAAGTGACAAGAACATGATCCAAGAATCTGCAACTCCAATTAGGCAGCAGAAGTCAAATGTATTAGGGGGACCATCTACAAGCAGACAAAACACCCACCCCTTCTCAAGCATTATGTGAAATTAAATTACCCACTCTTAAGGAAGCTTAAGATGGTGCTTAATTTGAATGAGCACATGTTCATTTAATGTACTTAATACCCAAAGGCAAACAAGCTAACAAGAGCTATGCCAGTTGCCCAGTTAAAACAAGAGTAACGCAACCAGAAAACTCATTATATGGCCATTCCTTTTGAAGCCTCTCACACTTGTCCTTTAAAGATTTCCAGTATGAAGCAGGAAGAAGCACTGAGCGAGCTTTTCAATATCAATCCAGCTCCATGTCCCACAAGCAGATTGTGATCTTTAGGTCCTGCAGAAGCGTCTCCCACAAGGTGAGCCATAAGATCCTTGCATTAATGGCAGCTCTATTTTCAGTTCCCAAACTCTCAGATATTAAAAAGGATCACCTGAAAAAGCCCTAGCATTTATTTATTTTTTGGATGGGCAAAAGGGGTTGCTGTTTCTCTAAAGAAAGAAACATGAGGGCTACAAGGTTCAAAGAGACCGGGTAATTGAAGGTGAGGTCTAGAAATGCTTATTTTGAAAATTGCCTTAAGGTTCAAAAAGTAATTATTTCTCAGTTTCTAATTACTCAATTATGGATAATTTGAACACGATGAGAGTCTGCTATTTCAGACCAAAACTGTGAGGTTCTTCTTATGCAATTATATAATTATGAAAACAGTGTGGGCCCATGGCTCCCAAATTACTTGAACTACGATAATTTTGTTATAAGAATAATGCCTTTAAAATGACCTCTTTTATTATATTCCCCCCCCCCCCAAGAACACCAGGGGCTTTTCTAAGTAACCAGCTTTTCCAACTCTCAATTCTCCTGAATCTAATTTCAGTGTACCCAAAGTTGATTCTAGCTGTTTTGTTTACTTTCAGTTCTGCTCAGACACCAAGATGCTGTGGGGACAGGCACATCTACCTTCCCAGAGGGTCACCAGCCCATTAAGCATTCACCCTTCAGGCCAATGACCGAACAAGAAGATGGTCAGCAAAGCCGTTCTTGTTTGTTAGCCAATCAGTTGAGTGCTTTGTCCCACCTTTCTTGTCAACCCCTAATGTATTCCTTTTCACAAGAGAGAGGCAGAGACTAAATTGCTAGCATTAACCCATGTTTCTGTGCTTGCTAACAGGGGAAAACCTTAGTTGCTTTCCAAACTCCTCCTGGTGATGGGCTAGCAATTCTGCTTTTCCATCTAATGATGCCAGGATGCCTGAAATGGAAGGGGGCGCAATTAAGTCAAGCATCCACTCCAGGACGAGTTCCAATTGCCCTGTCAATCAGAAGGCTGTGATACACTGCTATTTCTTGCTTAGCAATAGCAATCATTTCTCTGGCCCATGGCTATAATACGTACACACAGGGATGTGGGAAATTCATTTTGTCCCATTGCTAGCACTGTACATTCATCTGGGACCCCTAAACTCTGAGTGCAGCAAAATTCTGTGCATTTAAAAAAAATCTTGTCTCTCACTATATTTGGTGAAGCATGTTCTTGGATTTGCACTCCCCAAAGTGCAACATGCTGATGAATAAATAGCTCTATTGTTGTGGTTCTCTATTGTTGTTCTTGTTCTTGTTGCGCTATCCAGGATGCAATTACATAAGCACCATTGGCACTTTTTGGATAGTTCTTATGATCTTAACAATAAAGAGCTACAGGTCCCTCCATCCCCACCTGAGCTTTTATTATCTAAGGATATTCCAGAAACTGAATCACACTTAAGTATATCAAGTGTGGAGAAACCCTGGAGAGGTTTATGTATTTTTTCCATAGGGAAAAAGTGTTTCAAAAATGGAAAGAAAAAAAAAAGGTATGATTCTTTTAATCTGATATGGTGAAGAACAGCTTACAACTATTACAGTGACAACTAAATTGAGGGTATAGTGCAGTGATGGCGAACCTTTTTTTGCTCGGGTGCCAAAAGGGCGTGCGTGCGCGAGATAGCACGCACGTGTGTGCCCACACCCATAATGCAATGCTCTCCCCCATGCATGCACACACAACCACCCCGCGCTGCCCCCCCACCCCCGCGCATGCGTGCAGACCTCACTGAAGCCTCCGGACTTCCGGTAGGCCCATTGTGCCGTTTTTTGCCCTCCCCAGGTTTCTGGAGGCTTTCCTGAAGCCTGGGGAGGGTGAAAAATGGCCCAACGGGCCTACCGGAAGTTTGTTTCAGAACTTCCAGTAGGCCCGTTGGGTCCGTTTTTTGCCATCGACAGACTCCAGAGGCTTTCCTGAAGCCTGGGGAAGGCGAAAATGGCCTCCCCCTGCCCTCCAGAAGGCCAAAAATCAGCTGGCCAGCATGCACATGCGCGCTGGAGTTGACATAGGGCAACGCCTTGTGTGCCCTCAGATATGGCTCCGCGTGCCACCTGTGGCACGCGTGCCATAGGTTCGCCATCACGGGTATAGTGTGACACTCTTTGTCAAGTTCTGTTCCAGAAATTCCTAGAAGTAGACTGATAAGGGAAAGCATGACTGCTGGGATATTTTTGTCCTGTGCAAATACAGATATGCAACCGAAGACCTTGGCTGTTTGCCCACTCAAGACCTGGGATGCTGCAGCATTGTCTTTCTGCAATTAGTTAATAACAGAATTAACATAGAAGATACTTGTCACATTTTAGCTACTGTAGCGCTAATTATGCAGCAAACCTCTTTCTCATGTCCAAGATCTTCTTGGAATGTTTGCTCACAAATAAGCCTCACAGATAAAGTTGCTAGCACCTTCAACTTAAATTTGACTATTTACTCTTTTTGCTGTCTTTATTTTCTTGTTGATGCATGCTGTGGAATGAATGAATGAATGAATGAATGAATGAATGAATGGGTCTGTTAGTTGTTCCTTGAACAGATTAATTAAAATTTCCTAGTATCAGGAGAGAGGGATAAAAATTGATATATGTCAAATAAAAAAAGATTACTTTTGTGAACAATTCACAATTTCTGATCGATTATGTTTATTAGTGTTATATCCCACCTTTCATTCAGGAGCGCCAAGTGGCATACATAGCATTCCCACCTCCTATGTTTCCCCATAGCAATCATCTAATGAGGGTGGAGCTTTGATTGAAAGAGAATAACTGGCCCAAAGTCACCAGTGATCTCCTGTAGCTAAAAGTGGACTAGAACTTCGATTTCCCCCCTCCTAGTCCAAACTCCATCAGTGGGAATTGTATCCCAGGACATCTGGACTGAATCTGGGAAAGATTCTTTGAAGCTGCCTGCTGTATGCTAAAGATACTTTTTTATCTTATTCCCAGCAAGAGCTAACTTACGCGGTAATCGCTGGAGGTAACATAGAAGATGGGCAGGAAGGCTAGCCAAATGATGCATGTGGTATACATGGTGAATCCAATGAACTTGGCCTCGTTGAAGTTTTCTGGACATTTCCTGGTCTTGAAGGCATAGACTGTACACAACACGATCAAGAGGACATTGTAGGTGAGTGAAATTAGCATACTGGAGTCTCGATTGTTGCATTTGAGGGTGACAATATACCTTTTGTCAGACTCGGTCTCCTTTCGTGTGCCTGGAATCTCCACCATGAGCCAGATAATGACAATAACAAGCTGGCATGAAATAAGAGCCAGGCAGATGACCACTTGGGAGGTGGGGCTTATGAACCGTGGACGCTGCACGCCTTCTTTGACTCCACTGAAAATCCGTGCAATGCGGTTTGTCTTGGTCAAGAGGGCAGAGTAGCAGACAGCAAAGGAGGTGCCCAACCCTAGGCGCCGCAGAGTACAGACCACAGTGGAAGGCTTGGCAATGAAGATAAACGTCATGCTGTAGCACATCAACACTCCAGTCAGCAGGATGTAGCATAGTTCTCGGCCTGATGCTTTCACAATTGGAGTGTCATTATTCCTAACAAAAACCCCCAAAACAAACAGAGTGGACATGAAACCAAGGCAAGAAATTGTGACTGGCCCAATAGCCCAGACATCCTTCCAGTGAATATACTCTTGGGGTAGTTCATAGCATCCATTTAAAGTCATATTGGGCCAATAACCAAGGCCACAATCTCTGCAAGTGAATTCATCCAGCAGAAATTCATATGGCTGGCATGGGATACATATCCAACAGCACATGTCTCCTGGTTGCATGCTCTTCATTTCATTCTTCTTGCAGGGATCACTGCACTGGGAAACAGGAATGGAGGTCTTCACCCATGGAATGAGGCTGGTGTTCAGAAGGAGTCCTTCTGCCCAGTAGCCTACCTTCTGATAGCGATATCTCCCATTGGCTCTCTGGTAGTTGAAAATATTGTAACGACCAATTCCATCTCCACATTGGTCAAATCGAACCATACTTTTGGTGTCTAGTGGTGGTCGAAATGGAGCTGTGAAGTGGAATTGGAAAATTGGATTCAAATGAGAAAAAAAAATAGCATGATTACAAAACTGAGCTGTCCACATGGACACTCCCCCCCCCCGATTGGTTGTGTTATTCTTTTGTTACTTTGCTATTTAAAAAGAGAAGTTCTATTCCTCATCATTTTCATATGGATATAAATTACTTCATATGGGTCTTTTTTTTTTTTACAGAGAGATGCTTATCACCCCCAATGTACATACTTTACTTGCATATTCTCAACAAAGTTGATAGCAATATAATCTGTGCAGAAATCTTAAAAACTGAATTAGACATGGGGAATTATAGGAGCTGAAGGGCATGAGGATTGGGAAGGCTATCTTTGGAATCACTGCAGAGCAGCCAGAACATAACAAATAATCTTTTAATGTTTCCAAAAAGTTGGGCATTAAAACTATGCAAAGCATTCGGAAGTGGCATTTTTTCAAAGCGTGTTAGTACAAACAACGCATCCCTCCTTGAAACACTCAGGCAGCCACATCCTCTGGAAGGCTTGCTGCTCCATATGCAGTTTTTGGTAGTTGTATACATAGACAACACTTCTGTTGGATTGTCAGTGAAGCAGTTTTGTATGTCCCCCTCACACATGGAAGAAACAACCTTTAAAACAGCCACTGAAGCTTTCTAGAAGACATGGCTGCTGAAATGAGTGCTTTTCAAATGTGGCAACTTTAAGATGTGTGGATTTCAACTTTCAGAATTCCCCAGCCAGCATTCTGGGAGTTGAAGTCCACACATCTTAAAATTGCCACATTTGAAAAACATTGGTTTAAATATTTCGAGAAGGGATGCTTCCAGAGGTGGGTTCCTACCGGTTCGGACAGGATCTATAGAACCGTTAGTAACCTGGCGGCCTGGGTCGCTGGAACTAGCAGCGACCGAGGCCTGCCGCGCCCCTGAGCCAGTTCTCTCGGTGGCGCCATAGGCGCCGCCATCTTGTTTTTTGCTTTTGTGCATGCGCAGAAGCTTTTTTTAAGTACTGTGCATGCGCACAATGCGCGCCCCCCCACGCAGCGCGCCCCTGAGCGAACCGGCAGTACCTGAATCCAGAGCCCACCCCTGGATGCTTCCATCACACTGAGATTTTTGTGAAGCATCCCTTCTGAAAGCTTTGCACAGCCACACTGTGTGTTATATTAGTATAACTTGTTCTAACCTGAAAACTCAGGGGCTCGTATTGCTTTATTATTCCAGTGCCGTGACACTCAAAGGTGAAGATGTAGGAACGCAAAATCAAATGTATGGAAGTGTGAACTTAGCTGGATACAGATGGGGAGCCTTTTGGCTTGATCGCAGCAATACTGCAAATCTCTCTTAAATGGAATTTAATGTGTGTAACTATCTTGCTTTCACTGTAAGATATAAGCAGAACTTATGGAAACTCAAATTCTGGGCAGTCAAATCTCCTGGCCTGAGAAAACTACAATTTTGTTCCATTTGTACAAGCATGCTAAACTAGCAGCTGTCATGCCAAAGAGAACAAGAGTGAGACTTTTTCACTCGATGGCAACATTCAATCAATGAGAGATTCCCCCCCCCCCAAATTAATAATGTTAGAGCAATTCACACAGGAATATTTCTGGTAACCACAACGCCAGGCAGTTTGTGCTCATATAGAAAACTCTACCTTTCAGGATATTTCTGCCATAATCTGCTCTGAGATTGTACTCTTCATCTTAATCTGAGGCTCCAGTTCTGTTCTCCATGCCCTGATCTTTGTCTGTTTGTTCTTCATGTTCTATATTCCTCCCCACAATATTCTATATCAAACCATTACTTTGGCTTACCATCAAAAGTTACGTTGAGCATGAAATCCTTGTAGAACCGCTTACCATTCACCGGCTTCATGGAATCACAGAGCTTGGTGGCATTGGGGCAGAGCGCTTGATGCATGTTATGAAGGGCATGGGCCATTGCATAGACTGCATTGACCACAAACATGATCTTGGATTCCTGCTCAAACTGCCCTGACTTCAAGGAGAAGTGACTGCAATTCTGGCTGTGGAAACTACACTGGAACTTGTGTTCCCAGAACTCCTGGAACCATGGATTTCGGCTGTTGTTGTGGAGGTTGAGGTTTTGGAAGTACACAGCAAATTCCTGAATCGGGTAGGATGCCAGTTCAATAGTGATAGCACCATCAGCAATTGGCTCACTGCCAGCCACTACACTCTCCAGAGCCCCCCAACCATCACTGGCCACCCAGGTGAAGGACACATTAATCCTTTGAGCAGCTGCTAGCAGCTCCCGAGCATCTTCACTTCGGGTGAATAGCACTACCACTCTTGCACTGGGTTTTTGCATCAGTGCCTTAATCACTCCATCAAAAGTCTTCTTGTTCATAGAGCGTCCCACTTTCTCAGAAGTGGCAATGCAGATGTTGCGGGCCCGAGCTTGTTGTTCAAAAGCTTCAATGCCTGTTTCTCCATAGTCTCCTTCAGAGGCCACGGTGGAGACGTAGGTCCAGTTGAAGAACCGCAGAATCTCAGACATAGCTTTGGCCTGGTAGAAGTCTGGTGGGACAGTGCGAGCAAAGTAATCATAGCGAGACTTGTCACTCAGTTTGGCACTGGTGGAAGCATAACTGATCTGAGGGATCTGGAACAGCCGTAGGAGATTGGCTACCTGAAGAGAAAGAGATCAAGGAAGAGAGGGAAGGTTCTTAGTGAGTAATTGGAAAAAAATGAATGTGCAAAAAGGAACAGGACTATTCTGCCCACCAGCGTGGAAAACATTAGTATTTAAGTGTAACCCACAAGAATAATTTCCTGCTATTTTTTAAAGGTGCTGGAGGAAGAATTAACATTTTTCCCTGTCCTGTTTGGGGATCATACAGACCTTCTGTAGACTCTAGTATGAATGACTGCTACTTAAGGTTCAGTTCTGACATTGCAACTAAATATGGTAAAGTTGCTTAGGAATGGCTTACTCTGAATTTATTATATAATGTCTCTTATAATTGTTTTGCAACTCCCTGCAGATCATGCATGTGCCCTAACTATAACTTCTACTTCATAAGCACTTTGGTAGATATCAGAATTTCATGTCATAGTTCTGATCATCCTTCTGCTTTCAGAAGCTATACCTTCTTGACTGGAGAGAAGCATGTTCACTTATAAAGTTGTATGCTTACACAATGGGAAATAAAAACAAACATGACACTATTACAGCATGGTTTACCTATAGCACAACATACACAGTCTTAATGTCTACACTTTCTCTGAATAACAAGTGAATTAAAATTCACTTGACTTTTTATTATCCAATATGTTTAAAGAGATGGAGGAGAGTAGATGAGTTCTTCGGGCAAAAGAGCATTTAAAACAGTGTTTTGGTCAGTATCTGACTTACAGGAAACATTATATCTATAGGGGATTTTTACACCACAACAGCTCCTCTCATTTCCCCTACCTAATCTTCCAGTCAAGCATTGTTTGGCTATTCTACAATTTGTTTTTTCTCCCTTGCTGGCCAGGAGTAGAGTAAACTGTGAGTAACCACCAGTGGTGAATGGATTCCCAGAAGCTCTCCCAAAAAGTATAGCACTTCAAGACAATCAGTTTGGCTCCAATGTTGTACACCCAGCAGAGAAATCAGGAATAGATTTATTGGTTTTTAAAGCTGTTCTGGAGTTGCATTTGATTTTTTTTTTCCAAACATCCAAGCCGGAAGTGATCACAGTTTCAAAATTTTACTCATGATCATAAAGACTAGGCTCAGAGGCAACTGAGTGCTATGCCAAATGCTTCATTTAGAGATTTTGTTGACAGGGAGCTAACATAGTATACTATCTACTTTATACAGTGTATAAAGTATAAAGTTATATTATAAAGTATACAGTGTATTTCATATGTGTGTGCATGTGTGCATTCTATATATTATATATGTATGTCAATGTTCCCTCTAAGCTGCGCGGCTGTGCGGCCGCGCAGGTGAAAAGAAAACTCCGCGCAGCAGTTTCCAACTGCGCGCAGTGATTTGAAACGGGATGTAAAGTCTCCTCCTCCAGGAAGGCAGCGCTCGCTCTCTGGCTGAAGCTCAGCCCTTCTGAGCTCCCGGTTCATTTTATAGCCCCCGATCGGCTTGGCGGTTCAGTGGCTCAGCATCAACGCCACGTGGGGAACAGCCCCCGGCGCTCTTCCCTGCCTCTGTCTCTCAGCCGCTCCTCCGGCGGAGAGGAGCTTTTCAGCCAGTCGCCTGAGGCTCCGGTTTCCCCCCCCCCAGAGCAGCCGTCCCCTCGCTCGCCCCCCCCTGGGAGAAGTCCTGCGTGGTACACACGCCCACCCGCCAACTTCTCAAATGGCTCGCTCGCTCGCTCACACCTCCACCTAACGCAGCACGCCTCCCTCCGTTCCGCCTGGGCCAGGAGTGGGGAGGGAATGGAGACTTTGCAATATCCTTCCCCTGGAGTTGGGTGGGAATGGGGATTTTGCAGTATCCTTCCCCTGGAGTGGGCAGGGAATGGGGATTTTGCAGTATCCTTCCCCTGGAGTGGGCAGGGAATGGAGATTTTGCAGTATCCTTCCCCTGGAGTGGGGTGGGAATGGAGGTTTTGCAATATCCTTCCCCTGGAGGGGGGTGGGAATGTCGATTTTGCAATATCCTTCCCCCAGGAGTGGGGTGGGAATGGAGATTTTGCAATATCCTTCCC